>CM036541.1:9818732-9831232 GCA_020745685.1 Tautogolabrus adspersus | reverse complement strand
ACATTCACTTGTGTTTGTTTGTGGTGAAGAATGAAGCAGTATAACATTCTTTAATGAAATATATTCACAATGTAAAATTAGAAAGGATGAAAACAATTATTAGTGCACTTTTTAAACTAGGTTTTTAACCTTTATACTTGCAATAAGCATTATGTCCTTAACTCTATGACCTACTTATAATTAAGTGTCAGAATTAATTTTAAACAGCTTCTAAGCATTAAACCCTAATACAGTCATTGTGATACATTTCTATATTGGGTGTTTTATCAAGGAAAAAATACCAAGTTTGAAGCTTTTTGCCTTGCCATTCCAGCGTATGGGACAGACTCAGACTGTAACTCCAAATCGGTCCTATATATATTTATATTCCTAATTTCATACAAGCATTTCACTGAAGTAACACCACAGTGATTGTATTTTTATTTGTCATTCTACTCTACTACAACTTGAGTTTTCAACTGGAACAAAGACATATCACAGGTTGATTTAGACTAATTCATACTTTCCATAGGTTTCAATGATGAAGAACAATGACCTTTGATTTCATTTTTTCAATAATTTTCACAGTGAGCACATGCCCCCTTGTGGTTGGAAGTTCCAGCACAGTGAGAATGAGTGAAAATTATGTTCAAAGATAAACACTGTACTGCTTCCAGAAATTTAATTTTATCAAAGCAATGTTTTGATATAAGCAATGTCTTCATAAGGCATTGTCTGATTACCATCACAAAGTAATATAAGCAATTGATACACACAACTTTTGAACGAGCTAATCAGAGCAGAGTTTGACTACACAGTCTGGCAGTCCTACATGAAACAAAGCCTGCAATTATGGAGAGGAAAGAAAACAGATGAAAAAACTCTAGATAAAACCTCATTTATAGACCAAATTTATTAAACATTATGCCTACCAGCATGAATCACTTATGTCATCACGATAAATAAAAAGATAAATAACAAAAATTAAGAACAACTTGGGCGGTGAACTAAAGTAAGAAACAAGATTTTCAGTTATTGAGGTTACTTTAGAATTAATTTTTTGTTTTCAGAAATATGAAGCTGGTTCACTTCTTACCAGGGTAACAATGGCAACTGTTAAACACCTTAGTTGCTCTGGAGCAGGCTATGCAGATGCTGTATAAAACATCGCCTACTGACAGAAGCGTTTTCCCATAGTTTAGTCAGGCTACTTTTTTCAGTCTGATGTTGTCATTTTAATAAAAAACTTAAAAGTTTAGGTTATTGTGCTGTAGTGTGCTGTTGCTGCCATCACTTATCTTCACCATTTCAGCGCCCAACATGTTATGTGGTAGATACATTTGAAACTAAGGTGGCCATGACCTCATCCACTTCTGTCAGGCCCAGAAGAAGCTTTTTGAAGTTTGCATCCCTTGGTGAAATCAGCAAGGCAATGATCATGCCTCCTCCACACTCACAGCATGGTAGAAACGTGACTGAAGACCTGAACAACTTCTTCTGCAGGATACCTCATTTATATAAACTGTCTGTTACATAATTACATACTTCTATTTATTATCATGTTCATCACAGCATTTTTGCACTACTCACCACTGCAATAATGTCTAAAATTGATCACTCTGACCGGATCTAGTACTCCAAGAAAGTTTGTTGGGATAATAGTCTGACAGAGGCTGGTTAGCTTAGATGGTTAGAGCATGCAGCTGATAGCTCCAAGGTCATGGGTTCAATCCCCATACTGGCCATTTACTGAAAGATACATATAGAACATTACTTAAAAGAGAGAAAGCAAGAAATTATTGAGAATCTTCATTGTACAAAGATGTCAAGTTTTGGGTGATAACTTGGTGAAATCCCCAATGACTGAAAGTCCAGTCTAAAGGCGCATTCACACATACTCCGTGCGCGACGCGGTCCGTCTGCGCCATGGTTTTGTTCCGTCGGACGGCGCGCGCCCATTCACACTGGATCCGTTTCTGGAACGTCAGCGCAGCGAAGCGCACTCATGACCAGCTGTACACACATCACGGGAGAACTACAAGATCACGCGGGAATAAAGAGAAAAACGTGCAGACAACATGTCTCTTTGTCTTTCTGACGATGATTTGTTGTTGGTTTGGTGCCTGTTTTGACGTTACGTTGATAAAGTGATAAAAAATACGATCGCGAGTCCGTATATTGTGTTTTATTTTGAAATTGACCGGATGCTCTGTGCGTTTCCTTGTCTGACTTCCTGTCCGGGTTGTGATATTCTGTCTAGCTTGACGCGTGTCTGCAGCGTACTCCGTCGAAAATAGACCTGCAGCGTATTTGAAACGGATCAGAGCGACTTGGCGCTGGTGGCACGCTCCGGAGACGGACCGCAGCGCCGGCTGTGTGAACACAACGATTGACTAGAGTGGCGGCTCACTACGGCGTAGTGCGCGGAGCTGACGGACCGCGGCGCGCACGGAGTATGTGTGAATGCACCTTAAGGAGTAAACAAGGTGACTTAATAACTTTGTCTTCCCTTGATTCATAACCACTCCTGAATAAAAGAATCCCTATCCTTTTTTGATTCTTGTCAACTCTTTCTAGAAAACAATCATTGGGAAAGACAGTGTGAATATTCAGTTACAATGACCACGTGGCCTAATGGACAAGGTGTCTGACTTCGGATCAGAAGATTGAGGGTTCGAGTGCCTTTGTGGTTGACAGGTTAGCTTTATTGAAGGTAAGAACCTCAAGTGTATAAATTGTTCACTCTGGCCGGATTTAGTTCTCCGACAAAGTTTGTTGGGATAATAGTCTAACAGAGGCCGGTCAGCTCAGATGGTTAGAGCGTGGTGCTAATGACGCCAAGGTCATGGGTTCAATCCCCATACTGGCCATTTAGTGAAAGACACATATAGAACATTCCTTAAAAGAGACAAAGCCAGAAATTGTTGAGAATCTTGATCGTCCAAAGATGTCAAGTTTTGGGTGATAACTTGTTGAATTCCCCAATGACCGAAAGATAACGTCACTGCATCCAGTCTAAGGAGTAAACAAGGTGACTTAATAACTTTGTCTTCCTTTGATTCATAACCACTCCTGAAGAAAAGAATCCCTTTCCTTGTTTGATTCTTGTCAACTCTTTCTAGAAAACAATCATTGGGGAAGACAGTGTGAATATCCACTTACAATGACCACGTGGCCTAATGGACAAGGTGTCTGACTTCAGATCAGAAGAGCGAGGGTTCGAGTCCCGTCGTGGTTGACAGGTCAGCTTTATTGAAGGTAAGAACCTCAAGTGTATAAATTGTTCACGCTGGCCGGATTTAGTTCTCCGACAAAGTTTGTTGGGATAATGGTCTAACAGAGGCCGGTTAGCTCAGATGGTTAGAGCGTGGTGCTAATGACGCCAAGGTCATGGGTTCAATCCCCCTACTGGCCATTTAGTGAAAGACACATATAGAACATTCCTTAAAAGAGACAAAGCCAGAAATTGTTGAGAATCTTGAACGTCCAAAGATGTCAAGTTTTGGGTGATTACTTGGTAAAATCCCCAATGACTGAAAGATAACATCACTGCATCCAGTCTTAAGGTGACTTAATAACTTTGTCTTCCTTGATTCATAACCACTCCTGCAGAAAAGAATCCCTTTCCTTGTTTCATTCTTGTCAACTCTTTCTAGAAAACAATCATTGGGAAAGACAGTGTGAATATCCAGTTACAATGACCACGTGGCCTAATGGACAAGGTGTCTGACTTCGGGTCAGAAGATTGATTGTTCGAGTCCCTTCGTGGTTGACAGGTTAGTTTTATTGAAGGTAAGAACCTCAAGTGTATAAATTGTTCACTCTGGCCGGATTTAGTTCTCCGACAAAGTTTGCTGGGATAATAGTCTAACAGAGGCCGGTTAGCTCAGATGGTTAGAGTGTGGTGCTAATAACGCCAAGGTCATGGGTTCAATCCCCATACTGGCCATTTACTGAAAGATACATATAGAACATTCCTTAAAAGAGAGAAAGCCAGAAATTGTTGAGAATCTTGATTGTCCAAAGATGTCAAGTTTTGGGTGATAACTTGGTGAAATTGTTGAGAATCTTGAACGTCCAAAGATGTCAAGTTTTGGGTGATAACTTGGTAAAATCCCCAATGACTGAAAGATAACATCACTGCATCCAGTCTTAAGGTGACTTAATAACTTTGTCTTCCTTGATTCATAACCACTCCTGCAGAAAAGAATCCCTTTCCTTGTTTCATTCTTGTCAACTCTTTCTAGAAAACAATCATTGGGAAAGACAGTGTGAATATCCAGTTACAATGACCCCGTGGCCTAATGGACAAGGTGTCTGACTTCGGGTCAGAAGATTGATTGTTCGAGTCCCTTCGTGGTTGACAGGTTAGTTTTATTGAAGGTAAGAACCTCAAGTGTATAAATTGTTCACTCTGGCCGGATTTAGCTCTCCGACAAAGTTTGCTGGGATAATAGGTTAACAGAGGCCGGTTAGAGCGTGGTGCTAATAATGCCAAGGTCATGGGTTCAATCCCCATACTGGCCATTTTCTGATAGGTACATATAGAACATTCCTTAAAAGAGAGAAAGCCAGAAATTGTTGAGAATTTTGATTGTCCAAAGATGTCAAGTTTTGGGTGATAACTTGGTGAAATTGTTGAGAATCTTGAACGTCCAAAGATGTCAAGTTTTGGGTGATAACTTGGTAAAATCCCCAATGACTGAAAGATAACATCACTGCATCCAGTCTTAAGGTGACTTAATAACTTTGTCTTCCTTGATTCATAACCACTCCTGCAGAAAAGAATCCCTTTCCTTGTTTCATTCTTGTCAACTCTTTCTAGAAAACAATCATTGGGAAAGACAGTGTGAATATCCAGTTACAATGACCACGTGGCCTAATGGACAAGGTGTCTGACTTCGGATCAGAAGATTGAGGGTTCGAGTCCCTTCGTGGTTGACAGCAGGGCCGCTGGAAGTAATTTTGAACAGGGGGTGCTGTGAAAAAAAATGTTCTTTGTTTGGACAAAAAACCTATGAGCCTATAGGCCTATTTAAAATACATAAAAAAAATAGATTGAGATTCACTACTTTATTGTCATAATACACTTCAGTTCACACAGCCAGGGTCTGTAACACACAGACATCATCAGTTCTCAGAGGAATATATGCGCGCTATTAATTAAACTACACAATAACAATGCAATAGATTTGATCAGCTGGCATGAACCTGAGTCACTGCACCATCTACGTTTATGTCACACGCGACTCTATTAGCTCTAAAATCCTTTTACGCACACCACAAGGAAATAATCTCTGACTAATTAAGCACATTATTGAACAGCTCTCATCCATTACGCACAGAACATACGATCAAAATAACACTCTGTCTCCATCGCCAACCTTTTTATGCACACCACAAGGAAATAATCTCTGACTATTTAAGCACATTATTGAGCAGCTCTCCACATCCATTACGCAAAGAACACACGCACAAAATAACACTTCCTGTCTCCATCTCCAACCTTTTTACGCACACCACAAGGAAATAATCTCTGACTATTTAAGCACATTATTGAGCAGCTCTCCACATCCATTACGCAAAGAACATACGCAAAAAATAACACTTCCTGTCTCCATCTCCAACCTTTTTACGCAAACCACAAGGAAATAATCTCAGACTATTTAAACGTTATTTAACAGTTCTCCACATCCATTACGCACAGAACACACGATCAAAATAACACTCTCCATCCCCACCACCTTGCAAAAATACTATAGTGTGACGTTAAACTGCATGAATAGATATGAAAGTGCGCGGCGGCACCATGCTCTTACTTTGAGCAGCAGGCATGGTGCCCTGGTTACAGGTGTCCAAATGTCGAGGTGCGCTCTGGGGTCGTGGAGATAAAGTCTCTCATGAGGGGACGAATGTCCAGGGAGTTCATAGTGTCTGTGTGGGCATGAATCAGCGAAAGGTGTTTGAGTCTTTTCTGGGTCATGGTGCTGCGTACCTATGTCTTCAAAAGACGCAAGGCTGAGAAAGTGCGCGATGAGGCCACGGAGATAGGTAGGCACAGACATAACTCGATCAGTTTTTCTGTCTCTGAAAACATGGCTCTTGTTTGGGACTGGAGCTTTGTCAAACATGATGCTACATCTTAGACTATGTAAATTTACTAGCCTACTGCTGCCATGGATGTATGCTGCATTGAGTGAGCGGCCGCGGGAAACCTCTTAACTCGGCGACCACTAGCCTGCCTGATGTTGACAACGTAACTTCCGTGAACGGAACCTGTGTTGATTAGGCCTAAAAATAATTAAATTAAAATCCAAAATACACGTAATAGCCCACGTGTCAAAATCATTTCCCAAAATATTCATAAGGAATTTATAAATTGTGTAAAATATTTTTAATACATTTTTTAAAAATCTCCCTCTCGCCACTAGGGGGTGCTGCAGCACCCCCAGCACCCCCACTTCCCGCGGCCATGGTTGACAGGTTAGCTTTATTGAAGGTAAGAACCTCAAGTGTATAAATTGTTCACTCTGGCCGGATTTAGTTCTCCGACAAAGTTTGCTGGGATAATAGTCTAACAGAGGCCGGTTAGAGCGTGGTGCTAATAACGCCAAGGTCATGGGTTCAATCCCCATACTGGCCATTTTCTGACAGGTACATATAGAACATTCCTTAAAAGAGAGAAAGCCAGAAATTGTTGAGAATCTTAAACATCTAAAGATGTCAAGTTTTGGGTGATAACTTGTTGAATTCCCCAATGACTGAAAGATAACGTCACTGCATCCAGTCTAAGGAGTAATCAAGGTCACTTAATAACTTTGTCTTCCCTTCATTCATAACCACTCCTGAAGAAAGGAATCCCTTTCCTTGTTTGATACTTGTCAACTCTTTCTAGAAAACAATCAATAGGAAAGACAGTGTGAATATCCACTTACAATGACCACGTGGCCTAATGGACAAGGTGTCTGACTTCGAATCAGAAGATTGATTGTTCGCGTCCCTTCGTGGTTGACAGGTTAGTTTTATTGAAGGTAAGAACCTCAAATGTATAAATTGTTCACTCTGGCCGGATTTAGTTCTCCGACAAAGTTTGCTGGGATAATAGTCTAACAGAGGCCAGTTAGAGCGTGGTGCTAATAACGCCAAGGTCATGGGTTCAATCCCCATACTGGCCATTTACTGAAAGATACATATAGAACATTCCTTAAAAGAGAGAAAGCCAGAAATTGTTGAGAATCTTGATTGTCCAAAGATGTCAAGTTTTGGGTGATAACTTGGTAAAATCCCCAATGACTGAAAGATAACATCACTGCATCCAGTCTAAGGAGTAAACAAGGTGACTTAATAACTTTGTCTCCCTTTGATTCATAACCACTCCTGAAGAAAAGAATCCCCTTCCTTTTTTGATTCTTGTCAACTCTTTCTAGAAAACAATCATTGGGAAAGACAGTGTGAATATCCAGTTACAATGACCACGTGGTCTAATGGACAAGGTGTCTGACTTCGGATCAGAAGATTGAGGGTTCGAGTCCCTTCGTGGTTGACAGGTTAGTTTTATTGAAGGTAAGAACCTCAAGTGTATAAATTGTTCACTCTGGCCGGATTTAGTTCTCCGACAAAGTTTCCTGGGATAATAGTCTTACAGAGGCCGGTTAGCTCAGATGGTTAGAGTGTGGTGCTAATAACGCCAAGGTCATGGGTTCAATCCCCATACTGGCCATTTACTGAAAGATACATATAGAACTTTCCTTAAAAGAGAGAAAGCCAGAAATTGTTGAGAATCTTGAACGTCCAAAGATGTCAAGTTTTGGGTGATAACTTGGTGAAATTGTTGAGAATCTTGAACGTCCAAAGATGTCAAGTTTTGGGTGATAACTTGGTAAAATCCCCAATGACTGAAGATAACATCACTGCATCCAGTCTTAAGGTGACTTAATAACTTTGTCTTCCTTGATTCATAACCACTCCTGCAGAAAAGAATCCCTTTCCTTGTTTCATTCTTGTCAACTCTTTCAAGAAAACAATCATTGGAAAAGACAGAGTGAAATTCCAGTTACAATGATTTTGTGGCCTAATGGACAAGGTGTCTGACTTCGGATCAGAAGATTGAGGGTTCGAGTCCCTTTTTGGTTGACAGGTCAGCTTTATTGAAGGTAAGAACCTCAAGTGTATAAATTGTTCACTCTGGCCGGATTTAGTTCTCTGACAAAGTTTGCTGGGATAATAGTCTAACAGAGGCTGGTTAGAGCGTGGTGCTAATAACGCCAAGGTCATGGGTTCAATCCCCATACTGGCCATTTTCTGACAGGTACATATAGAACATTCCTTAAAAGAGAGAAAGCCAGAAATTGTTGAGAATCTTAAACATCTAAAGATGTCAAGTTTTGGGTGATAACTTGTTGAATTCCCCAATGACTGAAAGATAACGTCACTGCATCCAGTCTAAGGAGTAATCAAGGTCACTTAATAACTTTGTCTTCCCTTCATTCATAACCACTCCTGAAGAAAAGAATCCCTTTCCTTTTTTGATTCTTGTCAACTCCTTCTAGAAAACAATCATTGGGAAAGACAGTATGAATATCCAGTTACAATGACCACGTGGTCTAATGGACAAGGTGTCTGACTTCGGATCAGAAGATTGAGGGTTCGAGTCCCTTCGTGGTTGACAGGTTAGTTTTATTGAAGGTAAGAACCTCAAGTGTATAAATTGTTCACTCTGGCCGGATTTAGTTCTCCGACAAAGTTTGCTGGGATAATAGTCTTACAGAGGCCGGTTAGCTCAGATTGTTAGAGCGTGGTGCTAATAACGCCAAGGTCATGGCTTCAATCCCCATACTGGCCATTTACTGAAAGATACATATAGAACATTCCTTAAAAGAGAGAAAGCCAGAAATTGTTGAGAATCTTAAACATCTAAAGATGTCAAGTTTTGGGTGATAACTTGTTGAATTCCCCAATGACTGAAAGATAACGTCACTGCATCCAGTCTAAGGAGTAATCAAGGTCACTTAATAACTTTGTCTTCCCTTCATTCATAACCACTCCTGAAGAAAGGAATCCCTTTCCTTGTTTGATACTTGTCAACTCTTTCTAGAAAACAATCAATAGGAAAGACAGTGTGAATATCCACTTACAATGACCACGTGGCCTAATGGACAAGGTGTCTGACTTCGAATCAGAAGATTGATTGTTCGAGTCCCTTCGTGGTTGACAGGTTAGTTTTATTGAAGGTAAGAATCTCAAATGTATAAATTGTTTACTCTGGCCGGATTTAGTTCTCCGACAAAGTTTGCTGGGATAATAGTCTTACAGAGGCCGGTTAGCTCAGATGGTTAGAGCGTGGTGCTAATAACGCCAAGGTCATGGGTTCAATCCCCATACTGGCCATTTACTGAAAGATACATACAGAACTTTCCTTAAAAGAGAGAAAGCCAGAAATTGTTGAGAATCTTGAACGTCCAAAGATGTCAAGTTTTGGGTGATAACTTGGTGAAATTGTTGAGAATCTTGAACGTCCAAAGATGGCCAGTTTTGGGTGATAACTTGGTAAAATCCCAATGACTGAAGATAACATCACTGCATCCAGTCTTAAGGTGACTTAATAACTTTGTCTTCCTTGATTCATAACCACTCCTGAAGAAAAGAATCCCTTTCCTTTTTTGATTCTTGTCAACTCTTTCTAGAAAACAATCATTGGGAAAGACAGTGTGAATATCCAGTTACAATGACCACGTGGTCTAATGGACAAGGTGTCTGACTTCGGATCAGAAGATTGAGGGTTCGAGTCCCTTCGTGGTTGACAGGTTAGTTTTATTGAAGGTAAGAACCTCAAGTGTATAAATTGTTCACTCTGGCCGGATTTAGTTCTCCGACAAAGTTTCCTGGGATAATGGGATAATAGTCTTACAGAGGCCGTTTAGCTCAGATGGTTAGAGCGTGGTGCTAATAATGCCAAGGTCATGGGTTCAATCCCCATACTGGCCATTTACTGAAAGATACATATAGAACATTCCTTAAAAGAGACAAAGCCAGAAATTGTTGAGAATCTTGATTGTCCAAAGATGTCAAGTTTTGGGTGATAACTTGGTGAAATTGTTGAGTATCTTGAACGTCCAAAGATGTCAAGTTTTGGGTGATAACTTGGTAAAATCCCCAATGACTGAAAGATAACATCACTGCATCCAGTCTAAGGAGTAAACAAGATCACTTAATAACTTTGTCTTCCCTTCATTCATAACCACTCCTGAAGAAAAGAATCCCTTTCCTTGTTTGATACTTGTCAACTCTTTCTAGAAAACAATCAATAGGAAAGACAGTGTGAATATCCACTTACAATGACCACGTGGCCTAATGGACAAGGTGTCTGACTTCGAATCAGAAGATTGATTGTTCGAGTCCCTTCGTGGTTGACAGGTTAGCTTTATTGAAGGTAAGAACCTCAAATGTATAAATTGTTCACTCTGGCCGGATTTAGTTCTCCGACAAAGTTTGCTGGGATAATAGTCTTACAGAGGCCGGTTAGCTCAGATGGTTAGAGCGTGGTGCTAATAACGCCAAGGTCATGGGTTCAATCCCCATACTGGCCATTTACTGAAAGATACATATAGAACATTCCTTAAAAGAGAGAAAGCTAGAAATTGTTGAGAATCTGGATTGTCCAAAGATGTCAAGTTTTGGGTGATAAATTGTTGAGAATCTTGAACGTCCAAAGATGTCAAGTTTTGGGTTATAACTTGGTAAAATCCCCAATGACTGAAGATAACATCACTGCATCCAGTCTTAAGGTGACTTAATAACTTTGTCTTCCTTGATTCATAACCACTCCTGCAGAAAAGAATCCCTTTCCTTGTTTCATTCTTGTCAACTCTTTCTAGAAAACAATCATTGGGAAAGACAGTGTGAATATCCAGTTACAATGACCACGTGGCCTAATGGACAAGGTGTCTGACTTCGGATCAGAAGATTGAGGGTTCGAGTCCCTTCGTGGTTGACAGGTTAGCTTTATTGAAGGTAAGAACCTCAAGTGTATAAATTGTTCACTCTGGCCGGATTTAGTTCTCCGCCAAAGTTTGCTGGGATAATAGTCTAACAGAGGCCGGTTAGAGCGTGGTGCTAATAACGCCAAGGTCATGGGTTCAATCCCCATACTGGCCATTTTCTGATAGGTACATATAGAACATTCCTTAAAA
This sequence comes from Tautogolabrus adspersus, assembly GCA_020745685.1. NCBI lineage: Eukaryota > Metazoa > Chordata > Actinopteri > Labriformes > Labridae > Tautogolabrus > Tautogolabrus adspersus. The sequence continues at coordinate 9,820,064 of CM036541.1, read as the reverse complement.
GAGAGAAAGCCAGAAATTGTTGAGAATCTTAAACATCTAAAGATGTCAAGTTTTGGGTGATAACTTGTTGAATTCCCCAATGACTGAAAGATAACGTCACTGCATCCAGTCTACGGAGTAAACAAGGTGACTTAATAACTTTGTCTTCCCTTGATTCATAACCACTCCTGAAGAAAAGAATCCCTTTCCTTTTTTGATTCTTGTCAACTCTTTCTAGAAAACAATCATTGGGAAAGACAGTGTGAATATCCAGTTACAATGACCACGTGGCCTAATGGACAAGGTGTCTGACTTTGGATCAGAAGATTGATTGTTCGAGTCCCTTCGTGGTTGACAGGTTAGCTTTATTGAAGGTAAGAGCCTCAAGTGTATAAATTGTTCACTCTGGCCGGATTTAGTTCTCCGACAAAGTTTGCTTGGATAATAGTCTAACAGAGGCCGGTTAGAGCGTGGTGCTAATAACGCCAAGGTCATGGGTTCAATCCCCATACTGGCCATTTACTGAAAGATACATATAGAACATTCCTTAAAAGAGACAAAGCCAGAAATTGTTGAGAATCTTGATTGTCCAAAGATGTCAAGTTTTGGGTGATAACTTGGTAAAATCCCCAATGACTGAAAGATAACATCACTGCATCCAGTCTAAGGAGTAAACAAGATCACTTAATAACTTTGTCTTCCCTTCATTCATAACCACTCCTGAAGAAAAGAATCCCTTTCCTTGTTTGATACTTGTCAACTCTTTCTAGAAAACAATCAATAGGAAAGACAGTGTGAATATCCACTTACAATGACCACGTGGCCTAATGGACAAGGTGTCTGACTTCGAATCAGAAGATTGATTGTTCGAGTCCCTTCGTGGTTGACAGGTTAGTTTTATTGAAGGTAAGAACCTCAAATGTATAAATTGTTCACTCTGGCCGGATTTAGTTCTCCGACAAAGTTTGCTGGGATAATAGTCTTACAGAGGCCGGTTAGCTCAGATGGTTAGAGCGTGGTGCTAATAACGCCAAGGTCATGGGTTCAATCCCCATACTGGCCATTTTCTGACAGGTACATATAGAACATTCCTTAAAAGAGAGAAAGCCAGAAATTGTTGAGAATCTTGATTGTCCAAAGATGTCAAGTTTTGGGTGATACCTTGTTGAATTCCCCAATGACCGAAAGATAACGTCACTGCATCCAGACTAAGGAGTAAACAAGGTGACTTAATAACTTTGTCTTCCATTGATTCATAACCACTCCTGCAGAAAAGAATCCCTTTCCTTGTTTCATTCTTGTCAACTCTTTCTAGAAAACAATCATTGGGAAAGACAGTGTGAATATCCAGTT
>CM036541.1:9343914-9643872 GCA_020745685.1 Tautogolabrus adspersus | reverse complement strand
TCATAACCACTCCTGCAGAAAAGAATCCCTTTCCTTGTTTCATTCTTGTCAACTCTTTCTAGAAAACAATCATTGGAAAAGACAGTGTGAATATCCAGTTGCAATGACCACGTGGCCTAATGGACAAGGTGTCTGACTTCGGATCAGAAGATTGAGGGTTCGAGTCCCTTCGTGGTTGACAGGTTAGCTTTATTGAAGGTAAGAACCTCAAGTGTATAAATTGTTCACTCTGGCCGGATTTAGTTCTCCGACAAAGTTTGCTGGGATAATAGTCTAACAGAGGCCGGTAAGAGCGTGGTGCTAATAACGCCAAGGTCATGGGTTCAATCCCCATACTGGCCATTTTCTGACAGGTACATATAGAACATTCCTTAAAAGAGAGAAAGCCAGAAATTGTTGAGAAGCTTAAACATCTAAAGATGTCAAGTTTTGGGTGATAACTTGTTGAATTCCCCAATGACTGAAAGATAACGTCACTGCATCCAGTCTAAGGAGTAAACAAGGTCACTTAATAACTTTGTCTTCCCTTCATTCATAACCACTCCTGAAGAAAAGAATCCCTTTCCTTGTTTGATACTTGTCAACTCTTTCTAGAAAACAATCAATAGGAAAGACAGTGTGAATATCCACTTACAATGACCACGTGGCCTAATGGACAAGGTGTCTGACTTCGAATCAGAAGATTGATTGTTCGAGTCCCTTCGTGGTTGACAGGTTAGTTTTATTGAAGGTAAGAACCTCAAATGTATAAATTGTTCACTCTGGCCGGATTTAGTTCTCCGACAAAGTTTGCTGGGATAATAGTCTTACAGAGGCCGGTTAGCTCAGATGGTTAGAGCGTGGTGCTAATAACGCCAAGGTCATGGGTTCAATCCCCATACTGGCCATTTACTGAAAGATACATATAGAACATTCCTTAAAAGAGAGAAAGCCAGAAATTGTTGAGAATCTTGATTGTCCAAAGATGTCAAGTTTTGGGTGATAACTTGGTGAAATTGTTGAGAATCTTGAACGTCCAAAGATGTCAAGTTTTGGGTGATAACTTGGTAAAATCCCCAATGACTGAAAGATAACGTCACTGCATCCAGTCTAAGGAGTAAAAAAGATCACTTAATAACTTTGTCTTCCCTTGATTCATAACCACTCCTGAAGAAAAAAATCCCTTTCCTTGTTTGAAAATTGTCAACTCTTTGTAGAAAACAATCATTGGGAAAGACAGTGTGAATACCCAGTTACAATGATCACGTGGCCTAATGGACAAGGTGTCTGACTTCGGATCAGAAGATTGAGGGTTCGAGTCCCTTCGTGGTTAACAGGTTAGTTTTATTGAAGGTAAGAACCTCAAGTGTATAAATTGTTCACTCTGGCCGGATTTAGTTCTCCGACAAAGTTTGCTGGGATAATAGTCTTACAGAGGCCGGTTAGCTCAGATGGTTAGAGCGTTGTGCTAATAACGCCAAGGTCATGGCTTCAATCCCCATACTGGCCATTTTCTGATAGGTACATATAGAACATTCCTTAAAAGAGAGAAAGCCAGAAATTGTTGAGAATCTTGATTGTCCAAAGATGTCAAGTTTTGGGTGATAACTTGGTGAAATTGTTGAGAATCTTGAACGTCCAAAGATGTCAAGTTTTGGGTGATAACTTGGTGAAATTGTTGAGAATCTTGAACGTCCAAAGATGTCAAGTTTTGGGTGATAACTTGGTAAAATCCCCAATGACTGAAGATAACATCACTGCATCCAGTCTTAAGGTGACTTAATAACTTTGGCTTCCTTGATTCATAACCACTCCTGAAGAAAAGAATCCCTTTCCTTGTTTGATTCTTGTCAACTCTTTCTAGAAAACAATCAATAGGAAAGACAGTGTGAATATCCACTTACAATGACCACGTGGCCTAATGGACAAGGTGTCTGACTTCGAATCAGAAGATTGAGGGTTCGAGTCCCTTCGTGGTTGACAGGTTAGTTTCATTGAAGGTAAGAACCTCAAATGTATAAATTGTTCACTCTGGCTGGATTTAGTTCTCCGACAAAGTTTGTTTGGATAATAGTCTTACAAAGGCCGGTTAGCTCAGATGGTTAGAGCGTGGTGCTAATAACGCCAAGGTCATGGGTTCAATCCCCATACTGGCCATTTTCTGATAGGTACATATAGAACATTCCTTAAAAGAGAGAAAGCCAGAAATTGTTGAGAATCTTGATTGTCCAAAGATGTCAAGTTTTGGGTGATAACTTGGTAAAATCTCCAATGACTGAAAGATAACATCACTGCATCCAGTCTAAGGAGTAAAAAAGATCACTTAATAACTTTGTCTTCCCTTGATTCATAACCATTCCTGAAGAAAAAAATCCCTTTCCTTGTTTGATAATTGTCAACTCTTTGTAGAAAACAATCATTGCGAAAGACAGTGTGAATACACAGTTACAATGATCACGTGGCCTAATGGACAAGGTGTCTGACTTCGGATCAGAAGGTTGAGGGTTCGAGTCCCTTCGTGGTTAACAGGTTAGTTTTATTGAAGGTAAGAACCTCAAGTGTATAAATTGTTCACGGATTTAGTTCTCCGACAAAGTTTGCTGGGATAATAGTCTTACAGAGGCCGGTTAGCTCAGATGGTTGGAGCGTGGTGCTAATAACGCCAAGGTCATGGCTTCAATCCCCATACTGGCCATTTTCTGATAGGTACATATAGAACATTCCTTAAAAGAGAGAAAGCCAGAAATTGTTGAGAATCTTAAACATCTAAAGATGTCAAGTTTTGGGTGATAACTTGTTGAAATCCCCAATGACTGAAAGATAACATCACTGCATCCAGTCTAAGGAGTAAACAAGGTCACTTAATAACTTTGTCTTCCCTTGATTCATAACCACTCCTGAAGAAAAGAATCCCTTTCCTTGTTTGATTCTTGTCAACTCTTTCTAGAAAACAATCAATAGGAAAGACAGTGTGAATATCCGGTTACAATGACCACGTGGCCTAATGGACAAGGTGTCTGACTTCGAATCAGAAGATTGAGGGTTCGAGTCCCTTCGTGGTTGACAGGTTAGTTTTATTGAAGGTAAGAACCTCAAATGTATAAATTGTTCACTCTGGATGGATTTAGTTCTCCGACAAAGTTTGCTGGGATAATAGTCTAACAGAGGCCGGTTAGAGCGTGGTGCTAATAACGCCAAGGTCATGGGTTCAATCCCCATACTGGCCATTTAGTGAAAGACACATATAGAACATTCCTTAAAAGAGAGAAAGCAAGAAATTATTGAGAATCTTGATCGTCCAAAGATGTCAAGTTTTGGGTGATAACTTGGTGAAATCCCCAATGACTGAAAGATAACATCACTGCATCCAGTCTAAGGAGTAAACAAGGTCACTTAATAACGTTGTCTTCCCTTGATTCATAACCACTCCTGAAGAAAATAATCCCTTTCCTTGTTTAATTATTGTCTCTAACCTGGTCGGGAGTAGGCTTTCTTCAATCGAGCTAATTCAAATTCAAATAGACACTGAATGCAATGTAGGCTATACTTTGTTTAATATGTCAAATATGATTAAAATAAGTAATGCTACCACCATGAGTCTGGTTGGTTTTTATATTTAATTTCGAGCTGCTTTAAAGTCCCCCTTTCCTGCTGGATTATATCTTAATGAAAATACATTTTAGGTTCAATATCATTCCACCAGTTTTGACTTGCAATATTATAGCCTAAATGTGATTATTAATATTCATAATATTAATTGAATAGACTACATTCAACGCTGGCGCGAGCAGCAGTTTTTCTCCCACACCACTTCTCTCTACTTTGCTGCTGCAGCAGTGTTACTTTTTTCTTCTTCTTAAAACCTGTACATACTTGCCATATGTCCGCATGAAGTTGTAACCCATATTTCAAGAGTGTGAAAGTTCAAGGACCTCTTTTTTGTCACTTGTTGCCAAAGTGAATCGTAGTATCTTGGATCCATTAAAGTTGGCTTTTTTTAGAATCAGCTGTTCTGGAATAGTGGCTTTATGACTGCTTTTTTCAGGGCCTGTGGGAAGACACCTGAGAGAAGACACAAGTTTACAATTTGTAACAGATCTGGTGCCATGACTTGGGAAGCTTTTTTGAAAAACCTGTTTGCAGTATATTAAGACAGCAGGAGGAGAAGGAATTCAATTGTTGTATAATGTCCGCCAGGTTTTTAAGGTTGATTTGATTAAATTGTGTCATGGTGTCTTAATTGGATTTAAGTGCACATATCCTGATCCTGATATTGAGGTACTGTCAGTTTGTCTAATTTTCTGGATTTTTTCAGTAAAGAAGGTGGACAATTCATTGCAGGCCTTAGTAGAATGAAATTCAGGTGCTACTGACACAGGAGGGTTTGTTAGCCTGTCGACAGTAGCAAACAGGGCACGAGCATTTTTATTGTTTCTGGTGATGATGTCAGAGAAGAAAGATTGCCTTGCATTCCTCAGTATTGAATTATAAACATGAAGTCTCTTTTTGTAGATGTCATAATGAATCAGGAGATTAGTTTTACGCCACCTGCATTCAGCTTTTCGACACTTTCTTTTTCCATTTCTTACCAGTGTTGTATTTCTCCATGGAGATGTTTTCTTACCACAGCAATGGAAATGGTGCATAGCCTACATAAAAACCTTCTAATCTTAGTTTGGACTTTTTGATCAATGAAAACATCATAATGCTTTACTGAGGAGACCAATTACATTTAATTAACTTAAAACTGACTAAGGGGAAGTTTAAAAGGTAAAGTGGCTTTTATAGACTGACACATATTTAGAGCTTCAGTTTTGTCTTTGTCTCTCATTTTTTATGTGAAATATATTAAATAAATATGCTATAAGGAAAATAATACCATTTAAGGTTTTCTTATGCCTTTCTAAAATTAAAGTCAAACTGTATTATAGCTGAAGAGATGTCCCAATATGTTAAAGAGAAACAGTCTACAGAGTCTCAATACTGACATAACTCATACAGAAGAAAAAAACAAAGGGCTCTCTATGTCATTTTTAATGTGTGCAAATTTTACAGACCTGAGACAATATGATGAATCCGCCACAAGGTGTCAGCAGAGGAATAATAGAAAGGTTCTCTGAGAGTGAGAGAGGGCAATGGTAAAGTGAGGTGGACAAAAGAGTCGGACAGCAGCTGAGCCTCTCATTCAGCTGTAATAAATCTGTATAACATGAGCATCACAGGGCGGTACGTCTCTTCTTTCCCCTGAAGTATCTACCTAAGCCTTAATGTAGCTGCTGATGAGATTCACATAAAAAAATTAAATTACCTACATTTCTCACTGCTTAGTATGGACAGACACTACAGAGAGGCACATAGGAAGATCGAGTATTGGGACCCATAATCCAAAAAGATCAAGCAGTCCCAAAACACATGAACATTATGTGATAGCTTAATCGAAGGTACACACTGGGCTGCTATAAAACAGAATTGGAAGAAATGAGTAAAGAGAGAAAGTAAGGCCACAACATCTTGTTGACTAAACCTAAAATTATCCATCTACTCAGGAGCTCTGCACAAATGTTTGGCCATATACTCTGGCTTTTTGAATGGGCCCTCACTCATCCACATATGTTCATTTTGATATTTTCAGGGCCCTTCTCACAAGAGGGTGCTTTGTTCCCGGTCCTATTTTTCCTCCCAGTCTGATGTCCCTGCATCTGCTTAAAGCAAGCACAAAAGGCGGGCGTTGGTTGGCAAACTTCATGCCGTATTCCTCAAGCATGTTAGAATAATGGACAGAACCACAAAGGATATGTTAAGGTCTCAGCTATTAATTAATTAGTTGTAATGTACACAAATTAAATCTCAAAGTAATTAATTTATGTTAAAAGTCACTTTTTAAAAAATTAAATAAAAAACGGCAAGCACTTTGTTTCGACATATAGTGAGGAGCAGAATCTCAGTATTGTTTTGCCTATATTTCTACTTATTGTTGCAGACCCAGAAGATGTCATAGGCCTTATCTGTCATGAGTCTCTGGTTTAGTCTTGTAAGGTTGTTTATTTCAGTGTTAAGATTGAAATAACCGTTTTATTTCGTCAATTGTATCCTTGTGTTTCTCTTTTCACAGTGTGCGCATTTCACTAGTCTTGTCTTTAATGTTTCCTGTGTTATTTTGCAGTTCTTGTCCCCAGTGTTTCTTGTCTTTTTTTGCTTCCTCCCTTTGTCTGGTTTTCCTCCATTTTCATTGCCCTGATTGTCTTCACCTGTGTCATAAGTCTTAGTGTTCCTTCCCTCTTGTTGTCAGTTCATCTTATGTCACTCCAAGAAACTTCTACCTACCCGTGTTATTCTTCCTTGTGACTCCTTGTTTACACTGTGGATTTTTGTTGGACTTTTTGGACTTTGTTTTTTCTACTTGAAATGTAAGCTTTTGGATCTTTTGTTTAATGAATATTTTAGTTTAACTCTGCATTTGGGTTCCACTCCTAGTTTTTCCCAAACTATAACATATCCGTTCTGGCCTGAATATATTTGGATCCACACTTATAATTACCCATTAGATCAATAAAATTCTATCCTCCTTTGTAAATGGCATCAACAACTAGTGTTATTATTCCTCAGATCTTCTACTTTTTTCAAAAAATACTCAAGTAGTTACCAAAATTAAATATCTAAAAGCTCTCTTTGTGAATAAATTGGGAACAAGTTTATTTTACTTATACCAATAATTACAGCTGTGGTACACAGGTATACATATATGATGATAACATGGCACACGAAGAAAACCTATTAACAAACAGGAAGAAACACATAGGCAATGAAATAGGCCAGTCAGCGTAGAAACTTATTTAAAGCTTCAATGTTAAAGTAAAATGCCTTTACTGCTTAAAAAAACAACATGACAATGTGTTGTTCTTTCATTGAACTGATGTATATAAACCTGCTTAATTAAAAACAGCTCATTAGCAGGGTCGCACAAAATACATTGCAGTAAATGCACTTTTATCAACTGTGGCCTGGATCTGATAACAAAATGTGAACAAAACTTTGCTGTCTACTGATGTGATGCTGACAGATCAGAGAATGACAGCTATGTGTCTGCAGAATGAGTATATACACACACACACACACACACACACACACACACACACACACACACACTGAGCATCTTAGTTAGTTTTCTGATGCAGCTGATCGGTTTATTTTTGAGAACTTCTTAGTTAGTTGAGATTAGAGATTAAATTAGACCCAACAACAATCATGAAACCCAAGAAGCTAGTCTGTGATTTTTTGGGCGGAAATTAAAAAGAGAGCCACTGTAGACTATACTCAATTTGAAGCATTTAGCAAATCAATAAAGTGATCATTAAAACATTGTGTCCCAAAATTCTCATGCCTTTTCCTTTTAATTAATCTTGATCTGCATGTTTTTATTAATTTCCAGCTTGAAGATGAGGTGGTGCACATGACTCTCTAAACATTAAAATCACTAGAACAGAAGGAAAGTCATACCACCATGCAATTCACAAAATGCTTTGGTTGTCATTCGTAACCTCTACTTGACTGTTATACAAAAACAATAAACCAAAACTTGGCAATATTTTGTACACATTCAACTGAAGTTTTATTTTTCTAACATTGTTACAGGATTTCTCAAGGCCTTTATCAATTTACAAAGTAAATTATTACGTTTTACAACATTATTGCACATGTTAATTCCACTTAATTGATTATTTTCATAAACAATTCATGAGATAAAAAACTATTTTATTTCTACTCTCATTGTAAAAGCCTTTAAAAGGGCTTCTAGCTACCATGTTTTGATCAAATCGGTCTTCGGTAGATTAAGTTTGCTCTGACGAATGGAACCGTAGATGTTTATTCTTTTTGAGCTCTTAAAACCGTCCCCTGTGGTCTAAATGAAACATCTGTGCTGTGCTTCTGTCAAAATATAACATGACTCAAGCACCAGAGGAGGTTTGTGACCCTGTATAAACCAGCTCTCTCAGAACGCTTCGTTTTGGTGTGTGTGTCTCTTTAAATGCAATGGTAAATGGTAAATGGACTTGAGCTTATATAGCGCTTTTCTAGTCTTCTGACTACTTAAAGTGCTTTTACACAGCATGTCACACCTACCCATTCACACACTGATGGCAGAGGTTGCTATGTAGTATCATCCATCAGAAGTAACTAATCCCATTCATACATGCAATGAGCCTCCCCTGAGTTTTCCCAGTAGACATCACTCCTCTGTAGCAAGAATACAAATGGCAGACCTGCGCAAATGTTTTGCTCTAGGCTGGGGGTGGAGTCGATGGGTGGAGAAAACAGGGGAGGGGAGGGGAGGGTATTTTTTTTTTACCACAATCCAACTTGTGATGTCACAAGTTGAGAAAATTTGAAACAGAGCATTTTTCTCTGTGTTGTAAGCAGTGTTGTCACAGATTACTTGAAAAAGTAATCCGATTACTGATTACTGATTACTCCTCAAAAAAGTAATCTAGTTACTTTACTGATTACTTTATCATCAAAGTAACTAAGTTACTTTAAAAGTAACTTATTAGTTACTTTTTACCGATTTCCTCCCTTCGCTGCCTCAACATAACGCCGAATTTCCACCAGATCAGTGTGCATTGCGTGTCCGCTCCGGTGCGTGACGGCTCCGTGCACCCCCGTCCTTCAATACCCACCGGCTGCGTGCTCCGTCCCCAGCACGCAGAGCACAGCCGGTCAGCTGGGGTGCAGAGACAAAGGAATTCCCGCGGTATTTTAAAGATTAACTCGTGACAGCACGAGATAATACGATGTACATGGTATTAAACTCTATATAAACCTTATAAACACATAAACAAACACACATACAGTCGTTTTTCTGAACCGTTAAAAAGGAGTCTTTTATTCTGAAAATAAACCGGATGTTTTAATGTTGTATCGGTGTCTGACTTCCCGTCCCGCTTGTTATTTTCTGTGCTGAATTGATGCGTCGTGCTCCGGTATCCGGCAAAAATAGAAGCCTTGCGTATCAGCTCCGGAGGGCTCCGGACTGCTGGAGCTGAGACGGAGCTGAGACGCAGCGCAGCGGACCCAGTGGAAGCACACACATTGAATAAAGTGAAACGTATCAGCTCCGCTCATTCTCTTCGAAAATGACAACAAAATTCTGCATTCTACATAGGCTACATTATGAGGCAATAACAAAATAGTAACGCACAGCCACTTAGGAAACTAACTTTAATCAGATTACTGGTTTGGAAAAATGAACGCGTTAGATTGCTCGTTACTGAAAGAAAGTAATCAGATTACAATAACGCGTTAATTTGTAACGCGTTAGTGACAACACTGGTTGTAAGACTTATGCAGACCACAAACAAAGGACTGGATGGATTTATTTCAAATTTTGTGGGTCGGTAGACACTCAGGTTCCCAAATATATGTTCAAAATCACTGTAAAAGTGGATTTTTCATAATATGTCCCCTTTAAATCATCCATTACTTTCAGTGGGAACTTCTGGTCCTGGTCCATATGATTTAACAGCTCAATCTTTATTATTTATCAACCTTTATTTGTATAGCGTCAATTCCTAACAAGTGTTATCTCAAGACACTTTACAAAAAGCAGGTAAAGGACCTTACTCTTTGTCTATTAATATTACAAAAGAGCAGGTAAAAAGACCATGCTCATGCTCAGCTGAGCCCAGTCTTCTCTTCTTTAATCAGTCAATCAAAGAACACAGGTGAAATTGTCCTGTTCAAGGTTAAAGGAAGATCTGACTAGGGCTAGGAGACTGGCGGGGTGAAAAGCAGCCTCTGGTATCAAAAGCACTGTTGTTCACTCAACCAGCCTTCTTACTCAGAGTTTTAGAGGTGCTATAACAGAATCAAACAGCTTCCACTTTTGCATCTGAGCGGTAACAAGACATAACTTATATGGCATCAGGATTGGGAGGTTAGGTAAGTACCAAATATTGTCTAGGAACTATCACCCTCTGATAGACAATATAAATGCTCTGGGAATGGAAGTGAATTTCTCTGTAAATTTCTCAGTAATTCCAGTGAAGCCAGAGATTAGAGTTGAACCACTTCCAGGCAAGACTTCCTTTTCCGTCGCTTTTATGTCTGCATCGTAAACAACGTTATTTCTGGTTCCATAATATCCCAGAGTAGCACCCGTTCATCTGTAGAGTCTCAGTCCAACAACAGAATATACGTTACACAGCGGCTTAACTCCAACTCACTTCAGGGGTATGAGCCTGAAAAAAGAAATAGATTTTTGTGTGATTTACTTGCAATTAACGGGGATTAAGTTTGCCAAAATAAAAACGTCATGATACAGATTTGTAAAAAGTGAAAAGTCAAGCTTTGTCAGGTCTGTCCTCCAGAGGAGAAAAAAACAACTTTTAAAATGTTTGTTGTATGGATGTTGGATTGATCACTTCAGATACGCATCAGAAGTCAGGAAATCTAAACACTATAGGCTTTAACAGCATCAAGCAGATTTGTGGCTCAAGTTGAACTGTTTGATCTATTATGGATTGTTAAGCTGCACTTTTATGTAGCTATCTGTTTAAATAAAGACAAATATATCATCGTCAGATTACCGCTGATGGGAAAATATAATTAGTGCGTCCACATGGGCTATTTCTCTATCACACACACATAATGTGATAAGGGAATGGTTTACTCTTACTTCATTCGGACCCAAACTGGACAAGGTGTTCTGTGCATGCTTCACAGTTCCTGCACTGACTTCTTCCTGGAAGTCAAACAGCATGAAGAGTGCATTTGTACCAAATGTAAAGGCAGAAGTATTAACAAAATGTACAAATCTGTAAAAGTGTCCATCTTTTTACCATTTGATATTCAGTTTGCTGCTTGCTAACTTGTTAGCAAGGTCAACCGGAAGAAGGTCCAATAGTATCTAGCTGTAATGAGTTTTATCACCACCTATCTAGGAGCAATCAGACATCACTCTGTCAATACATTGATTCTCTCCCAGTGCTTGTAGAGTGGGACAGCGAAGAGTTGTCCAATTAATGGCCTTATCAAGCTATAACCGTAGCTCAACTCAACCAAGCATGTAAACATATTGAGTGCCCCTGCGTACAATGCACAAACATTACAAATATAAAAGAAGGAAAACACAAAAACTTTTTCCAATGACAACATGTAGGCCTATGGTCACTTGTGTTTAGCCTATATAATTAAATAACTACAATGTAGATAAAAATCTAGTTGTGGCAGATGGCTTCTCACCAGTGAGTCTGGAGGTTTCTGCCTGTTAAATGTGCTTTCTCATGTGCTTGCTCACAATGGAAATTTGTGGTGCATTCATAGCATTTCCAATGTGTATGCAATAATTAACATAACAGAGAGAACAGCCATAGACCTGCTTTTCACATAAAGTTGAATTAGATAACTTGTGGTTTGGTGCATTATGAATAAAGAATAGTTGATTGATTTATAAAAAACACTAGTGGTAAAAACTTCATAAAATCTGAAAACTCAATATATTGATGTTATAAAGACTGGAAAACATACCTTTACTTCTATTTTTCTCCCTCGAAAAGTAAACACGAGTAACAGTAGATACATCTGCCTTTAAATATCCTTTGTATCTAATTGCAAATTAACTATTCAGACATTTAGACTCAGAGCATGCAACATGAAAGATTTTCTACTTACATCAACACATTCTTATAATTTTTCCTTTTTCCATTCTTTACCTACAGTGTGTTGTTATGATGCATGTACACCTCACCACACACACACACACACACACACACACACACACACACACACACACACACACACACACACACACACACACACACACACACACACACACACTATAACTCCTTGCCTGCCCTCTGTAGATCCATGGCTGCTCTGACAGGCCGCATTAGAAAGAGCCTCCTCAGCATGAACACATCATAAAAGTGGACATGCAATTTCTGTTTTCACCAAATAGCCAGTCGAGCTCGTTCTGCCTCTCTGATTTTAATACACTCGACAAGCAGCTTAGCAGACGCAGAGAGAGAGAGATCAGGCCCCAGAAGGGGGGTGAGAAAGTGTGTGTGAGAAAACAGAGAGAGAAAGAGAGTTATGCCTTCCAGCACTGTTAAATCCATTTCTTTGACTGAATTATCAACTAGAATTTGATTAATATGCAAATTGAGAGGGGGGAGGGAGAGTTGCGCGGATAATTCTCTTTGTGGATGGTAATTAATCACTGGTTAAAGTAAATTAATACATATATCAATTTTGTCAGGGACACGCTTAGTTCAATAGCCCGTAAAATTGAAGTTTGAAGTGTTAAGGGGCTCTACAGGAACGTTATAACTAAAACTTTCAAATCTGCCCTATTTAGTGATCAATCAAGCTGTGCCCTGCGGCAGAGCAGCTCATTTCTTCTGCTCTGTCCTCAACATCGACTGTATATTCAACGTCTTACGTTAGAAACCCACATCCAAGCACATCACCACAGCCAAGTGCAGATGATAATGTTGATGATCTTGATGGAAATAATAATAGTCATTAGGCCTACTGGAAGGCCTGATGTGTGTTAATCATGCTCTTCAATAACAGTAAAAAATATAGTATTTGCAATAATTGTAAGAGTATTATTATTTGTTACTGTATAAGTATATCCTCATTGTTTAAACAACAAAAATTCAAACAACAATATCATAATAATAATTACAAAAATCGTATTTATAGAAGTAGTAGTTAATGGTCTTTATAACTAGCATATTTTTATTGTTGTTATATGAATTGTAATGCTGCTTTAATAAAAACCTTGTCAAAAAGTATAATTTACTACATTTTTTAAGAAATAAAAATAAATAAATAATAGTAATAGTAATAATAATTATCATTAATGCAAGACGCATGTACTTGATGAAGACTTGGTTCTTATATAAATATATTTGTCATGGTGTTGGCAAAAGACAACAGTCAGTACTTCAGAGGTCCACCAGTATGGGGGGTCAGGTCCAGTTGTTTAAGCTGGAAAGCATGCATCAAACTTCAATTTTCCGGTCGGTTGAATAAATGATTCTTTTCTCTCTCTCTCTCTCTCTCTCTCTCTCTCTCTCTCTCTCTCTCTCTCTCTCTCTCTCTCTCTCTCTGTGTGTGGGTGTGTGTGGAAAAGAAGCACATTTTCCATCATTCTAATAGAAAGTCCTTTACCTAAGCGAAATGAACACCGACTAAGTCCATAAATCCATAGAGATGTGCCAATGGTCAACTGAGTTTCCATTCTATTTACATGTCAGAAGAATTGAAAAAGAAAAAAAATCCTCCCTCATTTTCAATCGAGTGGCTATATTGGAAACAGAATGTATTTCTTTCTTTTCTTTATAGCTGATTTCATAAAGTTCCTCAACTAAGATTGATAAATAAATAAATAATAATACAATTGACAAGAAATTGAAAAAAATGACCAACAACTTTTGAGATTTCGGTAGGCTATAAAGAACATAATAAAAAAAGGCCAAATTGTTGGTTTGGTAATGAGGAAATTGTCTCAGCAAAAAAGTACGCGAATTAGCATACTGTTTAAAGCTAAGGAGGACTGTTTTTTTTTTTTTATAGCCTATAAAAAATCAAAGAATATAGCCTGGAAAATAATTATGCTATGGAAATGATACAAGAGGAAAATGCAGATTTTCCATTCCAATATATGGGTAGCCTACACAAGGCGAAAATATAGGCTATAGCAGTGTTTTTTTTACAGACTCTGTGCTATTATTTTATTGTATTCTTCCTTTTTCTGTTAAGGCTAATAATCTATAGCCTGACTAAATGTATAGGCTGATATTTTTCAATCAATCAATCAATAAATTAATCTTTATTTCTATAGCACATTTAAAACAACCTTGGTTGACCAAAGTGCTGTACAAGCGTAAAAAACACAATGTGAAAAACAACAAATAAAATAGGCCTAACTACCGCCTGAATAACTGCTGGCTACAAAAAATGCCGCAGACAGCGGATGATGAGCAGATGAAGTGTGTGACTTAAGCATCAATGTAATCATCAAGTTAATTATTTGAACGCTCGCGAACCAAAACGAGGCACCGATTTGCCCACATGAGCTGCTTTCACATTCATTGTCGTGTTTAAACGCAGCGGGTCGGGGAGCAGCGAGTGTGTCTGCATTGTGTGCGACAAAAGAGGGGCTACGCTGCTGAAAAGACGGGTTAAGTCAATCCATCAAAGTGACTCGTAAATGAGAGGAGAATCCTGAAACCATATGGCCGCAAAATAATTCTCCGTTGACCGCCTTTGTGCGCTCAGGCCCGCCGGACGGTGCGGCAGACGAATCGCTTGTGTCCGTATTGCGCGCTGCTGGAGAGAGCTCCCCGGAGAACAACGCGCGCGCACACGCACGCACGCACGCACGCACACACACACACACACACACACACACACACACACACACACACACACACACACACACACACACACACTACAGAGCCTCTTCTCGGTTCCAGATTGTGCTTCTCACAGAATAACAAAAAAATAATACACACAGGAGGTCAGAAACCAAATTGCTGTTGTTAATTGATTTGGCAAACAACACCGTTTCTGCGCCAAAACACCCCAAAACACATGTAACTGAAATATGATAAAAACCAACCTTATCCAGTGGCTGCTTTAAATTGGTTCTCATATCGACAAACAGTGCAATAGGCTGAACTGAATATTTGAAAATGTTTTTTTTATTTTACAATGTCATCATAGTTTACATTTAGAACAGTTGTATGCGTTTTGTGTATATTTAAAGGCACTTTAGGGATTTTCAAAGCATTATAAATATATTAAAATTGTAATTTATTACAAGGTTTAGCTACACAAACTCTGTTTATGATTATCATTTTAGAATTAAATTATAGACAAAGGTGAAAGGAGTCAGCTCAAATCCTTACAAAGTCAGTAGAGATTCAACCATTTCAAAATAAAAGCAAATTAAACATGCGTTGAATTTTATTTGAATGATTCAAAACAGTTAAATCAACCGACTCGTGTGTGTTTGAGTTAGCACCTGTATGGTCGCTTCCTTGAGTTTGTCCTTGTGAATGTTTCTCTCTGTTGCGTGTCACGCGTTCTGTGAGCGCGCGCCTGTTCGCCAACAGAAACACTGGCCTATGGCTCTACAAAACCGAAACAGCTTGACTGTTTCTGGATAGTTTCAACGCATAAATGCATGTCCCCCATCAAGAATGGAATCCTGTTAAAGTAAGAGATTCTGTTTGGAAACATTGGGTTGATTGAAACTTCACACGGCTGTCTCGATGACCACTGGCAAACTCTAGTCATCCACGTCAATCTCCTCATCTTCGTCCTCGGAGCAGCACTTGCTGTTCAGCCGGTCCCCGTACCACGCCGACGAGGGTGAAGGAGGAGACCGTATGCAGGAGTCAAGGCTCTCGGTGGTGTCGTTGTCGGCCTTTGAGGGGACAGTGTCATGTTCAGTGTGGCCTGGCACTGAAACCGTACCCCCGCCTATAACCCCGGCCGCGCACTTTTCCAGCTCTGCAAGCTTGGAGAGCTTCTCTAAGGCCACAGAGCCTACGGCCTTCGCGGACTCAACGTCCGCTTTCATCTCCTCCAGGTCACGTTTGAGCTTTGCTCGCCGGTTCTGAAACCAGGTGATGACCTGTGCGTTGGTCAGGCCGAGCTGCTGAGCGATCTGGTCCCGGTCTGCTGGGCTCAGGTACTTCTGATACAGAAAGCGCTTCTCCAGTTCGTAGATCTGGTGGTTAGTGAACGCTGTGCGTGACTTCCGCCGTTTCTTAGGGGTGTTCCTCTGACCAAACAGCGTCAGGCCGTCTCGGCCTAAAAGAGAGGGATGCATGGGTTTCATAAGGGGAAAATTAAGATTAAAAAAATGTGCTTCAAACCTCAAGCATGCACCTGCGTAGCATCATGAGCCATAGAGGCAGAACAACCGGTGTAGTCTGACTAGAGTTTTACCCTGCCTACCAATAATCCGATTTTTACCAAAAAAGCATGTATAATATGTATTTTTTTAATGTAAAAAAATGGTTTTATTTATTCAAAACGCAACTAAAACCGTGATATCTACATAAATCGTGGTGTTACTAATTAGTCATGAAACATCCCAAAAAAACCGTGGCTTCTTGTGTATAAAAACAATGCACCAATTGAATTGCAAAATGTATTTTTATATCGTCAACTGTTTTTTTTGGGGCAAACACATTTTTTTTTTTTAAATACAACGTATTTTTAATGCCACAGTGTAATAATAAAATAAGAAAACACTTTATTGTCCATGTGCACGGAAACTTGTCTTGCATTACAAGCTCAGAAATCCTCATCACACGTAAAGGACAGAACGTAAAACAGCATAAGTTTGTACGTTACAAATCTCAATGTGAAATCACAGTGCAGGAGTGGGTACATAAACAATGTAAATAATGCTTCTGTTAAGTGTTTTTAACTTAACTAACATTGGGATAATGTTAAAAAATTATCTATAAATTATCTATATTATTATCTATAAATGAAAATCTATAATTGATTATAACAAATAGACTATGAATATAACAATTACAGCTCCATAGAAGCTCCATGGTATTTTTCAGTCTTGAAGAAATATACTGCGACAATACATTGGCATGCTCAAATCACTAAACAAACAGAAGAAAAGCATGTTTTACCCTCTGCAGCCTGCAGAACGCTGACCTCCAGACCCTTAAAGGTTTTGCTGGCGAGCTCCTCCAGCGCGCACAGCGGGGATGTTTGGCTGAGTAGCGCGCGGCCGGACAGGCTGTGGCCCACCGAGGGCAGCTTTTCTCTGGGTGAGACGTGGGAGTAGCTTCGTCTTGCTGACGGCTTGTTGAGAATATCCTCGATACTGAAAGGCGTCAGTGGCTTGTTGGAGTTGGCCGGCGGCGGCAGCTGATCTAGCGGACTGCGTCTCCGCTCCTCGAGCCCCGCAGGGCATTTCGAGTCGTCCTTAGAGGTCATGGCGGCGGAGCGGGTCTCACCTGACTGAAGTGATTTAGACAGGAGCGATTATTGCAGGACAATTTGACAGACTAAACTAAAGTTCTGAAAGTAGATGAAACAGAAAAGTACAGATAATCCACGGCTCGTATCACAGGTGTCCCTCACGCCGCATGTTTGCCGCTCAGCTGCATGCTGCGGGGACACTTTTGACTCCCACCAGTTCCACCACGTCTCCGGGCCACTTATCCAGCGTGACGCACAAAGAGGCATGAGCCGAACCCATCCGGTGGACGGTGATGCACCAAAAGCAGCAGCGATTGACCACCAGTTACCAGTTATTCCTGACAGGAAGGTAATCAATTACTCTCTCTCTCTCTCTCTCTCTCTCTCTCTCTCTCTCTCTCTCTCTCTCTCTCTCTCTCTCTCGCTCGCTCGCTCGCTTTCTCTAGCTATCTATCAGAGTTTGTGATGCAGCCAGAAAGCAGGGCGATAATTAGAAGGCGAGGTAGAGGGGAGGAGTCCAATTAGAAAGCAGAGCAATTATGTTTAGCACTTTAATAGCAAAATTAGGTGATTTGTCAAAAAACTAAACATATGTTACCCCCCTGCGAGATATTGTCCTCGCTTGCTAACAAATTGGCACCGCGCGGTTCATCACTGGATCGTGCGAGGGCATCATGACATTTTGGATAAACCCGCTCTGCGTCAACATTCTGAACAATTGCATTCAAGAACAAAAAATGATTAGCTCACATAAAGTCACTTGTTGAAATAACAGCAGAGCATATCAGAGCGCGCGGAAAGAGACATACATCAACGTGATAACACCTGAGAGAGACAGGCAGAGTGACAGAGGAGGACATCACCCTAGACTGATGACCCCACCACACACACACACACGCACGCACGCACGCACGCTCGCACACACACACACACACACACACACACACACACACACACACACGCACACACACACACACACACACACACACACACTCTAAACTATAGAGGAAATGAGCCAGTGACTGCAAACACCAGTTATTTTAGTATTTCCTCAGAAATCCATTATTAAGCACAAAAGTTATTTTATAAAATAATCCAACAATCTGATGCATTTAAAAAACTAACTTAAACTAACTTGATATGTCCCATGATATTAAATGATGTGATCAAATGATAAATTGGTGGTGAAGTACTTTTCATGTTTGGTACATTTTCTTCAAAAATTTATATTTTTCTTCCACTCAGTGGATTGATATTTTTTACATATTTTTATATACAATACAATATGTTTAATTGTTACACATTATAAACACATGTAATTGTTAATGTTGGTAGAATATAAAGTTAAATTATATCTCTTCAGATTTGACTGATTTTGTCTGCATTTATAACAGCAAACGTTTCTTAATTTGAAGTGAGACATGTCATTTTTGAGTCTTATGTATACACTTAAAATATTACTGACTGCTTAATGCATCCGTGCAAGAGCTTTGTCCGTACAAATAAGTTTAAACTGAATGTTTGCTTGCAAACCGACATTTCTCATCAGTCAACAAACCCTAAAGACATGTGACTCTGCATTTGAAACTAATTTTTGATTTGGACTCTGCTTGAAATGCATTTCTGTGTGTATCCAGATTTCTGACTTTTATTAAAATAAGAACTCAGTATTCTTCCCAGATTTTTACTTCTGATACAGTCGAGACTTCAGGCCTTCATTTAGTGTAATGTTGAGGAGATCTTCAGCAAGAAAACAGATGCAGAGTCCTGGAAGCGGTCACCATAACAGTTACTCTACACCGAATCACACAAAGTAGGACAAACTTCTGCTACATTATTGGTTCTCCTGCTACTTTTATAGCAGTGGTACTCATAGCAATAAGACGAATTGTACATCATTACTAGAGTACTGACAATTTGGGGACTGCATTGCAAAAAAAATTGGCAAAATAATGCATTTGTGTCTGGCTTCAGCTTGATTTCGACTTAACATTGAAACCATTAAATATTGAACTAGACAAATAATTAATGAATATTAATAATGACAATCGTGCAGAACTGGTGCCAAAGATTTTTACAAAAATGAAAAGGCTACATCTTCCAAATCAATGACATACCTACCATTTCCTTCCAGGTTCTATCTATCGTTAATTGTAGCACATGGGGAAAAATTGATAGTCACAAAATCGTGTTACCATAAAACTAATGTACAATATAAAAGCGTAGATGGCTAGAATGATAGTTTGCCAACAGCTAAACATTTAGTAGCAGGCCATAAAAAAAGATGGATGACTGATAAGCAGAGTTTAGGGAGGCCATCTGCAGTCACAGCCTTTTGGAGCTCTGACAAAGTCCTCAGACAGTTTTATTTTATAATCTACTCCTGCTTTGGTCATGCTGTGACATTTGATTATACGCCTTGTCTTGGATCTTTTCGGAATGGGCCTCCTGCCTGCACTCTCGTCCGTTTCATTATCCTTCAGTGAGCTCAACGTCCGCTCTGATGGATGGGATATATTCATCTGATACCCGCTCTCAAATGGAGAAACATTCACTTTTCCACGTAGGTTTTTATTTCATCTTTTGGAAGTGTTCTCTGGAAAGTGCTGACCTGGGGCCCCATAGCTGCTCTGTTGTAAATATGGCCCCCTGTAGCTGTACAGGCCCCCACTGACACTGCAAGCAAGCTGCACAGATCTATAAAAGGAACTGACGCATTTTCTACTTTTAACATTTAACTTCAATAATCTGAAGCACAGAAGAAACAACTGCTAAATGATGTTCACATTGGAATATATTTAGCTGACTCTGTGTTGTTGTTGGATGTGAGTCTGTAGCAGAGGTTTGAGAAGGTTATGTGCAGATTTATTTCAAACCAGAAAACAAAAACATTTTTTTATTTCATTAAAATGTAACAGGTTTTTTCTCTTTGTGCAACTTTTAAAAGCAACATAAAAAGCCAATAAACACATATTTTAATTGTATTGCAACTACCGTCCTCACACATACATAATTGATATCTGGTACTGATAGCTTTGATTTAATTTGAAATGCTAGCTCACTGATGAAGTTTAAAGATAGATTATGAAAATGTTGTAAATTCAGAAGAAAATAATCTTGTCATCTTGTCCTGTGTTTCTCTGTTTAGCTCTGCTAAATGTTAGTTCTCAGGTGAATAAGTCATTGTTAGAAAAATTCAAAGTCAATTCAAATAACTTTATTTATCCGTTAGAAACTTCAGTTGTGTAAAAAAGCATCTGTGTGCAAACACCTCACATGAATGCAACACATGCAGTACAAAAACAATCTACAAACACACACACACACACACACACACACACACATACACACACACACACGTATATCTACATCCAAAGTGCAATCCATTAATTAATGATAAAGTTTAAACAATAGGGAATGGAGTTTCTAACAAGCTACTGTCCGTCTCCAACCTGAAGCAGGGCTTCTCATACATAAACTACAAATCACACTGTCACTCTGACCACCAGGGAAAGAGAGGATAAGAGACAAGAAGTGGAAGAGAGGGAGAGCTACTGAGCAGCAAACAGCAGCAGACAGGATGCTAGTAAGAGGGTTAAACCAAAATCTAAATCTGAGAGAAAAAAAACCTTTATGTCTGAAAGACAGGATAAAATAGAGCATTAAGCAGTCCGGATAACTTCCAACAGCCTCCTGTGCAGCCTACCAGTTTTAGTATACAAGCTTAAAAACAGTTATATTAGAAGACATATAAACAGATACAAGCTTTGTGTTACTACATGTCTTAACATTCACACAACAGAAGTGTTGGCATGTCTTGTGAGGAAGAACCTGACCTGTGATGGATGTCTTGTTGTGTAGAGGCTGCTGCTGGGAGCAGAGAACAGAACAGCACAGCAGCGACAAGGAGAACTCAGAGAGAGGGGCTCTATGTGATCAATGATACTACTTTCACCAAACAGAGGACAGTGTAAAGAAGGAGAACACACTGATGGACAGGAAATACAAACAGGAACCACTAACAAATTTGAAAGAAAAAAATCATGCTTTATTGTTTGATTAGATTCAGCACATGGATGAAATATCATTAAGAAGGCTGCTGCATAGTAGCCATTCCTGGTAGAGATTTGAATACTGATATTTTGTGATAAAAGACATACATTAGATCTGTAATTTTAATAACAGGGCAAAAGTTGAGTTAAAATATGTTTGGCCTAATCTGTGGGTTTCACAGATTTTATGAATTTATTTTTGGATTGTTATGTAATTAAGAGCAACAATAACAACCCAAGCAAATCTAATGCCATCAGAACCTTTACAAATGGCAGATTTAAAATCCAGCTGTTAGTGCCTGCGCCACTAAATGAGATCCCTGTCTGGGCTCAGAGGGCAGGATCAGGTCCTGTGATCAGACTCACTTTACCAGACTGCTGTCTTCACTGACTGTGGACCATGACTAAAGTGATTTATTCATCCCTGATGACTGATGACAATAGTCTGATGTGTTCATTAATAGTGAGCAGTGCGACCAAGTCTTTTTTTTCCCCTCCTGCCAGCTGCAGACTGGAACAAATCACCCTTTTAAAGAGAAAAAACTTGTTTCTCCAATTTCAACGTTCATTTTTTTTTCTCTTCCTGACTCCTATAACCAAAGCATGAGGAGTTATTTATGTGCTATGTAACACACTGGGCCACATAAAATCATTAAAATAGCTAGTGCAGGAAGTCAGAGAGACTTGTTTTAATTTTATAAAAAGACACAAAAACAATGAATTGACAAATCTTTATTCATGAAATTGTCTTAAACTCTTAACCTTACTGAGATAACAATGACATTTTCCAATTCATTAAGCAGACACCTTTGTCCAAAGGGACACACATCTGAGAGCAAGTACAACAAAAGCAAGGATCGGAAAAGGAGGAAAGAACATCAGTAAGCGCTAACAAACAGCTTTAAAGGTCATGTTATTCGATCTTCTATTTTAGCATGCCTAGAAACCCCTCTATTTCAGCCTATTTCTATTTCGTCTTTAGCTTTAAATGCAAATGAGCTGTGTTCGACCACACCCCTCTGGAAGAGGATGTGACTTGGGCTTTCTAGCTCCATGCCCTATTGTTTACAGTGAGAAGGCGGACTAAGAGGGCAGAACAAACACCTAGATGTGGGAGTGTCACCCACCTGGGGGACGAGTTACTGTCCTTTGTGATGTCACAAAGGGAAAATCTTCAAACAGCCTGTTTGAGCTCACATTTTATAAAAAGTGTAGCAGGCAAAAGACGGAGAGGATGGACTTCTTATAATTGGGGGGTTTGTAGAAAGGCGAAGGGTTACATATTAGTGTTTAAAAAACATAAGAAAGTGTATTTAAGTGGGCATTGTATGTCACCTTTAAGTCTGATTGGACGCAGGTGCTGACAGACAAGGAATGCACAGGAGTGTTTTTATATATATTATCATCAACAACATATACAGCTTCTCATGAGTACTCTAATCAACATCAGCCCCATCCTGAATTATTATTTTCATTGTAATCAAAATCATACTTTAAAAACATATTAATACTGTTTAGTAGTTGGTGCTTGAGCTGAACAGACAAAGGACAAAGTAGGTAGCAAACAAAAAGTTATTCTCTGTGTTCCAATGCCAGAGAAACCTTTAAATTGTTTCTCTTAAAGTTGGATTGAAGGTTTTCTAAAGTATTACACATTTTGATAATATTTTTATTAGCTTTATTATGTTTATTAATTTGACTGATTAAAGGTGATGTCACTTCTTGTGCTTTCTTGGACATTTTTGGTTTTAGTGGGTCAGTGCTACATCACGCTGGTACACCTATAGCTGGTGTGTTGTTGGATTTAAAGTTGTCTCAGTAAACTGCAATGTTACTTACCTGAATGTCTCTTGCCAGCTCGCCTCGACCACATGGTCTATACGAACACAAACAAGTAAAAGAAGATTGAAAAGACAACAAGCTGGATGTCATTTAGGGTTTAACAAAAAGTAATACAACATTTGAGGCAAAGAGTCATGGTTTGACGGTCAGGATGGCGAAAGGTAAGTGGATGCTATTAAGAGTTTAAGTAGATCCTCATTCATAAATGTATTGACAATTCATGCACACTGGAATCAAACCACCAACAGTGACTCACTTTGATCGTTGAACGCTCTGCCATGTCTGTCTTTCATGCAAAAAGTTGCTAATTTGAATACGTATTCACAAAAGAAAATCTGCTGAAAAAATGTTCATTGAATGTTTTGTCACATAATTATTATATAAAAATTTCTAGGAAACAGAGTTTTAGAAATATTACTGAATGAAAGCTTGGATTTTGCATCATACAAACCAACCCTCATTTTTATTTTGCAATAGGGTTGACTTTTCTCTACCCTTTCTTATTCTCTTACCACCAAAAAGAGGTTCACTGCAAGAACATCTTAGAGTTAGCAGGAAACCATATTTCTGTGTGCCAGCCAGTCAATCTGTCACATCAAAGGTTTGTACTTAACTACATGATGCTGGGGCAGCACTGTGCAGCTTGGCTCAATATGTCTTGTTTCTTGACTTCTTCCCACAAATCTCCACAGCGGAGGTGAACAAATATTACTCAGCCCACATAGTCACATCTTCACATTCAGAGAAAAATGCATTAGGTTGAACTATTCTGGTGTTATCCTTTCATGGAGTTAATGGAGACCAAAAGGATGCTGTTTTTTTCTATAAAAAGTATTAGGCAGTCATTAATAACAACAAATATTGTTATTGCTTGAGCAGCGTGCCATTTGTCAGCGAGAAGTGTGCTAAAGAAAAATCAATGTTTAATTAAAGGAAAGGTGTTTAGCAGCATCAGACAAAGTCAGAGCTTTTTTCAATGTAGACAGTCTCAGCTGAATGCTGCTGTTTGACTGGAAGCTTAAAACACTAATTAGCTGCTCCCAGTACCTCTGCACCAGCAGGATAATATACAATCGGGAGAAAAAATACAACCAATCGTATGTGTGTGGGTGTGTGCGCGTGTGCGTGTGTTTGCTGGTGTTTGCGTGTGTTTGCTGGTGTGTGTGTGTGTGTGTGTGTGTGTGTGTGTGTGTGTGTGTGTGTGTGTGTTGTTGTTGGATTGTGTGTGTGTGTGTGTGTTGTTGTTGGATTTGTTTGTAGAATACCAGTATGTGTATGTGTGTTTGACTTTCAGTACCACATAGAAACGGGACTGCTGTCTGCAAAGGTTTGGAGCATCTCAGTATTTCACTTTACTAAATCAAGGGCATTAGTGAGTGGGCGGGCCATGGTTTCAGTTCTCTTAGAGTGCATTAGTGCAGGCTGACTGACTGTCAATGAGAGGTTTGATCGAGGAGGACATCATTTAGAAGTGCCTATGAATAAAGAAAGATTTTAGTTAAGATCTTTTTTTTTCTTAAGGGTTGAAATCTATTAATTAATGATGAATGTTTTTAAAAAGCTGCATTCAGTTTTTACATAGCATAAATGACAAAAGACCCCAAAAATGGATATGCATATCTATGAAGTTATGAAAAAAACCAACAACATCAACAACATAATAATATGAAGATAATGAACCCCATGCAGGGCCTTTGTTTTTTCTTTCAATGGAAATGTGTTAGTTAAAGTACTAAACCAATATCAACAGTGAAAAACTACTCACACTTAATGAATCAATAATGACAACATGTGGAATGGTCAGTTTCCTACTTTCAATATTTTTGCTAGCCTTCAGTCTCCTGATTATACTGTACAAGCATAATTTAACTAGAGAACCATTTTCAGTGCAGGACTTTAACACCTAATGACATCTTTTAACACTGATCGATATATATACTTATACAAAATTCAACTATCTATATACTTCCTTGAACTCTCCACAAAAATTGCCCTGTTTCTATACCTTGGTCCTGCACCAACAACAGAGTTTTGAAATGCCATCCCACTCTGGCATTGATCGAATGCTGGTTTCTCCAGATCAATAGGAATAAAAGTTTTCCTGAGGCGAAAGGGAAATCCAGGGGTCACGACCTTCTACACTCACACTGATTGGATTAAAAGGTTGCTTCTCTCTCCCACCATGCCTTTAAGGTATACACTCACATACACTCAAAACAGAAACACACACATCCACCACACACGAACACAGTATAATGCTTACAAACATGTTTAATCAAAGGAAGGTGAGACAAAAGTGTTAGATATAAATTAAGAATTTAATCAAGAGGGTGAAGCACATTGTACTGTATTTCTTAACCGCTTCATGTTACACACAAACAAATTATATTTATAATGAATATACAAAAAATCAGAATAAAATAAAATATATTGAAATATAAAAACTAATAGAAATATAAGCTTGTATACCTATGCACATAAACACACAGTCAGAATTCTGTCTTGAATTTTATGACTTTGTCTGAAACAGGAAATGTTCATCAGTTTTGATTATTTTATATGAAAATCAAGCATCATAGCTTTGCACGATGCAAACGTTTTCATTTTATGTCTAGTAACACAGGTTGATCAGGGATGAAAGGTTTGGGTCCGCAGGACTTGTGCGCAACACTTCTGGATTACCTGTACTGAGTCTCAGTTTGTCCATTCAATTATCTAGTAACATTAGTAAGACTAAAGGGTTAAAAGTCAGAACAGCAACAGCAGCTCAGGAATAGAGTGGCAGAGCCAAAATCAAGCAAGT
Source organism: Tautogolabrus adspersus (assembly GCA_020745685.1). Taxonomy (NCBI): domain Eukaryota; kingdom Metazoa; phylum Chordata; class Actinopteri; order Labriformes; family Labridae; genus Tautogolabrus; species Tautogolabrus adspersus. The sequence goes on along the minus strand of CM036541.1, from coordinate 9,618,231 downwards.
GCTGAATCGTAATTGTAAATGTTTTTAAATTTATGTTTCATTAGAAGAGTAAGAACAGCAAGAGGAAACGTAACAAAGACTAACACAAGACCCATTGAATTTTCTATAACCTTAAGTGTCTGCTTCAAACTGACACAAGAATATCTTCTGCTGTTGACTGAACCAAACTGAGGGATCTTTCTCTATTAGCTGTCCCCCGGGCTATGCCACATTTGAATTCACAAGGCTCACACAATATTTACTGGGTGTGTTTGTGTTCGAGCGTGCACATACTATACCAGAGAAAATAACCCTTTCCACACATAGGACTGAAAAACACATATCTTATACATCTTAGTCTTACAGTAGATAACTGGTCAGTTGTGAATATTGATAAGATGACACATAAACACCAAATATTGCACACTGGGTCATTTTGCAAGCCTTGATGTATTTACAGTTTATATTATTTTATCCCAGCAACCAAACTCCATGTGTTTTAAAATAAACAAACAAAACAATCACACAGAATTAATTCCACTCTCTTGCGTTAAGGTGTGCTGAGTCTGTGCATACATGTATGCGTGGGAATATATGTCTATGTGTGTTCTACGTGAAAACACAAACACACGCTCAAATAAATATCCCTGGCCCTCAGATTGCTCCAAGATTTATTCCCCTGCCAAGGCAGCAGAAAATTGACTTGTTTCATGGAGGCAGGGTATTGACACACTACTAAGGGAGAGGGAGAAAGAGGGGGAGCCAAGACAGAACGAGCATGAGCGCCTTAGATGGATCAAGACCAAAACAGAGAGGGGGAGTAAAAAGGGAGATAGATGGGGAGAGTGGGGAAACAACGAAAAAAAAAAAAAGGCACTCAGTCAGCCCGGATGCCGATTAATGGAGGGCAGGTAAAGAGAAAATGAAGGAAGGGTGAGAGAGGTAGTGGATAGACTAAAAGAGAGAGTCTGAGTGTAATGAAATCAGCAGTGTGGGAAATAGCTGTGAGTAAAATGGCCTGGCTGACATTTATATAAGAGGATATTGATGACATGAAGCCACCTCTCTGATAAAGCTGCTCATTTAAGCAGTACATCATTCACAGCCTGCAGAGACACCATGAAGACGCCTGCCCTGTGTGTGTGTGTATGTGTGTGTGTGTGTGTGTGTGTGTGTGTGTGTGTGTGTGTGTGTGTGTGTGTGTGTGTGTGTGTGTGTGTGTGTGTGTGTGTGTGTGTGCGTGCGTGCGTGTGTGTCTGTGTGAACTATTTGTCCGGGGTTGCTCTTTTGATGTGAGGTCATTTTTGGAAAGTGAAAACACATTTTCTACCTTTCTTCAATTAGATATGAATTGACCGCTGTATTGACATAAATTTCAAAACAACTGAATGCTAAACAAACTTGAATGTTTTGAATCCTACAAGAGAACATTTGAGGCCATGCAGTTTAAGTACAGGAAGTCTCTGGTTTGGAAGTCAGTTTACCCTCAGCAGGAAGTTCACCTGTTACCTGACTTAAAGTAAAATGTCATATTTTTGGGATTCCTGTCATCTTTGAAATTAAAATCACATGGATTTAAAGAAGTAAATGGTAAATGGACTCATTTGCACTTTTCTAGTAATTTGACCACTTAAAGCACCTTTACACACGTCGCATTCACCCTTTCACCCACACATCCATACACTGATAGTGGAGGCTGCTGTACAAAGTGCCCATCAGTACTAACTAATCCTGTTCTTACATAATCATCTGCCACTGACTATGCCACCAGGAGCAATGCCAACTGAATTTGGAGTTGACAATGTGTATACAACATGTATACTTCAGGAGCTAGGGATTGAACTGCTGACCTTTTTATTGAGAGATGATCAACTCTATCCACAGTCTACTCAGTAAGTTCATTTTTATTTACCAGAGTTACTCCCTTTCAGGTTTTTTTCTTTTCAGAGCCTGGGACATATTTAGAAAGAGTAACTGGCACCATTGAAAATCCAGTAGTTTAACTTATTTGCTAAATGGCTCAGACACAATCTCATCAGAAAGGCAATCCTGTACGTTATTTATTAGAAAATAGAAGTGTTAAAGATAGTACTGTATATCAGAAATTATTGTAATAATGTTTTTCTTTTGTTAAATTAATAGTTTTGTGTCATGTCATGTACAAGTAACCTTTCAGCAAGTACAAAGACAATGATTGTTTTATTGTTTTTATTTTGCAGTTTTCACTAGTATGTTAATAAGGATAAGAGACAGTAAATGCGAGAAACTTACATTGACATTGGTTTAACTATAGGTGTTATTCAGCGTTTCAACACACTAATCGAGGACACTACAGGAATTGAAAGTTCATGGATTGAATACATTTCTCCTAAGAAGGAAGATGAGCTCCGTTTTGTAAAGGTTGATCTTCAAATGGTGTACAATGATTTGTGCTACCTCCTGGGTGTCACACTGAGCTAAGTGTCATCTGAATTACTGTTTATAAAAGTCCAGTGATGATACACCAAATATAAAGACCTAAGTGTAGTAGTGGGCCATCAATATGCCTACCAGAAGGTATTTTGATCAGATGCCTGAACCAACAAAAATAGCTCTTTTGAGGCAAAGGAGAAGCATCTCTACCTCTGGTTTTCTTATTATGTCTGCTCTCCTAATCCCGCATGAAAGGCTAAACCCAGCCATCCTACAGAGACAACTAATGTCAGATACTTTGGTCTGAAATCTTATTCTTTTAGTCATTACGCAAATCTCATGACCATAGCTGAGGGTTGGACTGAGTTGTAAATAGATAGAGATAGATAGATAGATAGATAGATAGATAGATAGATAGATAGATAGATAGATAGATAGATAGATAGATAGATAGATAGATAGATAGATAGATAGATAGATAGATAGATAGATAGATAGATAGATAGATAGATAGATAGATAGATAGATAGATAGATAGATACTTTATTGATCCCGAGGGAAATTCAAGGCATCCAGTAGCAGTATACAAACATGCAAGACACATAGCAATTGTTACATAAACGCCCCCTGTCCCCCCTCCCATACATATATTACCCAACAACAAAGATTTAAGGAGCCCCTATATATAAGAATAAAAAATTAAAATTAAAATTAAACCTGTGCAATTGTAAATAGACCTATACAACTTATATAATGAAATGTACAAAACCTGTGCAGGAATAGAAATATATGTGCAATTTAAAAGAAACCTATAAACAGTTAAAGAGCATCTGTAATTAGACCTGTACATAAGAGATGAAGAGTGTTGACCTTCTGAAGGTATGTGTTGTTGTACAAGTAGAGTTTAAGATGGAGGTAGTGCAAGGAGTGTGAAAACAGATATTAAACAGTCAGTGCAGACATTAAAGGTGCAAAAAAATAAAGTAAAATATTGAAAGCTTTGCCTTCTTGGTCAGCTCACTCTTTAACACAACAGTATGGCGCAACATCTGCATTACTGCTGATATTTCACAAACCCATTTTTTTCTGCCATGGTTTCGCTCCAACCAACGGTTGTGCCCAACCCTACTTGAATAGTCTTGAAGCGTTGCGCATGCTGAGCACAGCCAAAAGCAGCTGGATTCACAAGTTCAAAAGATCCCGTTCATTTGGTGCCTGTTTTGACATAATGTTCATGTAGTGATGGGAAACATATTCACTAATTTGCACATGGAGTCAGGTTGAGGGTGTGTCTATCTGAGTTAAATTAGTGTTTGGAATTCCAGGCTTCTCTATGTTTAAATTCATTCGATGTTGAGTTTGTAAACACCAACACAGTACTGTAGCACTGTATTGGCTGAAAAGGATGCTCTCTACCCACACCCATCCATTTTCACCATTTATTGCTGTACATCTTTCCACTCACTGTTTTAGACCTCTTCTTCCCATTCTCTCCTTCATATGACCTCTTTTAAAGGTCAGACACATCAACAGCTGTTTCTTGATCGAAAGTGAAGCCTGTTGGATAGAAATAAGAACACCACAGTCTGAAGTCGCTCACTCTCTTACAAACACACACACACACACGCACACACACGCACACACACACACACACACACACACACACACACACACACACACACACACACACACACACACACACACACACACAAACACACAGGCCTATCAGAGTTTACAGCCTACATAGATCAAACATAAAGATGGACATCTGATCTGAACCCCACAGCCTTGTCCCCCTGTATACATTACACAGTTCAACTAATATAACCACACACACACACACACGCAAACATGGTGCGCACGCGCACACACACACACACACACACACACACACACACACACACGCACATGCACACGCACACACACGCGCACGCACACACACACACACACACACACACAGACACATTAAATCCCACATGTGATATCTGAACTAAGAAGTTTACCTCCATATTTCATTTCATTTCATTTTACCTTTATTTATTCTCGAGAAATCATTGAGGGCAAGCCCTCAATTACAATGATGTCGAGAGTACAATTAAACAAATAACATAATATACAGTATCTCCTGATCTCCTGATAACCCCACATCTGCAGTACTGAATGCCAACATTCTGCCATGCTGATGTGCATACTTCTTATATTCACAATTAAAATATGTATCCATTGTGAGTTTTTTCCCTACAGCCTAAACATACATTAAACTAAAAAAGCAAGTCAGTTTTGAGGGCTTTGTTTAGGCAACTTGAATCACTTGACAGCAATGTCAGTAAAGATAGTAGTTAACTACAAAGCAAGTTGAGGGTCACCATTGTTAAACCATAACAAGATTGACTACGGATTTCTTAATGACACTACTCAAACATGATTATGGGAACATGTAACTTCTAGTAAATTTGGTTTAATGTAATTTTCTGTGTTTGAATTTACCTTCGCCAAATCAGGTCAGCCGACCATTTGCCCTTGACTCTCTGAAGTGACAAGATTGCCTACCCTGTTGTTATCCCTTTTTTCAACTGACATATCTGTATCATGAAGAGGAGAGAAAGAAAGTCCTACTCAGGCTCTTATTGGCTATAGTAGCATTGAACAGTGAAGGTCCTGATTGGTCAAATAACGTGCCAATCGAAAGTTTAGAGTGCAGTAAAGAGAAAACTGTTAAACCATGGTGGAAATTTTGAAGCAATCCGTGGATTTTTATGTATATAATGTGTTTGGATTCAATATTGTCCTGGATTTGGATCATGGGGACCCTTGCTGATGCAGCAGGACCGCTTTTGTTGGAATATTATGACCGGTAGAGTACAATAGAGCTTTAGACAGTATAAAAAATGATTCAGAAAGACTTGTTTCTTTGAAGGTGGTCCGACAGAGGTGTAGATTGTTGCTGCTCTGTTAGTTGGATCTTGAAATGGTTAATATGGTCTAAATCACAAAAACCGTAGCTCTTTAGCGATGTATAGCATTAGAGATATTCACAGCAGTTGTTAAAATGACGGTGATAATGAGTAAACACCTTTTTTGGCTTTCAGGGGAGGCGATATACCAAAAAAGTTTCTATTATTTGTAAATATTAAAAACAGACACGTGTAATTTTAAGTCATCATCTCTCTCATTATCATCTCTGGAGAAGTCAAATCTAATTACACTGCAAAAGATGATGTTTTGTTTTTAGATAATACCAATAAATGTTAATTTGAACTGCAGTTCATTATTCACATAATTAACTGATTAAATAAAATTGAAGTTAACGTCTTTGTTAAAGGATTAAGGGTTAACAGAGTTACATTTTTGATTAACTGTGCCCACCTCTGTCAACACCAAAACCTAAGACACAATATTTTAATGTTGTGCATATTTTTTTTGCCTATTTATTTCCACTTAGAACGGCTTACAGCAGCTCAGACCCAGGGGGTTATATGGTAAAGGGTAAATGGACTTGAGCTTGTATAGCACTTTTCTAGTCTTCTGACGAATCAAAGCGCTTTTTACACCGCATGTTACACCTACCCATTCACACCAATTCACACACTGATGGCAGAGGTTGCTATGTAAAGTGTCCATCAGAAGTAACTAATCCCATTCATACACATTCATACGCTGCCGACAAGGCAGCAGGAGCAATTCGGAGTTAAGTGTCTTGCTCAATGACACAGCGGACATGTTGCTGCAGGAGCTGGGGATCAAACCCCCTACCTTCCGGTTCAGTCACTTAGAGCCACTTATATTACCTTATTTGTATATAGTTGGCTCTGTTATTTACAGAAAGTACGTCAACAAAGTAATTTTCAGAGTTGTACCTGGTTTTACACAATGATTTGATTATCACTGATCTTATTGTTGAGCTGAAACCCTCACTAGATAACACCCTTCCTCTTGAGAGATGTAGACACAGTCACAGCTCCACAAGTAATCTGAGGAGAAAGAAAGCACTTGTTTGTTTCATTCCTTACAACAAATATGTAGTATGCCACGCTAGGTGAATATACGAATATATACACATATATGTGTCTGGAAATTATAGCGTGATAAAAAATGTTTGCACCTCCAGACGTATATTGGGATAGCTTTCACCTGAGGTTTGTATGAGTACATTAAGTATTTCAGGGCTGACTGATTTGTTTCTTTTACTTCAAGTCTCTTGGACAAAGTGTGTTTTGATGTTTTTGTTTATAAGCAATGGCTGATTCAGGACTTGACATTTGAACTTCAACATAATCTGATACCATGCTTCGCGTTAACCCTTCATGCATTCTACGCGGATACTGTCACGTTACAATAGCTACAGTGATCCGTGCCTATGGCAAGCTTGAGCCCATGCAGGCAGGGAAAGATTATCTCATCTTGTGTCCCTGGAACAGGTGCAGAATTTTGGCAATGATGATTCAGCTTAGCACTTAAAGGCAGAGAGAGGTCGGGAAAAAAAACTTGTTTTTTTACCTCACATACAAGGACTGTGGGCTCTGAGAAAGTTTGGGGAATAGAGGTAACGGGTTTTCAGTTTACTTAATGTCACATGAGGTGAATCTTAACTCAGGTTTTGCACTTTTTTAAGCGTATGACTACACTAAAATAATACTAATACTAATGTACTAATACTAAATTAATGAAGGGTAATTAAAAACATATCCTATTCTTATATGTTTATGGTAATGTTATTATCACCTACTGTAGGTCAAAGCTAACTCACTGATATTTTCACCACTTAAATTCTTAACACATTCCCAACAAGTACATTTACAACTGTGCAACTGCTGTCATCAAGATCAGAACCTCATTACAGTCAATTAAATTCAACAACATTTGACTCAAGCTTCTTTCAACACATGACACAAAGGATGCTTCTCAATTCTAGCATCACAAGGGCTTTAGGTTTAAAATGAGCCAACTGCTTTGTCAACACATTAACCTCAGGCCATTTGGTTCAAGAACATTTGTCTGGCCTCATTCACGTTCAAACATATCTCTGCTGTCGCTCCGTTTTACGAGCTGGGATTAAAGCTGTTGGCTGGAGATTCCATTGCCTTCCACTGTGACCATTCCCCAGTGCTCGGCCTCTGAACAGCAGCATGGGAATGTGAGGAAACTGGGAGAAGGCCACACACGGAGGCCACGCAAGTCTCACTGCCAGGGTATTTAATTCGCACGTCAGTCACAAACATGGGGGGGCGAGGGGGGGGGGGGTCATTGTCGGGAATGAGTTGATGTATCACCACTTATCTGTATGTTAATGCACAGATTGACCTTAAATTAATTCTCTCAGAAGGATTTTTATGAAATGTTACTAAATCATACTGAGTCAATTCACAAAAACCTTAATACACATGACTCTTTAAAAACATTTCTACATGAGTCTAATGACCGGTTTACATTTGGCCTTGAAGTTCTCATGCAAACAAAAACTGATCCAGAGCCTTATGTTACATGTTACATTACAGCATGCACAAACAGTGAAACATAATAACAAAGAGTACAGTCTAGACTCTAGACAAATAAAGATTGATTGATTGATGATTGAAAATAAACTTGAAGGAAACATGTATTGTGGTAGTAGTTTATTTATTAGATCATATTGGCCCTCTATTTAAAATCCTTTATAATGTTTATGGTTTTAATGCATTAATGTTGTTGTTCTTTTGCTGACAAACAAGTTGAAATATGACTTGGTGACAAAAAATCATCATGTTTTAGCAAGAGCTCTTCCATACTGTGTCTTTTCACCAGATCAAACTGATACATGCTAGTTGAGATAGTTTTGCAAGGTTCCAAACGAATAAAGCTAACTTGAAGATTGACAAAGAAAGAGACAACTTTTTTGTCGATGGATTCATTTAATGATTTGTATGCAAGCCTGAGACAAAACTTGGGTTAGATGACTTTCTGCACCCGGTACTAAACATACGACAACTGTGACAAAGAGAACATACAGCTAAACATTACGTTGCAATCTGTTACTGCCGTACACCCTTGTCGCAAGATGACCATGGCCCGCTGCCAAAGTAACATAATAAGCCGTTTTCACATATGCACTCCGGATAATATCTAGATAATTACGGGAGGACTGCTCCGGAGATTCTCCCGACCTAGCCGTTCACATATGCTCCTCACAGCTGGAGACTATCAGTGTCGGACGGGAGGGGGGGGCGGGGGATTTCCTGAGGTAAGACGTGACGTAAAAAAACAACGCGGAAGTAGCAGACGAAGCAACAGAGTCCGCTACACGACACTATAATGACAATAACGTATTTGTCTCTATATCAATGCTATGTGTAGTCCAACGGAATGACAACATCCACAAAAGAGCGTATAACAACATACTGACGATCAGAAAACATAATGCAGAAGGTTAATTACGTGCACAGAGATCGTAGTGGTCGCGTGCAGACACTCTATGCACCGTGCAGCAGTAACAGTATAGAAACGTCGTCGTCCCCCATTGGCTCGAGGTGAATTATTCGGAGAATATGCTGCTGCGTTCTCACATCAGCCCACTCGGACTTTCTGTGGAAAAAATACTAGGGAGGAGAAACTCCGGGTGAAGTCTGCACGAAAAATGTGGCTGTTTGCGTTCACATATACAGCCCCTCCGGGTAATCTCCGGAGTTTTTCAGGAAATTTCCGTATGTGTGAAAAGGGTTATATAGTGCAATAGAGGGTATATACATGGACTTCACTTTTGCCACACCCCCTCAGTCGGACTGAGTGTCAAAACTTTTAACACCGTTTGTAGAGTCAATTGCACAACTACTGCCTTCAGTAGGGGATGAGACGAAAACGGGAGTAAAACAGTGACTCTATGGCAGAAGATTATTAGGAATAGATGCTATGGAGTACCACAAAAGTTTCAAAGTTTTATATTTAATGACTTTCTAAGGCAGAACTCAAGGCAACAAAGTCAAATGATTTTGATGGACTGTCCAAAAATTAAAGAATCAAAATTTATATTTAAATATATAATATTTAAAACCAGAAAAAAGCGACATTTCTACACTGATATGGTGCAGGAATCATTAATTTTGTTATAATGTCTGCTTTAAAAGTAAATCAAACTACACTTTTGGAAATCACAGACTTAGACTACAATGGTATACAACTCAAACTTTGAATGCTGGACAAAGTGGTATAAAAGTAATAGTTAAAGTGCATATGTTTGGACTGACTATTGAAAGCAAACTCCACAGTCTTACTAAACAAGTCGCTTATGAATGCAGGTTGACAATAATTGTTCCAGTACAACCGAGAAACAAAACCATGTTCAACCTTGTTCAACATGTACACGACTTCTAAAAGCAGTCAGATGAAAGCACCTTCTAAGGGATATCTGATATCAGTCCATGTCATAAAGGATTGAGCATTAATTCCCTCACCAGCCCAAATGTTAAGTCTTAAATCACATTCTGAGCACCACAGGTGACATTCATTTTTTTTTTCTCCACATGGTGTCAGCACATTTCACTGGAAGTACTCTGAAGGGCCTTCAACAGAAAAAATAATACAGAAATCATAACACACACATCCTACTAGTATAATTTCTCTTTTTGCACATGCATACATGTTAGTGAGAATGGCCTGCTGCTATCGACCCCCACCCCCTTCCGTGCAAGAAGCCTAGGAGGCCTTGTCCCGTCAGCAGAAGCCAGGCTCTCGAGTAGAAGGAGCTCCCCCAACTTTAAGCGAGGTGATCTGGCACTACTACCACCCGACATCCCTGATGCTCAGCCACCACCACCGGACTGTATCGTCCCCACAACCACCGCCTGACGCTCAGCCACCACCATCGGACTGTGTCGTCCCCACAACCACTGCCTGATGCTCAGCCACCACCATTGGACTGTGTCGTCCCCACAACCACCGCCTGACGCCCAGCCACCACCATCGGACTGTGTCGTCCCCACAACCAGAGCCTGATGCCCAGCCACCACCAGCGGACTGTGTCGTCCCCACAACTACCATCGTCCTCCATCGTGCATGGCATGCTCCGACCTCCACCTCAGCGGCAAGGAAGTGTGGACAACAGGAACACGAGGAATACAAAGGAGAAATCCATCCTGCAGATTATCCCATATGCTGTTTTGCAAAGCGTCTCTAGATAAAACTTATCATGAATTGGCGCTATACAAATAATGATTAATTGATTGATTGAGATTGATACACACAGAGGCACACATACACCAATCTTGAACGTCATTTTAAAGGTTGCCATAGTATGTTTGTAAGCATTTATTCAATGGAAAAGTGTGCACTGGGTATACTGTAAATTGGGGGCTACCATGGCTCAGTGGCAAGGTCCGTCCTCTCTCAACCGGGGGTTCGGTCCTCAGCTCCTGCAGCCACATGTCAATGTGTCCTTGGGCAAGACACCTAACCCAAATTGCTCCCACTGGAGTATGAATGTGTTTTACCGGATTGGAATTGATTATTTGATACTGAATGGACACATAGCAGCCTCTGCCATCAGTGTGTGAATGTTTGGAGCAATACTAGGCTGATCCATATGCACACATTCCTAGGTGTATGGTGATCTATAAAGGGAATCTGGCTTGCAGGTGTGCGTTTTATAAATCTTAATTATGTATGGTTAAAAGTTGCTTGAACAAACATATTTCATGTTGTAAATAAGTTTTACATAAATGAAATGTGAAGGAGACATTGGATTGGATTTATCCAAAACACTGAACACAAAGCTTGATTATTATTTATTTTGTGTTCATGTATTGTAATCACGCAAATTTTCCAAATGATTAGTAATAGCATAATGGACTTGAGTTTGAGTTTTCTTATTTATTTAATTAAAAAAAATGACATAGAGTATCTAATGGAGACTGTAAAAAAGATGAAATGACAAGAACATGCTTGTTAAATGAGAAGTTGTGAAAATGGAACTAATATAGTGGAACAAAGAGTTACTAATGCTGATGAGGATGAATTGGCAGGGAGGCTACTATAAACAAAATAGCAGGAGGGTGAAGCCAGAGGCTAGTGCCATGCAGTGAGCAGGGCTGACAGCCTTAAATGGAAAGGCCTGATTTGTACAATACACCACAAGTGTCATAGGCTGCACTGCATGATGCCTGTCTAGTTGCAGGGAAAACAATCACAGTACTCAGTCAAGCCATTAATAACTGTTTGGGAGTCAGTACGGGCATCATATGTGCCCATATGTACGAGTGTGTGTGTGTCTGTATGCTCCAGGGTGTTAATTTCCAGCGATAGGATGAGTCTTTGGCATCCCAGTGTGATTCATATTAAAAGTCAATTGGCCTTAAAATTTGGCCAGACCCCCAAAGTCTGCAGCAGCGAGACATAGCTGAAAACTAATGGCAGAGCAGCCCAGAGTCATACTGGCTGAAATTGAATCTGACCGCAGAAGTCAATGGGCCAGAGACAGAGTGTTACAAAGACTGACCATTATGCTCATGACATCCTCTCTGCTAACTGGCACACAATTCCCCTTTACTTCTCACTGTACAAACTCAATGTGCTGCTACTCATGGCCAGTATGTTGTGTATCTGCATTCTTTTATGTACGGCTCATTTGAATTTATAAAGAAAAAGATCCCAAAAGAGCTCTTAAATCCAAGTGTCTACATTGTTTCAAGTATCTTCTAATAGTTTGTGCAAAGGATGTGTGTTTTGTCAGTAACCTCTTGGCCTGTAACATTAGCTAGAGCTATCAGCGTGTCCTTGCTCTTAATTTCTCGCCTGTGTGCCTGTGTGGTGAGGTATGTCAGTGCTAGCTGGGAAATAGAAAGAGATGAAGGCAGAGAGGCTATCACCCTCCTGCTGCTCCTGTGATTTCACTAGAACCTCAACTATAATTACTGTGCACACTGCAGCAACACAAAACTTTAACATTTAAAAAACAAAGCATCTTTAACTGCCTGAAAACTTCCTTTAAACACCTCTTTTCACATGTAATACTTTTGCTTCAAATGAGTTAATATAATTAAAGTTCATACTCATTATATCTCTAACTCTTGATGCCAACAAAGTATTAAAGTCAAAGGAGTAAGTTCAGGGTCTAAGTTTTGTTAACTATTGACAAAACAATGTTGTGCTTGGATGGATTGAATAATCATTTTAAGAGTTGGAAAATGAACCTACTGTGTTCATAAAGTCATGAATGGAGAATGGACTGTTGGCTCACAGTCTGGTCAGTGTCTTTTAACTGACTTTTCTCTTTATTAATATGTTATTTAAGTGCATGTAAAATTATTATTGCTTGCGCTGTGTTTCAGGCCTATAATAATGATTATATTGGGAGAACTGAAAATAATATGTATACAGCGATAGTCCTCTGCTCCGCTCCAAATACGTACCAAGTCTACTCTCAACTAATGCTTCAAGTACACGTCAAGCTGAACAGAGCAGACTGACCCAGATAGGAAGCCAGACAAGGAAATGCATAGAGCATCCGTTTAATTTCAGAACAATATACAATACACAATCCCAGTCAAAAATCCTATCAGTATATCAACATTATGTGAAAACAAGCACCAAATGAAAAGCAAATCAACCTCACAAGGGCAAAGTTGTTTGTGCTGTGTTCTCTTTATTCTGACATGATCGTGTAGTACTCCTGTGATCTTGTAAATGTGCAAGTAAAGCTGCTCAATGCCAACACCATAAAACACCCTGGCACTATGATAGCACATGGGTAATGTGTTTATCATTAATCCTGGACTAGGATGGTGTATGGCTCCAGAAGCAAGTTGCAACTTTGTTTTGGTGGAGAAGAGTGGGTCTTGCAGTGAAGCTTGGTGGTTTCGTCTTTGGTTTACATGCGTCAAGGTTGGTTAAAAATTGCCTGGGTATTAGCTTTGTTTTGAACATTGAAAAAAAAAAAAAGAATCAAAGAGAAACATACCCTGCTAGGTGGAGTTTATTGATGGGGTAAGGTATCCTACACAGAGGGTTTGGATGCAGGTGAGGAGGTCTGTTGTCAGGGGTAAGCGTTTTGGTGGAAAATGAAACAGAATCATTTTTATGAATGTGATTAATTAATACTGATGGACACTGTACATAGCAGCCCTTCAGTGTGTAAATGTGACCTGTGGTGCAGTGCTTTGAGAAGTCAGAAGACTAGAAAAGAGCTATAGATCTCAAGTACATTTACCCAGTCCATATACAAACTCAGACATACACAAACACTCCATCGTCTTACAGGGATCCTGTCTTGGCTCTTTTACTACCTCTGATGCCAGCGCAGAGCTTGGTCACAGCAGTCCCATCTATTTTTCCCGGATGATCAAACAAGACTGCTGCCTACATTAAGGCATAGGAATACAATGTTTTCTTTGTAGTAATGTAAAGTTGAGAAAACTGGAAACCAAATGTAATTCAATTTTCCACTCCCTGTAATTCCTCATGAAGTGGAAATGATGCTCTGGTTGTTCACGTCTTTGTTGTAACCAGTGGCTCTGGATCGCTCTCCAGACCAAACATATTAACAATTCCATTCTGACCCTGGGTTTCTGTGCAGTCATCAAAATATGCACCATCTACTCATTAACCCTATCCTATTCTCATCCCTTGACCGCCACTACCATATGGCCAACTGTCCTCTCCCTACTGGTATTTCTGGGAGCAGTTCTTTGTTCATTAGAACAGCCTTCAGCCTGAGGGGGCGTGCTGGCCTTCTGACTGCAGCTCAGCTTCTATCCCTGCACACAATACTTCCATTAACTGCTTCAAATTTAAAAAATGATGAAATAACACCTCTAAAGTGTGCTAGTGGGGTGCTATGTGCTAGGGTATATGGGGTCTAAGCCCCTCCCTTACATTTGAACTGTTCAAAGTATGTTTTTATCCAAACCAATGCCAACATCGATCACCATGGAGGTCAAATGGTTGTGCTTTGAAATGACAATTAATATCAAGTCAGCTTCTTGGTCCCACTTCCAACAAGCTGAGTTAGGTTTGAAGCAAGCTGGTTAACTGTATCACAAAAAATAATGCCACAGTACAAAATGTTGACTATTCAATGTCTCATAGAGATATATGTCCACAGAATAAAAACATAATCCATGGTTTTCCATTATCAGTCATGGTAGAATCCTTGTTTATGTAAATTAATTTCAAATAAGATAATAAGATAATACATTGATCTTGTATTTAATGGAAATGGAAGACAGAGCAGTGCAAACAAACGCACACACACACACACACACGCACACGCACACGCACGCGCACACGCACACACACACACACACACACACACACACACACACACACACACACACACACACACACACACATAATTACATACTAACAAGTTTATATGGTTTAATACAAAAAAACACAACCAATTTATGTTAAGCTAGCTTTTATTGAAGCGTTCAACTGGATTTTAACCCACCACTTCAACCCTATAACCAGTTCAGAGCATAGATACTGGACTATTCTTTACAACTGCAGTTGATATAAAATATGGAACCTTGTGTAAAAAATAAATTTTATTTATAAGTTTAATTTATTCACTGACGTAAATCTTGAATGAAAACAGTGTTAGGGGGAGTATTGTGCTCTGTTTTATCGTGAATCTGACATTTAATAATATAAATGTGCAAATTAAAGAAAAATTAAATACCAATAGTTTTGCAATGGCATATCAGCTATCGAATTTGCAAATGAGTGCTCTCAGTGTTGGTTGATACTCTCATTAGCTAAAAACAAATCCCAGATAAAAACACTCTGGTGAATGTGCATTAATGGGATTGAGGAACGTATTTGCTTCCTAAAAAAGGATGGTAAATTAGGCAGTGACTTTAGGCCTCTTTATAGATCAATTAAAGGAAGCCGCCCTCTGTCAGCCTCTTCACCATGTTTCTATGCAAATGCAGCAATTTATTGTCTGGAACATGTGATCCCTTTGTGTTGACCAGCTTTGACTGATCACAGCTTGACGGCTTCAATGTGTGTGCGCACTGTGTGAGTGCAGACTTCATCATTCATGGTGAGAGGACACAGTATTGAGGCAGCCCCGTCCCTGATGAGCAGCTGAGTCTGTTGAGAAACACACACACGCACGCACGCACGCACGCACGCACGCACGCACACGCACACACACACACACACACACACACACACACACACACACACACACACACACACACACACACAAAGACATACACACATGCAGCTGCTTCATTCATCATTCTGATGTTAATTGGTAAAGGCTTCAATAAACTTATTTTACCACCTCTTACAGCAAGCTAGCAATACCACATTGGGGAAATATTCTATTAGAACTGCTTTCTGTTCGGCATTAGAAACTTTTAGTTGTTTAAAACTTTGGAAGGGCTATCAGCGAACATTATTTATATAAATACATTATTTTATACCTATAAAAAGAAGTCTCTCAATCAAATAAATTACAAGAAACCCTGTTTGAAAAGCATTCATTGTTGTTCATTGTTGTTGTTTATTGTAACCATCGTTTCCAAATCTATTTGATATTACTTGGGCAAAAAAATCAAGTACATCGAGGAAGTAATTTTATTACCATAGTATTTTTGTCACTTTTATTCACATTATGTAATTAAATTACAATCAAAGTAGCTAGCTCCTCTAAACAGTTCAGTTGCATGCATGCTGGTCTCTGAAGGGTAACACACTTAAAACTTTGAAGTACAGCAGGCAGAGCTTCAAACTGCAAACATTTTCCCAGTTACCTCTACAGTCACACTTGTATCAGATTCAGTAAAGAAACAGTTAGCTCATTTTAACTGCTGGTCTGATCAGAACCCTGTCTATTTTAACAAGTAAATGGTATTAGAAGTCATCCCCACCTCCCTGTATTTTCGATCTTCTTACGCAATAGAACAGCCCTTCCCAAACAGAAAAATGTTGCAGCCCAATTTGAATTCTACAATTTCTCCTGGGTCCATCCAAATCTCTTATCAGCCAGCGCTGAATCTTAACAAAAAAAAATTGAGTATGGGTCTACAGCAAAGCAATGCAAATGAATAATCCATTACAAATAAGAAAAATATAAAGGTACCAAATAAGTGCATGTAGTAAAATGTGAAATAAAACAAAAGTTTTATTTATCCCTTTATTCAACCATAGACCAGAGGTTCCTTTAATTTGCTAGCTAATTTCATATCCAAGGCTTGTTTGACTGATGTGAGACAATGTACTTTTAGTATATTTAGTTAAACTTTTACTAGTTTTGTTTTGTCTTTCGTGGTCACTTTATAATTATTGTGATCTGACACTTCAGGGGGTACCTTTTTATTAAGTGTTAATCTGGAAAAACGTTTAAACCTCTGAGGGAAATCAACACTGTTTACTCACACTTGTGTTTTTTACTAGAAACTGTAACAAATGTATTATATCGCATATGGATCAGATGCCTCTATTTCTGACACTATATCAGCAAGTTGACTTAGTCCGAGGCTGGACCTTGTTAATGCATTCATTAGGACGTCCTGTTCTGTGTGGGAGAGGGAGAGAGCTTGTCTCTCTGTGAAGCATCTACAAATGCCCTTTTACTCTAAATCTCTATACTGTAGGAATAATGAGATGCTATATCACTGCACTGCAAAGCCTGGGAGCCTCCTGATTAAAAAAAAACACACACACACACACACACACACACACACACACACACACACACGCACACACACACACACATAAACACACAAACACACACACTTGCAGGCTGTCACCCAGCATAACAAATGGGAACATTTCATGGTGGTGACAGAAAGCATCGTGTGTGTCTGTCTGAGCATTATGGCTGTTACGATAATAATGAGAACAAATGAGAGCCATCCATTTCCTTTCTGGCAGCTGATTGGTCCTGATGGCTAATATGATGCTGGGTCATCCATCTTTAGGCCCCTCCCCCTAATGAAAGGCCGGCGACCTGCTGGGAAAGCATTATCCAATAGAAAAGCAGCTCTAAGGCAAAGTTGAAGGAGGGGTAAAAGGGTGGTATGGAATGGATGGGAAACAACAGCTTAACATCACTATTTTTTGTATTCTGAGTGTCTTTGCAATTGTCCAAACAAATACATGCTCTTTATATAATGTGCACTAACATAAACAGAGACATGCTTACAGCTAGCTTATTAAGGGAGCAGACTGAAGTGGACAAAACAAAATGATGTTCATTAAAGATAAGATCAGCATTATAACAGGTTCACTCCAGTACAACACTTATGCATATATTTCTTCTGCATCTGCAACGACTGCTAAAAATATGACTAGCACTACAATCACTGATGCACCTGCTGTTATTGTCGTGATGCAAACATCCCTAATGCTATTCAGTTTTTTAAATGTAAGTCTCGTAAATGTTTGCACTGATGCTAAAACCAACTGAACTGCTATATACTGCTTTTACTTTGTCTCTATTTTCTATATTGCAGGTCTTATTTTGTACTTGGATGGATGTGTGTGTGTGTTCCCTGAGCCACATCAGTCTTCAGAGGGGGCAGTCCCTTGATAAAACCATTCATTCACAAAAGGCACACAGCCTATAACTTGACCACCAGGGGGCCTCCATGACTCAATGTAGCAAAGTTGAGAGTGTGTGTGTGTGTGTGTGTGTGTGTGTGTGTGTGTGTGTGTGTGTGTGTGTGTGTGTGTGTGTGTGTGTAGGTGTGTGTGTGTGTGTGTATAAAGTGATAGAAATACAACTGTACAAAATAAAATAAAAGAAAGAAACAAATACCACTTGGATTTTAAAATATGGTCAGATAAGGAGAAAGATTTGGTAAATCATGATTAATTAATCCAAGGTAGATATACAGTGAATCAACCATACTATAGAGGAAGGGTAAAGTGATATACGGTTTAAAAAATCTTAATTCTATAAATATTTATTGTTAACTTTAAATAATAAGATGTATTCATGTGTGTAGATGTCAGTCAGGAAACTAAATTAACAGTTAAAAAATGAGTAGGGTTAAAAAGAGAAGACCTAATGTTGTATTGATCATGAAAGTAAGTCAACATTTATTCATTGCACTTGATCCACCCAACAAATGTACATTGATGTAACTGATCGATTCAGCTGTTTAACAAAGAAAACTTGTAATGGAAAAAAATCCCCTTGACTAAGAGTTAATGGTGTTAGCTACCTACACATGCGACATCAGCCTCTAACTTCAGATGGAGATAAGAATCCTGGTTTAACAGTCTCTCACTGAACAAGGACCAGAGAAGCAGCTGATCATAGATAAAATGAAGCTCTAGCATCAGTTCAGTCAGGAAGACTGATTTAATTGCTTTCACGATCGGATCTATCTCTCATTCATCCCTTTTTTGCACGCTCACTCACGTTTCAGCTGTTATTCTCGAGCTGTCATTTTCTGGGGCTGTCATTGGATAATCAGCTGTCTCGTCAACGGTACTCATCTAACCAATTGCATGGCGTTTCTCCCTGCTGGTCAGCCTATTATTGTTCTGCTCCCCTTTTAAGTATGATTCTTTCTCTGCCTTAGTTCCTTCATGTCGATGTTTTGTATTCCCCTCCACCTCTCCATCACCGCCCATCTTCGCAGAATCATCATCCATCAATTCTTCACCCATCCAGTCTCATCAAGTCATCAGCTTCACCACCACCAGTGTCTGGACTCAATGGGGGGATTTATTCTGTCGACCCTCAGAATTGTCATTCTCCAAACACATCAACCACCCCATAGGGTCCAAGCACCAAAGTATTTCTGTCAAGTCACATTTCCATGTTATCCATTGTAATAAATAATTTACTTAATTCACATGTCTGTCCTGATTGAAGTACTGTCACAATGGAGCACTGACAATATGTCCCTTGAGCTGTGTTTCCACCAAACACTGTTTGTATAGCACTGTGGTGGTATCAGTATCTCACCTGTGATTACAGCTATACACTACTCTGAAATAAATGCCAGGTTATTGGTAGATTTAATAAGTGCATCCACTATGTCTAACATCATGTATGTAATACAACATTGTACACAAAGTTATACATGAACCACATGGATGATATGGATTGTTTGGTGTTCTTTATTCATGTTAGCTGGTTACTGTGATCAGGAGACTTTGTTCAAGAGAAAGCTCCAAGCAACTGAGAAAAAATAAGAGCACTCAGACAAAGACTGGACAACCATGTTTCTGATAAACTGAGAGATTTAGTCCTGTTTTATGGGTGGAGATAATTCACCTACATCTGAAGCTAAACAATTTATCTTGAAAATTCCTTGGGACTAACAATCATTTTATGGTTACCTATCATCCAGTGAAAACACAGAATAAATGCAAAGCCTCTGCAATAGAGCCATCATCACAGATCCCCGGGGAGTATGTGTAACATTCTGAAACTATTCTTCACATCAGAGAAATATCACAGGATAACGGGGATATTTGTGTTTTCTGTCCTTTGTATTTTCTGCTGAAGCCTACAGGTGGCACCGTTACTGTCTGCATAAAGCGAGCTGGTGAAGCAGTCCAAAGGCTTCTTCTGCAAAACAGCAATTTTCCTACTTTCATTACCTTTCACATTAAAAAAGTACTTATATTGATCTTTATACAACTGAAATAAGTTAAACGGAATGATGTTGGTGGAATACAAGGATACAGTTTGTTCATTAAAGCTTAACGAAAGGCACGTCCATTTCAATTGAATCTGTCCCCTACTAATGGTTAACCTGGTTATATGGGAAGAGGGAGGATGTGGAATGGTGAAGGACAAATAAGGTCCCTAGACTCACACATGACCTGAGGATCTTGTGGACTCATGGGGACATCAGTAACTTACAAAATATTACTAAAGCTGGGGTGGCAGCAGAGAACCCCTTGTTTAATGTCATGCCCCACTTTCCACTATTGATTTGTTATTGTGATCACGGAGTCCATTCTGTGATAAAAATAATCTCTATCTCTCCCCCTCCTCTCTCACCCTCTCTTTCTCTCAATTTCAATTTATCAGGCTTATATGGCATGAATGTTACAGTAACAATGTTCCCAAAGTATCACATAACAATAACAGTAATCAATGATGGTGTATCAATAATAATAATTACATCAATATGAAAAAATAACTATTGAAAAATAAAATGCAACAAATAAAATTTACGAAAGGTTTTTGTGTTTGTTCATGTCTGTGTTTGTTTATATGTGTGTGTGTGTGTGTGTGTGTGTGTGTGTTTGTGTGTGTGTGTGTGTGTGTGTGTGTGTGTGTGTGTGTGTGTGTGTGTGTGTGTGTGTGTGTGTGTGTGTGTGTGTGTGTGTGTGTGTGTGGGTGTGTCTGTCTATCTATCATTTGTTGAGGGTTTTTTTCTCCAAAACATGAAGTATATGGTTTAAAAACTTATGTTTATTATTAAGTTTAGTTATGTTAAGTTAATTGAGAATTATTATTATTATTATTGAATTGAATTGTAGGCTGGAGCAGAAGAACATTAGTTACGATGAAGTCACTTTACAATTGTTAGAAAAACTATAATTGAACATTTATTTTTGGATTAAAAAAGACCTAATTGCATTGCTAATAAGAGAATACTAAATTTTCCGACTGTATAGATTACACCATATGAACAACACTAAAATTAAATGCTTGTGGTTTTTGCATTAAATATAGACATACATAGTTTTCTCCTCAGTCAATCAAGTCTTATCATTTCTTTCATTATCAGTCATTTTTTGTGTTGATTTGCCCTCTCTTATATGACTAATTGAAAATCTGCTGAAGGTGACCTGTGTGTTAAAGTTTCTTAGTGCAAGCTTGATTTCTAAACAGTTCAACAGTCTCATGGTTTGGTCCTGCTGCTCAGAAAACACTTATTCTGACAGGTTTGAACAAAGACATATTTTCTTCTCTAATTCCCAATAACACAACATCTATCCTGACCATCTTCTTTAACTTAGCTGCTAACCTCTACTAAGGAAAAGATTAGTGTTTACTAGGAAGTGTTTTTGGTTCATTCATATCTAACCTTAATCCTTCATCTTTCTCTCACCTTCTCCAAAATGATTTTCTGACTAAGCACATGCTTGATTTTGGACATGAACCCCAGTTTAAAAGTTCCATGCTACTTAATACTTATTCCTTTCTACTACTAAGAAAAGATTAGTAATTAGCAGGAAATGTTTTTGGTGTTCCTGTTGGTCACATGGGCTTTTGTTCACCACTCGTGTCCACTCGTGACTTAGTATCGAAGTTCTCAAGCAAGCTGGTGAAATTCACAAATGTTTAGTTCTGTAATAATACCTGAATCAAGTGAAATGAATTGTAGGCTAATGGAGAGAACGTATGAGTCAAAGGGCAGGATTTTCAGAACAAATGCAACCTTTCATCCAGCAGCAGTGGAGGTAAAGTCAAAAGATTAAGAAGTGTATAATGCTGGGCGGGTGATTGTTCCCAGAAGTTCAGCACAGTAAACACTGCTTTGCTTCTGTCAACTGAAAAAATTATGAGCACATGATCATGATTAAATTCTTAGGCATCTGTGAGCCAAACTGCTACCTCTGACTCTACTTTGACTTCAGTAAGAACAGCAATGACACTGTATCATAAGTTCAAACCTTATAAGTCAAATGTTATGTCTTTGTTACCAATTTACTTTGCAAAACATTTCAAAGTGTTTAATATTTTTTGATGTTCTTTTCCTGGCACTATTGGTGTCCTTTCATTTGTGTTTTACATGATTGTCTCAGTTTCCCCTGATCTCTTCTGTTCTAATCTTCTTTCCACGTAATACCTGTTTCCCTTCTCGCCTATCCTGTTCTACTTTTGCCTGACATCCACATTTCTCACCTGTCCTTTCTTCACTTATTCAACTTTTCATTTCCTTTATTATGTCTTTTACTTTCCTTCATGTTTATTGCCCTCTCTCTTCCTCAATCCTCCTTCTCCTCCTTGATTTTTATCTATATTTTACTTTCTCATCTTACAATTACCTTGCCTTGTTTTTTGTCTCAACTCCTCTCCTTGTTTAAGTCATCTAGTCTACTGCTCTGTTTCTCTTTCCCCCTCTCCTTTACCTTCATCTTCATATTTGTCATTGTCTATTTTCTTCTTATCTTTTTCCCTTCTCATCTCTTCTCTTTGCTTTTTCTGCTGTTCACTCTGGTTTACTCCTCTTGTTCCTCTCCTCTTCTTTCCTCCTTATGTTATCCCTCTCTTCTCCCCTCTGCTCCCATCTTGTTACCTCCTCTCCTCTCCTCTCCTCTCCTCTCCTCTCCTCTCCTCTCCTCTCCTCTCCTCTCCTCTCCTCTCCTCTCCTCTCCTCTCCTCTCCTCTCCTCTCCTCTCCTCTCCTCTAGTTTCCTCCTCCCTCTGGTTTCCTCCTCTCCTCTGGTTAACTCCCACCTCCATCCCCTTCTTACAAAATTCACTTAAGAGTTAATTGCTTCCAGCAGGCTTTTCTCTCACTCCGTCACGCTGCTCTCTGTCATGTGATGACACAGTGTGGGCTTGTTATCAGGAGCTTGTGGACTGCTGCTTGCTGGACAAGAGGCCTGGCACGCTGCACATGAGCTGACCTGACTACTGCAACTTGCCATTCCCTGGACCCGTGTGACTACGCCTGCTACTACAGCCATGTCATCCTATGCAGTTTAGAGAGAAACCATTCTGCTTTCTGCTGTTTTTGACCAGGTTACAGATTTCTTAAATGGCTGAGGAGGTTTTAATTCCATCGTCCAGGAGAGTCACATCGGTAAGTTCAGACCGGCTGTACGAACCACGTTAGATCCAGAGCCAGAACCCTCAGATGACTGATCCCCTATTGCTATAGACATGGATTCCAAGCACCTAATAGCATTTACTACCAACTTTCAAACTTGTAGCCCTGTACTTATAAGTAGATCAGGAGCTGCACTGAATAAGATCTTGTGACATTTTTTAAAGTTGGTCATTAACCTGATATTTGGGTTTGACCTAAAATTCCAAGGAGACATTTTTAAATTAAAGTTTTCAGAAGTCAGACAATGTTATTGGTAATTTCAGAATGACCAATTAAAGGAGAAACAAATGAAAACCAACAAATTAATTTCATCTGACCTGGTTAATTATGAAAACATTTTATACCAGAGCCTAATTACAATACTTTATCAACTGTTCTGTTTATTGTGTCATTCTTTGAATAAGCATCAAAAACAATGTATATTTGAACAAGATCAGTTTAGAGTTCAAGAATCATTCTATATTGGTAACATTAAATAATTGATTTAAACCAAACCAGGGAGCTCAGAGGTTTGTTAATTAGTTTGAGGTGCACCATGTGCAGGTTGCTTTACATCATTCTTCCTGTGTGTGTCATTCTTACAACCAACACACAGCATGTACATGCCTCATTTTCAACAATGCTTTAAAAATTAAAGGCTACAGAAATGTAATTTGGGCAACTTTTGAATATCATAACAACAATGATATGTCTGTAGACTTACAGTATGTTAGATTATAGATTACAGACAATATGGTAATGGTAAGTAATGATTTCAAGCCATTACAATTAGAGAAGTGATATCATCCACACATGAGTGTTTGGCTAATAATAGTCCTTACTTGTGTGAAATACAACCCCTTCTCTGTAAGGTTGCATTCATTCAAGCAGTATTCAACATGCTATTGATTCGTTATGTTAAAGAACATGCATGTGTTTTTTGTTGTCTTCTGATAAAATATACATTGTCTTTTATCTGACAAATAATCATGCCAAGGCAAGTTTATGTAGTGCTGGACTGTACACTGATTCACGAGAATGCATGCAGGACATTGTTTAGTGATAGACTGGTAGTTAATGTGTAACAGTATGTAGCATGGCGAAGATCCCATGGTTACAACCTTTAAGCAGAAATGCTGGAAGACTAAAGATGCGAGAGCAAATAAGTTAAAGTATTGGCCTAGGAAGCATGATGATTGAATGAATAGTGTAGAGAATGGCAGTATGACAGTCAATTAACTAATTGAGTGACAGGTCTTTTGTAGATATTTGATCAATATTCATATAGCCTATATCAGAATAGTTAACATAGATGTATTCAGTCCACATTCCAGAAGCAAATTCTCCCAACTATGTCCTTTTAAGAAAATGGCAGCATCTGTTGTTGGTTTTAATTGCCAAAGCATGACATATCTCTCTGTTAAAATCACAAAGACCTTTTAGCGATTGCATTTGAATGGTTATCTGCAAAGAGCAAGCGGACGTAGCGTGACAGCAGAGCCTCTGAGGGAGGAGGTCTGGATGGATGAATGGTTCAAAAAATCATGTGACTTCTAAAACAGAGACCGCTTTTTAGTTCCTTATTTAGCCATTCTGGTGGCATGCCATGATGAATGCCAATGTCTGTGTTTTGGTTGGTTCAATCATTTTGTTCCGGAATGAAGCATTTTCATAACCTTTACATGAATTGCCAGGAGATGTTGAACAGCCCCACATGGTTTGCAGATGATTTATCACACTGACTTTGATGTTTCCTGACACTTCCTCCTGTGCCATCATTAGGCTGACCTTTTTTTTGTGTTTGATCAAAATATCTCAACAGCTATTGAATGAATGGCATTGAAATTACATGTATTCACTGTCCCAAATTAAGTTTTGCCAAAGCTTGTTTTTACCAGGTCTTTGGTTCACACTGTCTGCAGGTCACATTTTTTGGTTAGGCTATTTAATACTTTAGTTTAGGATAAAAAAACCTGTAAAAATCATTCAACAGCCTTAGCTGTCCTTTACTTTGTGTTTATTGCAAATGTCTAAATGCTAGCAAGCTAATAAACATGAGATTATAAACCTATCCCTCATAAGGGTCAACATGTTATCATATTCATTGAGAACATGTTAGCATGGCAACAACAGCATCTAACTTAAAGTTAAAGCCACTAATGTATCTCTGGATTATTAACAGGCAGTTGTTTATTTTACCTTGCAAGGTTTTTTTAGGGGTGCAGTGGGCCCAGTCAAAACTCCAACTCTGACTCTGACCCCACCCTTTACTGTCAGCACTGCACAACAAGGTCTAAACTACTTTCTCCAATTGTACTGAGAATAGTTATCATATGTAAATTATGAGGGGTAGAATTGTCAGGATTAAATGTAACTTGATAGCATGTTGGAAAAATAATAACATAATTCAGTTGTAATTTTCAAGTCTTTAATTTCACCTCAAACGTAGATGTTTTTAGAAAACTTTCTTGGAAATTTCTTGATTGTTGGTGTGAAAAGTACAAATAGTAACAAGATTACACAAAAATAGAAAATTAAAACTTGTAAAACTTTATGTTAAACTGTTAGCATGGAGATTGCCTCATATTGCATGGTAACATAATATCTTGATATTATTAAAGAGTATAAAAAAGAAAGGACCTGAAAACTGCTAATATTTGATATACACTAAAGTTTTGAGTAGTACAGTGAAGAGTGTATAGTAGTAAGGAGGTGAAACTTCTGACCAATAGCATTTTAAAATTGAAAGCTAATAACAATTATTTGGCTAGTGTTTAAAGTGACTTACAGTAAATGCATTCATACAGGAGTTCTAACGCTGAACTGTATTTGAATCACAAAATTATATCTACTTTATATCATCCAAGATTATGAACTACATCATGAGGAACTCGGAGATAGAATAAGATGTTTATCTGTTTTTATTGGACATGGAGTAGTCTTGACTGTTCAGTCAGCAGCAAAAGATTTGTAGAGTTTCTGACATCTATATAACATCAAGGAGCTTGTTGCGCAACCACAGCAAACAGTTGTAATTTTGCTAGACAGTACTAGCTGGCCCCCTCATAGGAAGGCCAATTTGCAGGAGCAGAGTGTAGTGGATGGTCTGGGCTGTTTGGTGTAATATAGGCCTGAGCCCTCCCCATAAGCAATTATTAATGTGTTCAATTGTTCGGGACCAGGGTTCAGTTTGATATCTATGTTTTTATAACGTACTATAGAATACCTTCCATCCTCCAACTTAATAATTAACCTGAAGTCACCTCGATTTCTTGTTCATACGTAAATAAACGAGTCAGATTACTGTGCTCTTGATCATCTTATTCGCAAAATGTGTTCAGGCACAGTTTATATCTTGACATTTTGAGTGTAAATGGATATTTCTGTCTTTAGCAGATACTGGACAAACTGTGATTTTCAAACTTGTTCTGTCTCTGCTTTTTAGCTCCTGCAGAGTTGGCAGCCTGCCATGACCTTTGGTTAGGTAGCAGTGAAGAATGTGAAAAATGCCAACAAGAAAATTCAGACTTGCACATTTAAATGTTCAATCTTTTTTTTTTTAAACAACCTCTATGTTTAAACAACTAATATTTTCTCCTAAAATGTGGAAATGATGTGTACAGTAATCAGCTGGAAAGGAACAATGAGATTTCCCATCAGAGAGCTCATAATAGAAATCTAAGAGCTCTTTGTGCTACAAAAAAGTAGCCATGGTGTTGCATCTTAAATCCACTTTCTGATGTTGACATCCAGAAGGCTACATGTGGCAATCTTTGCAGCTTTCTGGGACAGAAAATCCGGCAAATACACGAAACAATTGTGAAAAAGACCTCTGTAATTCTCTATTAAACATTTCATTTCTTACAAAGCTACTTTTCCAACTTTTCTAGCTTTTCTCGTGAACACAACCTGAACATTTATTTGACATGTGCAATAACGTTAGATAAATAATAAGAAATAGGAATAGTACCAACAACTGATGTCAAGAACCCCATTTCAATGACAACTTTGGTGCTCTGCCTCAATTAGCATATGCTCTCACAGTCACCCACTGTTGGGAAATTTGCAATTAAATTATTAGCATTAAGTATCTCTTCCACATTCTGCAGCAATCCGTAATTGGGAACAGACAAACTAATGAGTGATAAATAAGATATAAAATAAAAATTGTATACTGAGGGGCAGGACTTGCTGATAGCTTGTGTCTCTTTTTGGTCTAATAGAGATCGAGTGTATCATTATAATCTGGTCTTTGTTATTACTGTACATTCTCTGCAAGAAATAAAGTCAGGTTACACTTCCTTTACCTCACTGCAATTCTCTCTACATATATGCTCAATGATTAAATCCAGATTTTTTCTTTAATACATTTTGGGGAACGAGTTGGTGGATAACTGTGAAGATGCATGGCAACTTCATCCAGCGAGTCTGGATATTTATAGGTGCTGGCTACAGTGTGACAGGTGCAACTCAGTGAAAAACAATATGTAACTTAGTAACATACAGCATGGAGTTACTGAGTAACAAGTAGAGGAGGACTGAGTAGGACGGGTGTTAAGAGTCTCTCCAGAAATCGATTAAAATTATAAGGCCCACCGTCGGTTTGCTTGCCGTCGTTCTATGGCTACTCTTTCGGAAAAGACGCTTCCGCTTAGTGAGCCCTTAGCCATTGGACGAGCTATGGCCAATGAAAACCCCAATGCGTGTGCTGAAACAGAACAAGCAGAACAACAGGTAAATACCACCGCTACAGGTATCTCATCATCACCATTCATGGCCTGACCTCGCTGGAGGCAGTAGGCTACCACGGGGAAGGAATCAAAACTAAAATAAAATAATTAGACTAATTGGAGGTAGGCATATTGCACAGAGTTCCGAACTCCAAACGGCTTTGGGGTTGATGTGTCTGTATAGCCATACGGTCAGTGTTGTTGATCTACAATCAGTGAAAACACACTCCCGCACGTGTGATTTGTTTTCTTCCTGCATGGAAAGCCTTGTCCAGCTGAAGGTCCAAATTAAGCGTTAGGTAGGCTATCTCCACTAGCCCACTAGAAGCTGGACAAAGAGTCACTGCTACACCGGGCGCACGTGGACCACCCAGTCGAGTAAGGGAAACGGTTTGAAGACCCGTAGCCTATATGCCTGATTCCAGTGTGACATTGTCGAGCAGCTGTTTTGCTGTGCCAGCAAGACGTTGATATGATGACCTTTACTCGGTGTTTCGATTAAAGGAGTGACTCTGTTAACTGACGACTTTCGGGCGAATGCGTCGGTGGTTGTTGAAGATCCAAGTGCGTCAGGTTACAGCTGTTTTAACTACGACAACTACCGATAGCTTACATTTGAGTGTCGTCAGTTTACATGACCACAGTTAAAACCGAAACACCGAGCCCGGCAGAATGACGTCAGAAAACACTGGATCAGTTAAAAGGAGTCATGCAGGACTTCAGCACTGCAGAGGATGCGAGGGAAATATGTAGGTTATGGTGATGTTTCTGCACAATACGTTATAATGTTTTAAAATGCCTCATTTACATATTAGTTATTGTTTAATATAGTACTTATTAATTGTTTACTCCACTTTCAATACAGACCATTCTTTTTCTTGGGCAACTTTGCCTACTTATAGTATCTTCACACATGGTGAATTGAACATTTCTGTTTGATAAAGCCTTGTTTGCACTAGGCTAGGCCTATGAGCTTTGTGATGCCGCAGAAGGCATACCCTAGTTGTAAAAAAATGTAATCATGTTAAATATTGTGTTGTATGGCCATCCTTCCTATTAAAAATAGGATACTTAGATGACTTTATGGCTAAGCCTATATGTGTTATTTTAGTCATGCCTATCATAGCACTTTTGGGAGTTTGTGAGTTTTGTTGTACAATCTCAAACAGCTTTGGCTTAATCATTCTCCTATGATGTCACCCAGAATGGTTTGGTTGGAAACTAGACATCTTTAAAACTTTGTAATCCCTCACTTAAATAGTCGTTTTTTTAATGCAAAAAAACATCTGTAATATTCAAGAACTAAATATTTTTCATTGATGCACGGTTTGCACCTTTCATTTTAGTCATTTAGTTACAGATATTCTTTCTATTCCTCTTTGGAGATTTAACTCATTATTGTTTCCAGATTTTGAAAAAAAGTTTTTCTTTACTAATTTCTTTCAATAAATGTGTCTACATTTCTATTATCACTTTTGGACTCTTAAAAGATCTTTTGATAGCATTTTCAAACAGGTGCAAAACTCCTGAAAATGTCCCAAAATTTATGTGGAAACAGCCAAATATGTTCCCTAACTTAATACAGATTTTTCCTAGTAAAATTTCTGCAAGATGTCGGTTGAGCTGATGTGTGTATACATATATATCTCTGTTAAACTTCTGCAGCATCATGTCTTGCCTCCTGAGACACCCACCTGCTGACATGTTGGAACTATGTGCTAGTAAGAGTCTCACAACTCACATCTTTAACCTCAAATAAAATTCTGATTACACTGATCAGGATGCAAACTAAATCTTTAAAACAGGTTTTCAAATTCAGCAAGCATGTTGGCCCTTTAACAGCTTCTTTGTTTATTAATTAATTTATTTATTTATGTCTCTTTCTTTTGTTTATCATTTTTCTAATCAAACATTTTTTGGCTCCAAAGAAAAAAACATTTAATTTCCTTTTGTTTGTGTGTCGGATCTCCATAATCTATCATCATTCCAAATATGTAATTTAGTGTTTTTATTGGGCTATAAACAATTGTACATCTGCAGTGTTATCATATTCTTTAAATAAAAAAATAAAGAATTTGTTTAAGAAACATTCAAATTAACATCACATCCTGTGTGTGAAAAACTAATAGTCTTTCCCTGGAAGAAACTTGTATTCAGTATTCTGCTCTCCATCTCCATCATGTATCTCTCCATCTCTCTGCAGCAACTGACTGGCTCTTTGTTGGCGGTAGCGTTCCTTACATCCTTTGGGAGCTCCATGCTTTATGGCTACAACTTGGCTGTGGTCAACTCCCCCTCTGCAGTAAGACACATACACATACACACTCACACATCCATTGTGACCCAGGGTTGGATTATCAAGTTCCCAGGGGGGCTTTATACCAAGGGGGCCCTTAAGGTCTAAGATTCCCCACATTCCATACAGGTTTTTCGGTAGCCTGTGTCCCTACTAATTATGTAATAAGTGAATTATCTTAAGGGTCCATTTGTTATCTTTTTCAACTGACCCCTGTTTCGAGTCTAACTAAATAAGGTCTTATGGAATTGTTATACCTGCTAAGAAAATATACATAGAATGAATCATAGGTGTTTGGTTTCTCTTATAATCTAAATTTATGGAGTCGATCACATGGTGTATTTTAGAGAGGTGATATTTTAAGGCCTAACTTTTTATCAATTTATGTTGGTAAAAACTGTCAGTGTGATTGAATGAGGTTTCTTATTTCTATATTTCACATTTGGCTCTCAAGAATGGTGAAAGGTAGATTTAGATAGTGTTAGCTTATAAACTGCTGCTAGCAAAGCTTGGACACTAACTACGAAAACCAGGGTACACAGAGCAATGATTTAACTACTGGGTAATGTTTTATCTAAAGCCATCATTGATTGGTCTACATTTTAAAATCAACAACATCAGTATTGAAAGAGTTTTTGAATTTGTTGAGTTTTTCTTGCAGCTGAGATATACCTGATGATGTTTGAGTGTATGGTCCAAAGAGCCTTCCTCACATCTTTGTCGTCTGCATTTGTCTGCCAGGCTTGCTACTGCAGTTAGGGGATTTGATCATGGTCCAACAACTCGTGCCATCACATGCTAAACTGATTAAGAGGCTGAGGTAAAAAGAAAAAAAAAGACATGGGGATTAGATTAGACAGGAAGCTGAAAATGTCAGAGGGAAGAAAGAAAAAGAGATAAAAGGAGTGAATTGGTATGGTCTCATGAAACCAGTATACCTTTGCCCCGTGACACAAGAGACAAGGTTTCCTCTTTATCAGGACAATATATTCTCTTGTGGTTGTCAAACGTTTTTGTGTGAAGGACCCCAAAACTGACACATAAGAACATGGACCCATAGCTGTTGATCTATTTTAACATTGAGGGTCAACTCTAAATCATGTAGAAGAATGTAACTTAAACAACATAAAGTTAATTTACAAGAAATTAGAAAACAAAATAGAAATGCATAATGTTTGATGAAATATTGTGGGAATTACCATAGAAATCAAAGTTGCCAAAACCACAAAATCCAACATTGAAAATGTAATTGTAATAGCTTGCCCCCGCCAGCTGTAGGCCCTCTCCTGAGTAAGGGACTAAAGTTGTTGTATGAGCATTAGCTGTCTGGCTGGCATAAGCAACTTGGCATTGTTGCATATCACCATGAGCTAGATTGATATTAAATGTTAAACTAATGAATTAAGTCTCTATAATAACATTGTTACGAATTGGTGTGCAAGTTAAACAAGATAATGTTGTGTACCAGAACAACTGTTTTAACAGTATAATCCTGACATTGTATGATTTACATCTAGGGTAGGGACATCTGTGTACATTGAGCTCTTTCTTAGAGGTATTTGGTAACTTATGTCAATGGTTAATCTGCTTTTATTTCAGTTTTGTGTAAATCATGAATTATTTATGAGCTAAATTCAAATTTTGAACTTGCACAAAGCTGTTTCAACATGCTGCAGATACAGATCCCAGCTAGTAGTGTTTCTCAAGAGATTAACCTTGCTGGCTCATTGAAAAACCTATGTTGTTTCTTCGTAAGGACAGAGAATAACTAATCTGCAAACTGTTTGCATCAGAAGTTTCTTCTCTGGGTCAAGCTGCTGTTGGAAGAGAAAGAGCATATAGCCTTTACTTTATCATGTAGAAAAGTCTTCTTTCAAGGCAGTACTGATAAGCTTATGAAGTGCACAACCAAATATGAAATTCAAATGTGAAGGCTAAAGCGTTATAAATATCAGAGTCACAAAACTAGATTTCATTTAGGGTGAAGAGAGGCGGACCCGTCCAGTCAGAGATGCTGTTTCTAGTAGCATAATGACAGACTGTAGTCGCATGGGTCCAACTGAACGATAACCTGCAGACTTTCCAAACTGAAATAAAGAATTTATTTTGCGTAATGGGACAATCATATAACAACCTAATCAACTTTGAGATGCATATCATTACTCAAAGTTGATTACAGAATCTTGTTTTCAGATGTTTATCAGCATTTGTCTGCTGCTCTCCGTCTCACAGGCACTTGGTGGTGAAGCGATGGGGAGCGGGGGGGCTGAGGGCTAAAGGAGGTGTGTCCAAAGATAGAAATTGTTTTGGTCTGACAATGTGCTTTGAAAGTTACATAGTAGGCCTTTAATACAAAATATTATATTTGAAATCCCACATGCAACATGCATTTGCTACTGCCACTTATTCTGGTTTGTTTAGTAGTTTATATAACAGCTGACCGATTGCATTACAACTAGTATATTTGTAAATGTATTGATGGTTTGTTGAGAGGAATCATCTTGTTTTGGAGGTGTTAATACAAAGACAATCTGTCAGGATTGTTATTTCCCAACAACTATTCTAGATTAATGGACTAAATGTATCTATATCCTTCAAGAATTATAAAATAATCTGCAAAACAGCTTGAATAAACGTTGAAAACATGCAGGTAGCATACTGACATTTATAAAAGATAAAGATAAGTGTATATTTTATTTCTCAACGTAGACGTTTTTCAGATGCATCAGCTCATAACTAACTCTGGATCTGCTAAGTAGCTGCACACACTGTCCCTATCAAAATAAACAAATGATAATAATAATAGGCCAACGTTAAAGTATCAAAGATTTGCCCTCACTAGGTTCCATTTGACATTTTAATTAGATCTATAATTAAATAATAATCTCTAATATCTAATAGTATCTCTTTTTACATTAGCTTGTTAATCTCTCTAAACTTGTAGGTCGCAGGGTTCAATTTGAGGTCCACTTCTTCTTTGTCTCTCCAAGTCCCAATTTAAAAAAATAATGCAATCTCATAAGTTCTATTTTCAGTGCTAAATAGATGATACTGAAATCTACCTCTCCCTGATTTAAATAATAGGCCAATGTAACTCAATAACAAAACTGTCTCCATCCATGACATGTAAGATTAAGTTCATGCATAATTTCCATCACTGAAAGGGGGGGGCATATATCCTACAAATATTATATCCTAACTTTCTTTGAGTGTCAAATTATTTTATTTTGTATGGCTTTTTATGCCTTTATTGTAGAGAAAGGACAGTGGATAGAGTAGGAAATCAGGGAGACAGAGAGACAATGACATGCGGGAAAAGAGCCACGGGTCGGATTTGAACCCTGGCCACCTGCTTTGAGGACTACACCATCTGACCACTAAACACTAGCCCACTGGAGCCCCTTCAAATGAGTTTTTAACTTGTTTCTATTTTTATCTTGTTTTAATATGAAAGCATCTGTTAATTGTAAAGTACACATTAAAACCTTGTGCTTTATGCTTGCTACCGCTTAACTTTTTAAAGTGCTATATTAATTAAAAAAATGTAAAACTCAATTGTTATCTTTTGTGTGCTATACTTTCAAAAGGAGTGAGTCAACTTAAGGAGTACTGTTCTGCTCAGAGCATACATCATGTTTGACATATGACTATTGTTGTTTACCCTACACTAGTCCAGTCAAAACAAGTGGCCACTGGTTAACTTTGAGATGGTGGTCTTTGATTTGTCATAGGTCATATCACTTTAAAGAACAGAGCTCCTGAAGCCATGTTGATTTTTAAACCTTGGCACAACTGGCCAAGATTAGATTATCTGCTTTCATCATTTCAGAAAGTACAAAAATAGTATGATATGACTGTAAATGTATTATGAAACATTCTGAATATGAATATAGAAATACTCATATCATTATGAGCCCTTTGTAAATATATTGTGGATTAATTACTTCCTAAAATGTGAGTGTAGTCGAATTCCTTCTGTAGTAGTTTTCAGATTTGTGTGGACAGGACGACGCCTCCAGCTTGTTGATGTTTGGCTCAGAGGCTCAAACATGTTTCATACATGTTTTTTTACAAATGAGCCCCTCCCTGTCCAACTGTAAGCCTTGTCACCACATGGGGGAAGAGAATGCATATCATTACTTGAGATTGATTGCAGAATCTTGTTTCATGATGTTTAGCAGTTGCCTGCTGCTCTCATTGCCTCACATAAATCTGAAAGGGAAACAGGATGAGAGGAGCTGGGGTAGTGAAGAGACAAGAGGGGAGGGGGTAGCAGACGGATGAAGGAGGTGTGTCTGAAGAGAGCATTTGGTTTAGGTCTGAAAATCCACTCTGAAAGTCACAAATTAAGCCTTTAACATAACATGACAGGGCATTTGGACTAATTTGGTCAAAGTTTTGCTTGATCTTATTGAATTATACATTTTTGGTTTACAATGTCTGTGCCACCTCACATAACGTCTTTTGCGTCCTACATCCTGTTTATAGTGTGCCTTCCTCTTTTAGTACATAAAGGACTTCTACAACCAGACAGTGCTGAATCGAAATGGAACAGGACTCACTGACGAGACCCTTACCGTCATGTACTCTCTTACTGTGTCTGTCTTTGCCATTGGAGGTATGCTGGGCTCCGTCATCGTGGGCATGCTTGTCAGCCGCTTTGGCAGGTAAGACATTTGTTTTCACAGACTGGTCATTCAAGATTTTAGACCAGTTATATCAGCAGTCATTTTTGGTTTCAATAAATCATGCCTACAATTTGAATATAATGTGTTTGTTGTGAAACATGTACTGTACAATTGGACAACAAAGAGGTAAACAATGTCCTCAGCAGCCCTCACAGATGTATTTGAAAGTTGACCCTGCTCTGTCCTGACACCCTTAAAACCCCTCAGGACCATCTAACCACAAGAGTGGATAGTGGCCAGTTGGCAATGCCAGCCTGAGAGACACTCAGCAGCATCTGGTGCTGCTCACGACATCAACACCTTAACACACATTGCTACTACAAGGACCATAAAGATACTCTCATTATTCATCAAAAAATCACTAAAAATAGGTCCAGTTTATGTGGTATTTCATATACAAAGTGAATTATGTTGGAAAGCACAAGATTGGGAGAATAGACACACACATAAGCGCACACAACGCACCACACACACTTAAACTGGCACTGGCACAAAATGCACTAGATCAGGGCATTCTATCAATCATGACTCCCCCCAACCCGTCCTTTGGTAATATATTGTCCTTCAGAGTACACTTACATCCTTTTGTCCCCATTGCCCTCCAAAAGTATACTAGTCCTCAAATTGCAGCGAAAAGTTCTTTTACCTTCAGTTCAAATCGGCTGAGAGCTCTTACGCTCCAACATTTCATAGAACTTCAGTGTTTATTAAATGCAAATGAAAAGCTTGCAATTTATAATCCTCTATACAGGCTGATTAGATTTTTCACACACTGGTGTTTTATGGCTAATCATAGCTCATGACCACCCTTGTGAGTTGTGTTAGCGTTTTATGGTTTATAAGGACTTATACAGGCACACATGTCTATCGTCATGACTCTGTGTGTAAATCAGGTCCATATACTGCTGTTGGCCTTGCTGTTTCATTAACCTTTGGGTCATGTGACTTTATGTATATTCATGACAGGAACACCTGTGTGAGAATATAGTTTATTGTGGATTAGCATTGAACACAATCATTCCCCAGAGGCTAGTATACAAGTTTAGCCGCCGGGGCCTGAACATCATCTTTTGTAACTGAACTATTTTTCATCAGGGATGAGGAGAAAAATGGTTTTGTTCCGATACCAACTGCACTGCACTGTATAGAGATTGAAAACAATGCAGTTTCTGTATTTCTTTCTCTAAATTTCTGCCTTCTGCATGTGTTTACTTTCAGGAAAGGTACAATTGTAAACACAACAGTGCTGGTGTTTATTGGTGGATCACTCATGGGCTTCAGCAGGATATGTGGTTCACCTGAGATGGTCATCATTGGCCGTTTTATCACAGGAATTCACTCAGGTACAGTCACTCACATGTAGACACAGAGCTCTGCAACAAATGGACCCAATAACAGCTTTGAACATTTTGGCATGTACACTGTACAGCAAAATGTTTGTGCACACTACTATTCTAGTTAAGTGAAGGTGCTTTCCTTTTTTGAAAATATGACATTGTTGTGCACAAAGCCAGTTCAACAAAGTAATGATGCTTCTTGAATGCCTTGAAAGAACTTGACTGGCCTGCCCTGATCTCGGCCCAAGCTACCTTTGCAATAAACTGGGACATTGTCTGTGAGCAAGACCATCTCACCAGATATCACTAATTGCTGGATTGGGAACAAAATCCTGTAATCCTGCCAGGTTCAACTCTTGCAAGAAAGCCTAAACCTCAGAAATGTTGTAATGGCTTATCTGTGAGGTGTTCTGTGTGTGCTACTGGTGTCAGATGCTGAAAAGTATCTCTGCCAGCCATCTAAAGTGGAGCTAAGTGAATAGGAAAAGTGTAAATGAAGGGTCACAAGGAAGAGAAGTTAGCTAGGCTGTGACAACACTCAGCAGGAATTTGAGTGCAAGCTAAAAACTGATTAAAATACCTTATTTATTGCCATATAATCTATAGATTATTTTGTCGATTGATTACTTATAATAAATAATGAAAGATAATAGTGAAAAATTTTGTCCCCAATTTCCTAGACTAAATTCCACGTCTTCCAAAGACTTGTTCAGTCAAACAAAGAGTCACACTAATAAATATTGCAACAGCAAAAAGCATACTCACAATCAAGAAGATGGAACCAGCAAATATTTGACATTATTTTCATGCATGACTTTAATAGTTGATTGATCATCAAAATTATAAGCAATCAATCTCTCAGGCTGGGATGAGATGGTAGAGCTCTTGTCACCATTAGGCTCTTTGACTTTTTACATGTTACTCTTCAAAGTTTTCAATTAGAAACCTTTTTTTAAAACATTCATCTTCAGCACTTCTTCTATGAACTGTAAACATATTCTGTGCGCCTTGTGACAGGTTACATTTCAGAAAAACATTTTCATTTTACTTGATTTTGGAGAACTGCAACAAACATATTGTTTAGCATGCATACTTCCAGTGTCCAAATACTTTTGTACTTGTAGTGTCTTTATATCTGCTCTGTTTGTGCCATTGTTTTCCTTGTGCTGAATAATAGTTGTAATATAAAATCTTAATTGGGCATCTTATCAAAGTAGTGCATTGTTTTATAGGTCTTTCTCTTTTTTACTGCAGGCATCTCTCTAAGTGTAGTACCAATGTACCTGGGTGAGATAGCACCTAAGAACTTACGTGGCTTCCTGGGTCTTGTGCCAAGTATCTTCATTGGCACCGGAGTCTTCATCGCCCAAATTCTTGGCCTACATGAGCTTCTAGGAAAGGTAATGAACACTGTTTCCTTTTGTCATTATTAAACCTTAAATTCAAAGGTTTTGCAACCCTTTAAACTGGGTACTTATAATTGATAAAGAGTTTTACTAAATGCTAAATCTGTCTCAAAACGTCAGACTTTCCCCACAATGTTAAGTTTTCCTGTAGTTTTGTAACTAATGTTCTTATTGTAAAAAAAGTTAAAAGTCTAACAAATCTTTTTGGTAGACTGATTAAAGTTCTGAACCAAGATGTCCTGAAGTTGACACCGTTCATTATTTTTTATTTTTTTACTTAGATAAATTGCTTCCGACGTTGATACAGACAATCAATGTATGTTTTACCTGTGATCTTCATTTTTCATCAACTATATCCATTATCAACATTTGTATCATCCCATTTATATTTCTAACGCTGATATTGTTGCCAACACTGCTGCAAATAACAGCTCAATATGATGGATTTTCGGAAACGTTTTTAGCATGAGTGTAAGTTTCGTTATGTTTTTATTGTTGCAGGAGGAGCACTGGCCCTTCTTTCTTTCAGTAGTGGTGATACCCACCTTTATCCAGTTGATGGCGTTGCCATGGTTCCCAGAGAGCCCCAGGTACCTGCTGATTGAGAGAAACAACGTCCATGCAACTATCACAGGTCAGTGTTGTTGCTCTGCCGCCAATCAACAATGGAAACTGCACAGGAAGAACACTGGATTTAACATTTTGAGAAAGAAAACAAATTATATTGGAGTACTATCTTACCCTATGGAGAAGCAACTTCTGTTTTGTAAGCAGCAGTCATACATTTGGATGCATTCCTTCTTTTATCGCAATATGGCAGGTTTGAATTATTTCTACCATCAAAGATCATATTGCAACTAAATAAGAGATGCAGCTGTTCGTCTTTATTTTAGCAATAATAAATGATACCAAAGCATAAATGATGTGGCAGAGGATCAGCATAAAGAATACAACTGTGTAGCTTGAATAAACTTTATTTAAGTATCTTTCTATGTTGTGTTGTAACCCTGCAGCATCCCGTTCTCTGTTTTTCAGCTCTTAAGTACTACAGAGCCAAGTGCAACATCCAGGCTGAGATTGAGGAGATGCAGGAGGAGCAGCGCTCCCTTTCATCAGTTGAGACGCTGTCAGTATGGAAACTGTTGCTGGATGACCGAGTCCGGAAGCAGGTGCTCTGTGTGGTGGTCATCAACATCGGCATGCAGCTGTCTGGCATTGATGCTGTAAGGATTCTTTCAAACTAAGTAATGTATACATATAAACAAAGGGCTGTTGTTATTGTTTTGATATCGTCACTAGTGTTGTATATTAAGTCCTAACATTTTCAGATTTCACCACATCTTAAGGTGCTTATCCAGGGAGGAAACCCCCCATCATAATTCAATTTCCAAGTAAATATAAAGCATGGATGTCATACATAGAGTAAAGTATCAGTTCCAAGACAAAGAAGTTTGGTAAAGGCATGCAGTCTAAAATAGTCTGACACATTCTGTCCACATTCTGAATGTGCAGTGTACACCTTCTTTTACCCCCTGCCCTCACTTGATCTCTTGACTAAAGTTAACTCCAGAAAGAAATATTAAGTTCATTTTTTGCATTTAAATATGCCCCCAGTTCACCAACTAGCTGATAGCAGATTCAAGTGCTACATTTTCCTTTAAAAAGTCCTAAATAAGTGGTCTTTATCCCTAAAAAAGTGACATGCTGTTAACTGTTTTTAAAAAGACTGGAATGTGTGACTATTGTGATAGGGGTTGTAACAATCAGGAGCCCCGATTACATCACCCATTATCATGTATTTTAAGAGAGACCATAAAACGATAAGAGATGGACTGCTCTTAGTATGTCTTGATATCAGAATGCATCACCATTTGCATCTTCAGTGACTAATTATGACTGAATAATTACTGAGTTTCATCATAAAAACGTCAGTGGTTGAAAAATGTGATACAGATTTACCGCTGAAAGAAGGGAAGCAAGTGAATGTGGATGTGTTGATTTGATATTAAACTGTCTAGATCATTAAGTCTATTTTTATTCTATAACAAAGTAAGGAAGGTCATCTTTCCCTCAGCAGGATTGTTGCCCTGCTTATTGAGACTGAGTTGCCTTTTATGTATGGAGTCAGATCAGTCTCAATATTCATGAATGCACACAGAAGTATTCACAAATGTATTTCAATGCACACACAAATAGGTATCATTCTATATAAATGTAAAAAAAATCCACAAATATATGATCCATGTGGATCTGGTTACATTTATATACGAACTGTTCTGTCTGCATTTACAAACTGTTTGTCTTGTGTGAACCTCAATGCATTTGTGTGTGGGATTTTTGAGACTCCCCTGCCGTGGTTCGATTCACAAATGCATTTTTTTCAACAGGGTAGTGTCTGTAGCCTATCAGATGTCTCCTTCCTCTTCGGCCAATCACAGTAGTGTAGATTCGAGGGTATGTTTTAATGTGATCACTAAGCGTTACATCTGTGCAGACAGCGATTAGCCTAGCTGTCTAATTCAAGTCATCTTTGTGCTATTTTGAAGAGTACAAATAATCTCTGATATTGTCGTACTATAGATGGAAAGTTGTTTATCGTGGTGGGTATATTGACTGTGT
The DNA here is from genome assembly GCA_020745685.1 of Tautogolabrus adspersus. Classification (NCBI taxonomy): domain Eukaryota; kingdom Metazoa; phylum Chordata; class Actinopteri; order Labriformes; family Labridae; genus Tautogolabrus; species Tautogolabrus adspersus. The sequence continues at coordinate 9,578,051 of CM036541.1, read as the reverse complement.
GTGGTTATGTATTAACATACTGTCTCACCGGTGTGACGGTTTAACAGGTGTTGAATAAACTGGTGATATTTATGCCGATGTGTTGGGGGCTTTAGGACTCATTGTTTACTATCGTAATCACGTTGACCACCAAATAACATCCAAATAACACCGTTCACGTCCCCATTATAAGAATGAACAGTGCCAACATCTATTTTGAAAAGATAACGCTAACGTTACTAGTGTTATCTTTTCCTGCGTTCCGACCGTGGTCAGAGCGCACTGGGGAGACTGGTCTGCTCCAGCTCCAGGGCTGAAGTTGTAGCTCTAAACTCCGGGCCCTGTCACTTTTACTGAACAGCAGCAGGTAGTAAGCAGACATGGAGAGTCCGGCTTGTTTCTTGAGGAGTCGGTCCGTTTATTACACACACCGAAGTCAAACTGTACATACAGTCGTTTCTCTGCTCTGAAACTGCTCCGGTCCCCGGCATCAACAACGTGACTCGCGCACACACCGATCAAATACACAAACTCGCCTCCGCTCTGCCTCTCCTCACCACCCACACGCATGCGCACTGAGCTATACACAAAGAGGCATACGCTACTCGTATAACACTAGCTAAGAGTTTGCGGAGTCACAAAGTAAGTTAAAACCGACAAATGTCAGACGGAAAATCTTTATCTGTACTCGTCAAAATAGCATTTGGCATTTTTATGTTGCCCTGGACACTTTTTGTACAAACTGCTTAACAAATCCATCCAGGACTAACTCTGAATGTAGTTAGAGCTGTCCTCTTGTGATCAGACCACCAAGGACCACATGAGAAAAAAGGAACTTCTATTTTTCACAGCAACATCTTTGTCTAAAATTTCTCAAAATGGGGAAACTTGTTTCCACTGAGAACATTGTTCAGGGCCTTTATAAGCGACATACATTAACACACACCAAAACATCTCTAAAGAACACTGTGGGTTTACTATACGGGCTATGGAATGGATTTGATGTTTTCCATGTGCTCTGGTGACTGGTATGAGATGTATGGGTCTTTTTTCAATTGATATCTATCTGAAGGAATACAGTGCAGCTTGGTCAGATGCAGTAAAATAGTATGGGTTGAATACCTTTATAAAGCAGTTACAGAAAGTGGTGACAACAAAGCATTCTTTGAGTTTGAAAATGTCAGAGTCTTTGCTGGCAGATCAGAGATCTCTGTTACAAAGTGGCCTTTGTAAAACAGTTCTCTGATCTCATTGTGGAACACCTACTTTACTAAAATTGTGGATGCCACTGGTGCATGAGTAGAAGATCAAAGTTTTATGTCCAGTTTGACTCAAAATAACTGTGACAACAATGATGAAAAGTTCAGAGAAATGTATTCTGTGAGATCTGCCTGTTTCTATTCATATTCACATATAGGTTGTATGTGTAGTTAGATACATCAGAGTTATTGACATTAATTGCAAGGACAGAAATGTTTGTAGAGTAGTTAAATGATGTGCTGTTGTTAGTGGTTGTGTTTGTGGGGAAAAAATGTAAAATGTCAACTGCTTGTTCAACATCAATGCTACCAATGCCTGATGAATTTGTCATAAAGCATTTCTTGTCAGAAAATGAAGCATTAATTCAAATACTTTATTCTGTCTATACCTCCCTTAAACAAGCCCAAAATATTCCATCTGTTTTGGCTCTATATCCCCTGTATGTGCATGCTACATGTAGTGTGCATGTAACATCTAAATTTCCCCCATTGGGGGATCAATAAAGTTTATCCTTATCCTTATCCTTATGCTTACCAACATCTGATGGCTGCCCAAAGTGGGTTTTTTAGGCTCTAGTTACAACTGCACAAACTGGCATGAACTCACGAGTACAGTGTCAGTCAGATGTCACAGATGAATGCACAGGTACTTTCAACTTGCAAGTCATTGCATCCTGTTGCACTTGCGCCAGTGTCAATTGAACAGCTGCAGGGTCACCAAGTGGGAGGTGCCCTTTGCAAAATGTTTCACACCTTTAATCCCAAAACATCTCCAATCGGTGGGCCAGCTGCAGGGTTGTCACTGTACAGCTCGCTGCAGGTGACCCTACAATTCTTTTCTGTCCCACTTTGTATACTTCTTTCTGAGCCAAAACCAGAAACATGGTTGCTCCACCTCCTCAGCCAGTTCCTTGAAATCCTCCTTGGTAACTTTGACAGGCTTTAGGAATTGTTGAGTGGATATCCCGGTGAGGCCTGTGCAGGTTGCTTTCAAAGGGCAGATGGATGCTGTTTTCCCTGGTTCTGTGCTGCAGAAAACTAATTTCCTTTCCCTTTTATTTTCTGCCTCTATGACTTTCTCCAATGCTACCGTGGTTTCCGCCATGATCACAGTCCTAGCAGAGGTCCACTTCAGATTATAGGGACTAGTAGTGATAGTGACTGGCAACTTTAACTTTTTGTTCCAGATCACCCCTCTTGTTCCACTTATATCCAGGTATCAGGATAAACCCACCCCTGATGCTGTGTGTTCCAGCTTCTTGCTTTTTGAAGTGCATCCTCCATTGGCATTTTCATGGCCTGGTCTTATCCAATCCAAAACTTCTGCAGTTCTGGCTTTATTTTTGCTTCAGAAACAAACCAGATATGCAAGTTTCTGGAACTTGAGGGTGTTGTATGTGGACCAGCTTAGCCCTGCTTGTGAGATGTTTTGCATGTTGACCCATGTCAACAGACCTGTTGGTGACCGCTTACCAGTTTATCAACCTCCTCTATTGCAGTTGACTCCTGTTTTATTCTGTTAACTTATAAGACCACAAACTCTGTCTTCTTCTTTTTTTTGACCATATCTTGTCTCACTTCAACCTCCTGTCTCCTGGTGCTTCAACTGGCCGATAGCCTGCTAGACAGCTCGCCAACCCTTCACTTACCCAATTTGCAGTAGAGCCTTGGCATCAGTGGTTTAGAAGAGTCCTTGAGCACAAACACTTGCCACACCTTCTATGATCGATTTCAGTTGTAGTTGGATAGGGTGGCACTGGTACTAAGGAAGACCCAACCTTCTGTGGATGAAATCTTTGTTTTTCAGGTCCAACCTCAGTACTGATGTTGCAGCAAAGTTCAGTTTCAGTGTCCACATAAAGCAATGAGCAGCCACATAGGGCTAGCATCAGGCCTGTAGACTGGATAAAACATGGACATGGTCTCAGTGACGCCCCCACTGGTTTCTAAAAAGTCATTATGAAGCCTAATAGTGGCAGTCGCCATATTGGAAATGACGACTCACACTAACTTCTAATGCTAATCTAGAAACAGGAAAAGGGAGTTTTGTCCACAGCCTTGCCGCCTGCCAGATAGCTACAATGCACTCATCTGTCAAGTTTGCCATGCCCTTTATTAGGCATTGTTATGCACTCTTGGCCCTAATATAATATCTTTAAAATTGTAAAATTATTAAAAAATCCTCCCCAATTGAGTTTTTATGAATAAAGAAATGAAATATAAAGACCAAAACCATTTTTTTGTTCCTGGTTGCAAACATATTAAATGTAGCTGTAAATGTGCCCAGTTTAATATGGGCTCTGATGAAGTTTCACTGGCTTTATGAGGCAACCTTAAGTGGACACTTGAGAAACTGCAGTTTTTTTGTATTCTGGCATTGGCTTTATTTTTTCAGTATCAGAGATTAATGCTCCAGATTCAAATGTTCCCAGTCGCTCGCCTAGGTCTTTCTTTTCCAGGCCTTCAGAGGTCTCGGCCCGGGATTTTGTATTGACTGCACTACCAGCAACCGGATCTTCTGCCTGTTGGCATTATAGAATACATATTGTTCCAATTGCTCCTCTACTTTCTTGATTGATAGGCTCTGGGACTTGGCTTTTTTGTTTCCATCCGAACCTAAATTACAAGCTTTTAGTGTTTTCGACTATCTGCAGGTCTGTGATGCAGATCTACTCTTTTGGCTTGCCGTCGCCGACCTTACTGAGATCTAACTCATAGGACTATCTACAGTATCTTCTTCAGATCAAGATTACCTTGAAGGCTAGTCGAAATAGGATGGGTTAGATCGAATAACCTATCACTATGCTTTTTTTAAGCTGCTGCCAACCAGTGATGCCTACTGTGTATCAGACATACATATACATTTCTGGACTACATTGCTACCATGTTTTCTATGCATGTTGGACTATGGAAGAAGTAGTGATCAAAGGTAATGAACTGGTGTGGAACAGATCCATAGGCATTTTCCAGGTTCAGCCAAACTACATTGCTGTGGTAAACTGAAATCTCTTAACTAACATTTCATGTCTCTAACCAACACTTCATTTCTAATTGTTCTCTATTCGCTTTTACACTCGTTTTTTCCACAGTGACCACTAACCCTTGTTTATACAGTTCCCTTATCTGATTGATCTAGCTTATCAGACAGACACTGAGATGGAAATAGGCCCAGACGATTCTTCATTGTTTTATGAGCCTTTTATGGTCTTGTGAATAAAAACCAAAAGCTGATGTAATCATTTTTCTGCCTATATGATTAGCCAAACCCCCCCCTCTGAATTATGCCCCAAAGATTCATTAATTATTCCAATGATTACCAGGGCGCCCGGGCCAAAAAGTGCACACTGTAAGCACTGGTGCTGAACTCATTAGCACGCCGATCTCCAGGCTGTATTTTGAGCTGCTAATTAGCTCTGCAGTGCTGAAACATGCAGATACTTAGAGAAGAGGTATAAAGAGGATACAGAGATTTGTGTTGATATTGATGGTGGTGATAATAGTCATGGAAACAGTGGTAAAAAAACATGATGTATGCTGTAATATATAAAAGTATGATCAAATGAATTTTACATGAAGCAATAAACATTAACAATGATGATCACTGACGGTGAGGAGGATGAAAGTGATGATGGTGACCAGAGTTATAGAGGTGACCTTAAAAACAGAGATGATGACTAAACAGTAATAATTATAATTATGACCAAAATAATAATAATATTTGAGAAAAACAACTATCATAATGGTGATTATTAGAGAAGTGATGATCACAGTGTTTCTGTTGATCAACATGGGTTTGATTATAATGATTGTGAAGATGGAGATTGGGGGAAATTATTTTAGTAATATTGATGATAGTTTGTAGTTACCTCAGTAACCTAGTCAAGATGATGATGAGGGTGAATTTGGTAATATTTGTTTAAAATAGGTGAAAATGAAAGAAATAATGTTGATGGTATTGTGCACATTAATGACGTTGATTGTTACGGTGGTTATTTTCATGGCGTTTGTAATGAGAATGCTAAGGGTGAGAATAGTGACACAATGGTAAGAGTGATGACAGTGACCAGGTTGATATTGATGAAAAAAATATGATTATTTAGCAACCTTCTTGAGTACACTGATGTTCTAATGATGGCAGTTGTGGGGAGGCATGTGAAGACGTTTTAGTATTTAGTCCTAAGTGCATGTGACAGTTGGTTAACCCTGGCGCAGTTCCTGGCACACCAGGGTTGTGTGTGTTTATATGTGTAGTTTATCCTGGCCATTTGTGTTTGTGTACTGATCTACCTGGTCCACTAACTTTCACCGTATGCTCTCTCCTGTTTATACACCTCATGTGCTGGTCTGCTTCCCCAGCAGCCACAAATTGAATCAAATGAAATAGGAGCAAATGTCTTCCTTCCCTCTGCAGCAACACTTAACCACTTGTGCAGACCCCAATCCAAAATGTCTATTTCCTCCTTTAAATTTTTGGACCATTTTTTTCTCCTCTGCACATACTGTATGTCATGAAGAGAAATGTTTTACCTTTGTTTCTCTGTCAACATGCTCACAGAGGACTTAAAACATACAAGCAACTGTAGTTAACTGTATCTATGTAACATACAGTCTGTTTGAATTCCATCAAGATAAAGGCTGTACCCAACTTTAAGTTGTTTTTAAGTTGAAACGTTGATAGCTTTTAGAAAAAAAGCTTTAACTTTTGGTTCCATTTTAATGGCCTGGTGTTATTCAATCCAAAACTTCTGCAGCGCTGGCTTTTTCTGGGACTTGAGGGTGTTGTATGTGGACCTCCTTAGAAAGCTTAGCCCTGCTTGTGAGATGTTTTGCAAGTTGACCCACGTTAACAGACCTGTTGGTGAACGCTTACCAGTTTGTCCACCTCCTCTATTGCAGTTGGCTTCTGTTTTTAAAAAAGCTTTAAAGGGCCTATATGTAACTTTCAAAAATACTGTGTTTGTAGCGATACCGCATGGCCGTCAGGCGAACTGCTTAACGGCCTAATGATTTATATATAGCTACAAGTTACATATATATGTAACTTTTTACATGTATAAATCAGTTTTTATCGCCCATTAATAAGCAAACGTTTAACTGATGTGGAAAAGTAGATGTTCACTGTCTATCTGTGTTGCCTGTATAAAATTTGTCCCGGGTCCGGTTTTCCGCGAAAGCTCCAGGCAGTGTCATTTTAGTTGCGTTCTCAACATCCTCCTCACTCCGCTCCGCTTACAGAAATCAACAGTACAAACTACAAACTCATCACACACTCCCGGTCTTCACCTGCACAGCCAGAGGCCGCCTTCACCACACTTATATCCGTCCTAGGAGCTCTCACAGGCGGACAAACTCATCACACACTCCTGCTCTCAGGCAGTGCCTGCAGAGACTGTCGTGACTAGGATGTCGAGACTAGGATGGAGAATGAGACACACAGACTCCTTCACAGACTCTCACATGTGTATGACCACTTACCTCCTCTGTAAACATTATGCCAGTAAATATCCAGTGTTTCAGGGGCGATGTTGATGCTCGTTTGTGTACGTACGAGCACGTATGCTGAGCACGCGAGGGAGAGCGAGCAACAGGTTACTGGTGCAGTTCGCCTGACGGCCATGCGGTATCGCTACAAACGCAGTATTTTTGAAAGTTACATATAGCCCCTTTAACATTTGGTTCCTTTGTTTGTTTGTTTGTTTTCAGTTGGAACACCACATCAACCCAATTTTCTGTGTTTTCAGTCCTTTTACCATCTGTTTAAACGTTATATTTAACTGGTTAAATGCTTTTAGTAAGCTGCTCACAGCTTCCAAAAGCCCAATTTTTTTTACATCAAACAGCTGTATTCATTTTGGTGAGATAAACACTTTCTTAAGCACATATGTACCTCTCCAAAATCACACATACACACACTATCTAATATATGTACATTTTTGGCTCGGTAAAATGTTATCCATTTTTTTTCAAAATGTTAGCATCAATGCCAGCCAGACAGATTAAAGATTTACAAGTAATTTGTATGAGCTCTTTAATTCTTGGCAGTGAGTCACTCTGCTCTGCCAGCATCAGTCTGTTGCTAAATGACCAAAGAAACTAATCTGCACATCAAATGTTTCAGGTTTAATGAATTATTCTACACAGTTTCTGCTGCAAATTAAGCGGCAAGTTAAAGATGGAGGCATCGGATACTGTTTTGTAGTATAATCAAAGTAATTACAATATGAATAGATATATGGCTTTTAGGAACATGATGTGAGATTGTGTGGGTTTAATTTTATAATAGCTTCAAAGAACCAATACTTTATCTCTGAATCGTTAGCAGAAACAAGTTTATGTTGTAATGTCAATGTTACATTTAGGAGATAACATTAAAAGCAAATATTTAATTCCTATAGTGTCAGTCATTTGCTTAGTTCAGTCAATTTTAACTTCATTTGACTTTTGAAATAGATTAGGAAAAAACTGAACTACATTTAAATTCTTTTTGCAATTTAAGAGGCACCTCTGTGGTATTTAAGTGCAGCTGGTTATAAAAATACTTGTGATGAGAACAATTGTTTGCACTTTTAAGCACAGAAAACATGATGACTGTACATGTAGCTTCTTCCACATGAAACGAACGTGACTTCCACTGAATAAAAAAACATTAACAGCAACCGGCTACATATTTGAGTTTCTATATTCACATGCAGTATGTAACTCTGTGTATCAGACAAGAGGAGGTTGCCTCTGATGAAAACTATTCACATGATACAAAATATCTGGGCTCTGGGTGATGACCAACCACAATTGTCACCAATACCTCTTTTTTAAAGTGAGATTATGTTTTTATCTGTCTTGACCCTGATCAAAGTGTGCCATTGGTGGACCTGATTAAAATTGATGATTCATGATCAAATTGACTGATATAACATGACATGCAAAGCAGACCTGAAGAGGTTTGGCTGTCGATATAATAGCTGAAGTCTGATCAGCTGGACTGAGGAAACTGATAAAAACGTACTGATCTTTAAGTTTTCTTTGTCCACCACAGATCTGGTTCTACACGAACGACATCTTTGAGGATGCAGGTATCCCAGAGGCAGAGATCCAGTATACCACAGCAGGAACAGGAATCATAGAGATCATCGCAGGACTCGTTGGGGTAAACTTTCAAAGGAGTGACGGATATTAAACTGAAACTGATGCTGTTTTTAATTCAAGTTACTCCTTTATGAATAAATTAAATTGGGATTGGATCGAGAATAGGGAAGTAAAACTGTGTGTTACCAACCCGGATGCTGAGCCTAGCTTTGCATTGATACTTGAAGCAGGTTTAAAAAGCTGTCCAGGTAACCTCTAAAGTGCCAGGAGATGTAGAAAATGTGATTACATTTTTTTATGTATTTACAAGCTTAAGTTTGAAGTGAGAACTTTTAGTTTCTGAGAAGCTGGAACACAATCTTTTTCTTGATGAAAAACAGTCAAATAAAGATGTTTTGTTGTTGTCTTTCTGCATAAGCTCTGTTAAGGTTGAAAGAAGTTACCCTATTTCACTGATTCCATCACATTTGGTGGATTCAGAGCTCAGGGGTCACAGAGCAGGCTAGCTTTAACCTCTGTTTTCAGTCTTTATGCTAAGCTTGCTTCAATACACAAGGTCGATACTCAGCACACTATCATATCAATTTTCTTATCTTGCTGTCAGAAAGAAAACAAATCTCATTACCTTTTCATTTAACCTCATAGGCAACATGTTTTTGTGTCTGTTCTTGTGTATATTCATTCAACGTTTGACAAGCTTTGTGTTTCCTCCTGTAGTGTTTCACCATAGAGAGGTTGGGCAGGAGGCCTCTCATGATCTTGGGTTTTACCATGATGGCCATCTGCAGTGCTGGAATCACATTAACCCTGATTTTACAGGTTGGTTTGTGTGTGTTTGTGTGTCATTACAATTAATAATGTTAAGCAAATTTACACATCTTTTGTGGAAAAGATAGTGATTCCTGACATACTTTATATCTAGCTTTGACTTGAATTCATATTTGTGGTTAAAATCTAGATTTTCATTTTAACTCCCTCCGCTGCTCCCTGTGGGCTCCTGTAGTTTACATCCTCATCCTCGTTTACTTCATACAGAGACACACACAACAACAACATGGCTGCCAGCATACATTAAGAGTTTGTTCCCAAAAAAGACACAGTCTCGTCAGTTGTGTGGAACTGGTTTGATTTTGAGGCATCAGTCCTCGAACAAACCCCAGTTTGCTGCATAGTTTCTTCAAAATGTTGCGACTAAAGGCAGCAGCACGACCAATTTATTACAACATCTCAAAGAGAGGCATGAAGCCGAATGGGAGAAATGTGTGAAAAGCAGCCAACATTAGTTGAATCCTTTTCCCATTTCATCATGTAGGAAACGGACATGATGGAAACCTTTTACTAATGCATTCACGCTGCACATCTCTAAAGATACTGTGCCCATATATAAAGTGGAAAAGCTGTGTTTTATCCACATAAAACTATCGGCTTCATGTATGTGCTACCCAGCCACAAGTTTTTTGCTGAAGTTGTGATGCTTCATCTGTACTTTTGCGGTATCCTGAAACTACAGTGCAATTTTAAAGACACGTTTACAGCTTTCACTTTAACTCAAACAGGGACATTCAATGAACTAGCACCACAGTCTAATTTATAATAATATAGTATAATTTACCTGAAACCAGTTGACTTCTGCATGTGCTAATAAATTATGGTATCTTATGGTTGCCTTGACTGGTGTACTCACCAATACCTGGTACCACACTACATGCTGTGTCGGAATAACTCTAATAATCATCTCTGGTTTTCAACTGAGTTGGGATAAACAGCTGTGTCTGCCTCAAAGTAATTTATCAGAATTCATATGCTCCAGCTTTGCCCTGAGGAACAATGCATCACAAAAGGTTAATTGTAGCAGCCGACTGAGGTGTGAAGGAGTTTTGGAAAAGGATGGAGTTAAGTTCTCCATTACAGAAAACCAATGTTATCAAACTGACTGTCTTGTGTTGTCCTGTTTCTTCTCCCTGCAGGGTCATTTACCATTTATGCACTACTTAAGTGTCGCCTGTGTGGTCGGCATCATTGCTGGTTTCTGTATTGGTCCAGGTTAGTTTCTCTTTTCTCTAATTTAAAGAACTGGTAAAGTAAAAATGTCATAAAATCAAAACATATTTTCTTATTCAACCCTTGTGAAAAATACCTAATTGTAGCTATGCAACACCAAAACCACATGTGTTAGTGAAACCTCTATTATTGCTATGTACTACTACTACTGTGTAAGCAGGGCAGGGGCTCCCCATGTCCAGTCCTGATTTGTGAACATTGAACTTGAGGGAAGTGAGGCAACATGTATGTTTCTAATGTCATATGATCTTACTGAAGTCGTATTTTTTAAATCCAACTGACTTTTAAAATGAAGGTTACTTTTTCCTGCCCTGGCCTATAGACATATCCACATTCAGTGTTTCAAACAGTACTTCTGAATTGTTGTTTTTTCTGTCAGGTTGCTTTGTGTTATTAAATGGCTCCCTCTAGAGGCCATACCTTAAAAACTGAACAGAGAGAAAGAATGGTTCAAAATGTGTTGAAACTGCTCTATCATCTCATTTGATCAGTTACAGTTTGTTAAATCAATTAATCAATACATTATGTATGACACAATTGATGGTAGCCATAGTTATGTTGTACACTATACGTGTAAATTGTTTCCTTAATTGTAACCAAACACTCTTCTCCAAATCAGGTTACATTTAGTGATAAATATTTTCTTTTTTTATGCAATTATGTATGTTGCAGAATATTTATGTTCAATGCCCCCCTGTAAGATAGATAAATACTGCGGTTTCTGTGGTAGAATATTATAATGAAATATAAGGGGTATACAGTATTTGATATATGACTCTCATCTATATGCTGGCCTGGCGTGTACCCCATAGGCTGATGCTGTTTCACTCTAATTAGCCTTTTATTAACCTTTATGCTGTGAAAGTTTATCTGTGGACATGAATAATAAAATCATGACCATAAATTATAGTTTGCATACACAAATACGTTACATGCTGGCCCACATATATTTTTAAGAAGAATTACCCACACTTTCAATTTTATGAACAAGAAATGCTCGCTGCTCCAAGTGAAAATCATTTTTCTATTTCCACATGGCTCCAAGTTGATTCTTATTCCTACAAAAAAAAGCAACTATTTTGATAAGTACTTGGGTCACTTCAAATAATAATTAAAATATTCCACTATTAGTACATTTAAGCTTTTTAAAAGAGACATCAGAACTGGACACCAGCTATGTTGTAGTTGAGTATGAATGGTAAAGTTATTAAAGACAAACACATTATGTCAGATATGATCAGCAGCTTATTTCAATGACTGTAGTGGCACTTTAGCGCTTTGCAAACTAGCTTAGGCTAAAAATGCTGTAGTGTGTGGCATCAGTTTATTAGCTTCATACTTGTCCCTTTACAAATACACGTCATTGATTTTAAACATTAAGATCACTTCATTTGTCATAGGTAATAACACTTGAACATGCAAAGAAATCTCTTGTGTGTTTCTGGAAAAATTAACCTTTTTTGTTGTGATCTTTCAATAAAAATGTCACCAAGGTTATTCCAGTTATAGTTTTAACAAGGGCGCCAAAGTGTTTGATTTGTATAGATCTTTTAATACTTTTCTTCTCTCCTGTTCCAGCTGGGGTTCCCTTCTTGATCACAGCAGAGCTGTTTAAACAGTCCCACCGTCCAGCTGCTTACATTGTAGGAGGATTGCTTAACTGGTTGTCCAACTTCACTGTGGGCTTCGTCTTCCCCTTCTTACAGGTGAAGGCTTAATGCTAGAGAAAGCTACATGCTGTGTTGCTCTGTGCTAGCTCTTCTCAGTCCTGAATACTAATACCACTGGCTACACTCAGGCTTCTTTTAACTTAGAAGAATTTAATGTGATTAAAACTAACCTATCTAATGACTGACCTCCACCTTTGATATGTTCTAATCCTCATTCTTGTTCACTAAACGTTTGTGAAAGCTGCAAATGGAGACTGTTACATTTTGGGACCTGTAATGTTCCTATACATTTCTAACAAATCCCTCTTTCGTGATTCATGAATGATTGCAAAGCAGCTTGAAAGATCAAGTAATAGTTTAAAATCTCTTTCATGAGTAACATTTATTGAGTCCAGTTCTTAACTCTGGCCTACTTGAACTCACATAGGTCATATTCCAAGTTGAAATAAAATAAAACATATTTAATAACCCATAAGCTATTTCTGGACAATAGCTTAGCTTAGCTTAGCATTTGACCACTTCCCAGCTAACAATGCAGTTTGTATCACACAATATGAAAGGAAACATTTAAATTCCTAGCTCAAAGTTAAGTTAGCTATGATGCATGATTTCTAGTCCTCTCCACATCAAGTTTAGGAAAGTCAGAGATTGTGACTGTATAGTGTGAAGCTGGAAATAGAGAGCTTTCTGAACGCTTTTCCCAAGTATGATTACAATATGAATGTCGATTGTATCCTCCTGCTACATCACATCATGTCTGCCTGCTATTCACCAATCAAAGCATGAATTCCTAAAACTTTCTTTAAGCTTTGGTCTGTGTTTTGAGTCCCCTCTGCTCTCATAAAAAAACACTTAACTCTTAGGATTTACAATCATTGATCACCTGTGGTAATGTAATGCCTGTTTGCCCGCTGATGTGAGTTCTTAGTCAACTCTCAACCCCTCACTGTCAATCTTGTTTTTCTATCCTCTTCTCCCAATCCCCCATGAACCTCCCTCCATCTGCCACATCCAACCAACAGAGGTCTGTGGGGTCTTACTGCTACTTGGTGTTTTCGGCCATTTGTTTCTCTGTGGCCATCTACGTCTACTTTTTCATCCCAGAGACAAAAAACAAGACCTTTATGGAAATTAGCCGCATGTTTTCTAAGAAGGAAGCAGTTCTAGAGTCCCAGGGCCTAATCCATGTGGACCAGCTGAAGCTGAAGAAGATGAACGGCTATGGTGGCGTGGAGTTTGACAGCTCTTCTTCTGTACCTTAACTGGGCTTCAGGTTCTCACCGAGACTTCAAAACCATTCATTACTTCTTCTTCTCCATTCTTCAGTTTCAAAATGTATACATAAACCAAAAAACACCTCACCTGGGGCCAGATGCAGAAAACTGTGGGTTGAATTCACAAATGGATTGTGCAGCCAAAATTGATCCCTTTTTATGCAAATGTGACTCAATCCCAAACATGTCCAAATTCATAAATGCCAAAAAAGTAGCCACAGGCAGTTTGAGTAAAATGTTTCAAGATGTTTTCTTTATTAGCGAGTAACTGTTTACTGCAGCACAGTATCCAGAAAGGGTGACAAGCTCAGAATTTCATTTGATCATGATTAATTCTGCCTAACCATCTGTAATTAATATGTTGACATAATTACTACAATCAGAGTTAAATTGGTCTGGCGCTACAGCATCTAGAGCCAGGGCCCGCCACATCAAGACATACTTTTTTAAGTATGTAAAGACAGAGAGATCATGTGTTGTTTTCATCTCACAGACTTGCTGCATTTAACATTGGAAAATTGTGTTAGATCTGTCAAGTCTGGGTACAACATTAAACTGGGAAATAGAGATGTCCTAAAATAGGCCTACAGTGTAAACACAATGATATTTCATAAAACACAATACCATTTCACAAAACACATTTTGCAAAAAGGAAAACATTTCACCAAACAGATCAACGTCTCAGATGTGCTGTTTGCACAGAAGTGTCTGCTTAATGAAAGCACAAATTTCACAAATCACATTAACATTTAAAAAAACACAACAGAAGAGGAAGGAGCAATTTCTTAGTTGTAAATAAACATAACCCATCCCTCTTAACTCTGTTACTGCTATAACAAAGGCTTCAGGACTGCATTTCCAAGAGCTTTTTTGTGTGAGAGTGCCCCCTAGTGATTAAATGAGCCAAAGGTGCAATGAGGCAACTTTCTCTCCACCAGCTCATGGTTTTTTGGGTACATTTCACCCAAATAATTCTTACCCCCCAAGCGCTAACATTTCTAAGGTTTATCCGATCAAAATACATTTTACTAAAGTGATTAATAAATAAAACTGTGTTTCTCTATATAGTTTTAAATGGTATTGCAATCAAATACTAACTTCTGTCAAATAACGTATAGTTTAAAACAGACACGTTTCTTATATGTGGGTGTATTTTGAATATTTTTTAGGTCTAAATGACCTATAGTTACAAAATGTCTGCAGTTGATTCATTCAGCTTGCCATCTTGACATTGGCTGCTATGTCTTCTTTTTGGGGAAATTTAGGAGGCAAAAATAAGAACTTTTAAGTAGACATTGCAGCACATTTGCTCCTACAAAAATTATGTGGAGCCATTACAGCTTAGGCAACTCAAAAAACATGTTTTGACCTATTCGTCATTCAGACCCAAAAGTATGACCTAAAATATACTGGGGCATTACTTTTTTCCAGTCATCCAATCGCTAGGTGGCACTGTCATGACAAATAGGGGTTCCTTGAAAAGCATGAATGAATGTCAAATGTTTTTGTGTTTAATGAAATAATGTCAAGTATTGTGAAATATTGTTTTGTTTTTGACATTCAGGGCCACTATACTGTGTCCCATCCCAGCCCGTCATTTTTATGTGAATGAAATGGAGCTCTGTCTCTGGGAGCGGAGCTCTCTCAGCATAGAGTCAAACTGCTGAAAGCTCTTCTCCACAATCAGATCCATAACAAAAGCAAATTGAATTGAGCTACAATTTCTATGAGCATGGTTTTTATAGATTATTGGTGCAATATCATTTAAACTGAATATTAAGACAGGGCAAGTATCAGTGGTTTATGAAGTTACTGGTGCTATATTAGTGACTATCCTGTCCATCTGAATTTGCCCCTCCGTCTAGCTTGTACACCTGGTTGTTCTCAAGAACATAGATATGCATTCACTCTCTTTAAATCAGTCTTTTGTCAGTGCTTCACATTTCAGGATATAATCAAAAGGTTATTAAAACAGGGAAATAATGTCTTGAATGTATATAAAAAGAATGTTTAAATTCAATAATCACTCATAGATCATTTACGTGTGCCTATGAGAGACATATTTTGAAAAGTCAGGCTTAAAAAAATCTGTGTAATTGGCAAACAACTAAAAGAACTGTTGTGATGAGATTAAAAGTTTATCAACACAGGGAAGTAATGGCTTGAATGTACATAAAAAATTGAAGTCTTTATCACTCATACATAATTTATTTTCACTTTTGAGTGACATTATATGGAACGATTGACTCTAAATAAATAAAAATCAGTGATATAGGGACACTGGGTAATGATTATTTTACTCGAAGGCTACTTCTATGACCTATTTTATCTTCTCATCACATTTCCTTTGAAACTCATGTGTACTAAGGGTCTAAAGGGTCCACACCGTCCTAATGCATTCTTTACTTTTCAAATAGAAAGGCATACCCATGGTTTTTCTGTCTGTACCATTCATACATCTGGCCCCTGGACTCACTAAAGCTGGATTTGTTGCACAGGTGGAAAACTTTGTTGAATATACATTACAGTTCTAGTGTTTACCACCTTTCAGTTATTTGTGTTTGAGCCATTTAAGTTTCCAGTTATATTAAACTTGGGTCTTATTTTCATTGGTTTGTTCATTGTTCCTATCTACAGTATATCAATAGCACAGTGTTCACAATAGTAATGGTTGAGTTTTGGATTCACAGCATCATTTTTATTTATTTTTCGAAAAGTCAGTCAAACAAATAATTGACCTAATTGTTTTATAGACTGACTTTCATCATCTCTTACCCACTGTGCTTTAGCACACAGCTCAACTTTCTACTTAGAAGTATTTAATATGGTTCCACTTACAGTTTGACCTCCAAATAAAGTGGTTTTGATCATCTGAATACACTTTTTTTGTGCAACTTAACTGTAGCAATGTCACCATGTTTAGAGATCTCAGAAATTAATTGATGAGTAACTTGTCACGTTGTTTGGAATGGTGCACAAACATGCATAAGACCCAGAAGATTAGCCTTCAATTAACCATCAGACAAGCTTTCACTGCAAATCCTTTTTTAAGAAGAAAGTATGTTTCCTTGTAATGCAACCTTTATTTTTTACGTTCTAGCCATTGTTTTAGTAAGTTATAACATTGAAATCACTTAAGTGATTGCCAACATCTCAAAAGGCGAAGGAGACTGAACAAACTAAATATTAAAGAAACTATCAGACTAAGCTCTGTAGGCAAGATTTAGAATAACGACCACTAGCTGCAAGCCACTTTAGATAAACAGTTTGAACAATAACACTGCTTAAGTTGCAAACACGATTGTCAGTTTGGTAACACACACACTGGAAAAAAACAACCCATGTCTGTCAGGATAAAGATTTTGGGTGAACTCCAGTAATCGAAGTTAGACACAGACACAACAGTTTGGGAAAAAAAATGTGTGTGCGTGTGTTTGCAGAATGCATATTTGAGAGAAATAAAACTTTAAAAGATATATTTCTAATCTTTTGTATATTAGAATAAAATCATCTATTGTGTGAAATTGGGTTATTTATGCATTTTTGGAGGACATAATCTTTTTATTTTAAGTTTTATTATGACTTGTTGTACTTTCACTTGTAAGTTAATACAATTCCTCACCAGCTCATAGCTTTTAGATAACAGTCATTTTCAAGGCTGTACTGGAGTACTCTGTATTATGAGCATTGCAATAAAGTGTGCTTAAATATATCTAGTGCTGACAGCAACTTCTATATTCTTTTAATACATGTCATGGAAATATGTGTAAGCCTTTTTCATTTGTTGAAAGATAACTACATGAATGAAATGATATTGAAACACTGTGGCTGTGTGTGTTTTAATGGTTAATGCTGTCAAACATAGTAAATGGTCTCTACAGTAGTGAAATACAAATCCTGTAAAGATCTATGTTGTAAAGTAAGAAGAAAAGTAGAAACTGCACAACTGTCATCATGAAATACACTACCAGTCAAAAGTTTGGACACACAACAGTAACAGCATTATCAATAATACAGTATAACACATATTATAATATAGCTACTGTAAGCTGTATCTAGGGCACACCTACTAATAGAAGGGTTTTTCTTTATTTGTACTATTTTCCACATTTTAGAATAGTAGATATTAAAACAATAAAAATAAAACATTTAATTTAATTTTTGTTTTGAAAAGAAATGCATGCATACGAAGGTATCAACTTCACTATTTCTATTTATATAGGAAACACATGTCAAACATTTAAGCATAAGCCTTTAGATGAAAATGTATTTGAGATAATAACATGCATGTCAACCAGGAGTGTCCAAACTTTTGTAGTGTATATTTCACAAAACAATATATCCTCCCTACCTGGTTCTGAATTTTGAAATACCTGATCATTTAATTGGTTCAAATTTAACAACAGCCTGATCGTCCACAAAGTTTAGGACTGAAGAATGTCAAGTGAGTTTGGGTCATAGTGAGTGTAGCCACAGTAACAACAGCCATAGACTTGTGGGCCAGTGTTTTGAGGCCTGCTGCATGGTTGGTTTTACAGAGCCATAAGTGACAATATTTGAAAGATATGGGGAAGCTGGAGAGGACTGGGTTGTCACCTTAGTCATCAAGGTGAACGTGTTATTAATTTGAACTTCAATGCTAATTTGGATCATATATTTGCCTTTAAGGTTTAAAAAAACTAAGTTTAAAGTGTTGATTTAATTATATGGTCCTCCTAAAAATGTCTTTTTAGGTGTTGGACAGCCTTTCCTGGATTTTTACTGCTTATTTAAAACAGGTACACCTTGATACTATGTGAAAAGTGAGTTTACTAACATAACTGATAAAAATACACAAAACTACACACATACATGCACACACACTGCAAGTACATCTAAGCATTGTAATTGATGGCAGAGCCTATGTCCTTAATGTGCATTCTAGTCTGCTTTGCTGAGTGTTTGTTGCCCTATGTGTGTGTGTGTGTGTGTGTGTGCGTGTGTGTGTGTGTGTGTGTGTGTGTGTGTGTGTGTGTGTGTGTGTGTGTGTGTGTGTGGGCGTGGGCGTGGGCGTGTGTGTGTGTGTGTGTGTGGGCGCGTGTTTGTGTGTGTGTGTCTTGCCAAGTAGCTGTCACTGGTGCTGATGACATTACAGCACGGAGGCACAGGACAGTGACAAATGTCTGTTATCACAGAACAAGGACGGTGACAGAGAGTTGGTGACAACGTCACAGAGTAATAAAACTAGATGGATGATGCTGCTGCAACAACAGCTCCAACACAGCCACTCACGGTTGTTGTAACTTAACCAAAAAAGAAGATTGGAGGAGGTACAGTTAGGCCACAATAAAGGAAATAGGGTACATAAACACAATTTAAATCAGTAACAAGATATCTCATCAAAAAAACGTAGACTCTAGAAGATTTTTTCAACGTGTATCTAAAAAGACTTAAATTAATGAATACGTGTTGAATATGATCTAACACTAACTGATGCAGTTGTTTTATTGAAAGTACTTGAGATTTTCAGATTAGCAACTGCATCACCAACAGTCTGTCAGCTGCTGACTGTCAGGTTGTTTCTCCGTCCACCTGGGGTTAAAAAAAGGTACACGCCCTCCTGCACAGGCTCAGAGTTGTTTATGTCTTAGAATAACACATTTGAAGAAAGTAACTAACAATTACTTTATAGATTTGACAGTTACAGGCAAATGAGCTTTAAATTAAATCCCTGTTTTTACGGTCATCTGTCAGCAAGACGAGGCAATACAGTTTATAATGTTAATGAAATTAAACTACTGTAAACATAGCCTTTGATGTGGTACAATATTCTCTTATACATACATAATTATTACTCCGTACAGTCTTAAAGTAGTTATGACGATCCATTTTCATATCTACATGACAGTGTAAGCTGTTTAAAAGTCGGGTTACCTTTATAGATAATATTGAAAGGCCTGTATGTCCTTTGGGACACAACAGTAAAACTGAAAAGGCTGCTCTCTCTGCTCTCCAGTTCTATGTCGTTACAGATTATAAACCAAGATTTAAGACAACTTTAGAGAAGGGCAACATTCAGATGTCATGTGTTACTTTATAATTGTCTGTAAACATTTAAAAATGGTGAATATATGGGACTGCCTTTTACAAAGCCTCTCTTATGTGAGCAAAGACTGTTTTTCGTCAAAGAACCACATTACAGATGTATCTCTAGATCCACCTTAACTCTCATCCCTCTCCATCTCTCTCCTCCCCTCTGTCCTCTGCCTCTCAGAGCGTTTGATGGCGGGTGTGTAAATGTTCTGACAGATAGCTGATGAATGTGGCACTTTGCTGCTACAGGCTGTAAGTGTTTTGTGACGGAGTGTTAAGCATTGTATTGCCACACAGACAGTTCTGCAGTTCTGTGGCTCTGCGTAAGTACTCCCACATAAATACACCAATGCACAAACCAGGGGACCTTTAAGTGAGATCTCATCACCATTCAGTGAAGCTAAAGTTCACAGATGTCAGTTCAACTTATACTTGATTATTTCATGGCATAAAAATGTTTTAATGTCTTATGATTTAGAATATGTGATTTTATGTGAATGTGTATGTGTTCAAACTAAAATGACATATTTCAGAGGTAAAAACTGAGACTTTGTGGTTAAGTGTGTTAATGTAAAGAACAGAATACAACTCTAAATGAGAGTCAGAAGCTGTGTTTCGAAGGAGTTAAGAAAACAACATTTGGTCACACGCTAACCACTTGTGACAGTGTTTCTCTTTGCTCCAGGTGAGCTCCCTGCTTACTGGATATCCACAGTGTTTTCTTATCTCATGAGTCTACTCGGGCAAAGAATGAGATTGTTCTGGATTTTTATTGATGCAAGACTTTGTCGAAAATATTCTAAACTTCTTTTACCTCATGACAATATTACCATCCACATGAGAGCAGTACACCTTGTTTAGTAGACATGACCTGCATAAAAACAAATATTTATAGAATTTAAAATTAATCTGTGAAAATCACGAGAAAAGAATATTAAAATTAATAAGGAATCATAAACACAATATTGATTTTAAAGTAGGTCTTTACATCACGGTGCCTCATCTTAAATTAGCCTAAAAGGCTTGTTCATATTTACATCATATGTCGACATTTCTTCATTTATCAGGCGGGAAGGTCTCCTGATAGGCGGGTACTGAGCAGATATCAACTTCACCTTCATTTGGGGTTCTGTGTTCAAAAACTGTTCATTCAATCTGTAATTGTTTTCTTGTTAGAAATAGAGAATTTATTCAAGCCAAGGCAAGGTAAGTTACAGCATATTTTAGTCACAAGAATATTCAGTGTTCAAGTGTTTCACAGACTTAAAGAAACTTTTTTGAAAATAACATTTTGACAGGCCATTAAAAGACTCATAGAGAGAAATTGCATTTACAAAACAAGAAATGTACATTAATAACAAGAAGAACATTTTTCACTTCGAGTCTAAAAAGAAGTTGCTGCAATTTTGCAATAAACACGTTTTCTGCCCAGATTTAAGTGAGCCGACTGTTGAAGGACATCATGTCTTCAAAAAGCTTGTTCCACAGGTAAAGAACATAGAAACAAAAAGCTACTTAGAGTCAACCATCCCAAATGCCCTGACGGGATGTGGTGTAGTGTACTCCACACATCCTGTACATCTTAGTGCTTTAGAGGCAGGTGATATTATTTTTAAACTGTCATACAAGAAGCAGATGTAAATATTTTAGTTCTCATCTGTAAGCTTCATTTCTTGGTGTTGCTGAGAACTTCGCTGCATAGCCATACACAAGGAATTTCCAGTTGAATAGTTGGTTGGTCAATCCAACATTTTGCAGCTAAAGTTGTGCTCAGTTCCATTTTTTTAATCTCCTTGTGTTCTCCTGTTTTGAAGAAAACATAAATCTATAAGTGCTATTAAAATTTCTTTTTTCAACAAAATAAGTTATGCACTCAAAAGGTCACATTTTAGTGAGATTAAAGGTCATTAACAGCCCACTTTTACTGTAAAAACTGTAAAACAAAATACAGAACAATCTTGGAGTGAGATATTTTATAAAAAGCTATTATTGAAAAGTTCTTTGATCATTTCCCACCATGATCATATCATCATATCGGAGGTGAACTGGCTGGTATTTCAGAATCCTAGCTGGTAGGGTGGGGTTGGGGTGTCGGGGGTACCAGGGCTGTTTTAAATGTTAATCACAGCTGCCTTGCCCTGAGGACACAGACATGGCCACAGATGCCTGCATGCTAACATGGAGAGCCAATAAGCATCTGATCCGTTTTGAGAGCAGGGCTGGTTTTTGCTGACCGCTTCATTACTTACATGTTTATTCTCCCACATCATTAACGGCAGGCACATGTTGATTGCGGCCTTTCATTTCTCAATGTGTGTTAGGGCGTATTTCTACCTGTTGGCTTTGATGTGGATAAGCATTGTGTGTGTAATGTAAGTGGAAATGTGAGACTATTGTCAGGGTCAAAGGTTCATTATTAACCATTTAACAGTATCCTAACTAAAGTGATGTGTGTTCAAGGTTTTTTTCTTGTTATTATGCTCGAACCTGGAGGATTTGTCAGAACAGCATGTGTGGTATAATATGTTAAGATACTGATTACTTCCTCAGAAAAGTGGTTTCATAAATACTCAGATTACCAGGTAACAAGAACCGTCAGCACAAATGACTGAATGACAAATGAGAGGAAAAATACATCAGCATTTGGGTTGTTCAATCATTCATCTTTCATCAAATTAACCCCTACCCTCTCTCTTTTGCCATTGCCATTTGTCAATCATCGCTTATTATATGATTTGTACTTTGAAGGGAATAAGTAAAAAAAATCATAACTCAGATGTGGAAACAATTACGGTTTGAACAGGACATAAGAAAGAATAACTTTACTGTCAGGAGCTTGTGCATCCGCTTTGACTGTTCACTGACCTGAAGACATGTAAACATGTTTTTTGCAGTATTTTGATATAATTCTGTGCATGATTGAAAGGTTTCAGGTTGGTTTGTCCTGGACTGCATTTCACAGAAACTGCCACCAGAGGACACTAGCGATGCATTCAAACTTGCTTGTTGCTTTGTGATATAGGACTAGAACTCAGCAGCAGGTGTAAGTAGAGTGTATGTGGTAATAACAGCTCGTCCTAAAAGTTCACTCAGACTGTGAGCCTGTCCTGACCCTCAGGCAGTTTCCCTCTGTTTGATCACAACATTATTTCTTTGTCGGGTCAAAACATCGGCCAGCCTCCCATTCACTCTCCTTTCACTGGCAAACCTGTCACAGACATGTTATTACTCTGTTCATTTACGACACTCAAAACCCTGAAAACAACAAATCGCCAATACACGGCTCAATACGCAAGACGGCCCTCAGTGTCTGCAACTTGACGGGCCTGAGCCCCTCTGTTGTGCAGAGGCAGTTTACCTTGAAACCTATTTGAAGTCATTGTACTCTGCAGCAGCTCATTGTGTACCAGGCACTCATCTCAACAAGTAGCGACAGTTCGCAACTACCTGTAATGGTGGATCCCCCAACAGTGCTCAAAAGGGAGAGTGTCTGCCTCTATGAATAACAATACAACTGTTTCCCAGTTGTGGCCCCTCTGTTTTCTCCATAGGATCCCATAGTGAGTCTATTGGGCCCTATGAAGGTTCTTTATGGTCACTAATACACGAAACACAACAATAGTAGCTTCTCCAGATGCTACAATGATTGTCTGAACTGTGACTTGAGCCAGGGTGTAAAAATGCACACATTGGGTTGGGTTGTGTGAAAGCTGAATAGCAGTTCGATTGGTTGCTTATTGCAGCTAGATAATCAGACTTATTTGAGCTAATTATCCAGAAAAGACTAAGATTAAACTGAGAATTGCTGTCCAGATGGCCTGGCTTTTTGTGAATGACATAGTAACGATGTCATACGAGCTCCACCTCACTGGTATGACTTACAAGGAGCTGCATTGACTTTGACAACCAACACAATATTTGGTGTTAAAATATTTGTTTTTATATGAAAGAGATCCCCATTGACAGATTCAATCCAACAAGTCAGAAAAATGTCAATCATGGAAGTGATGTTGGGAATTCACCGCTACACTCTCCAGGCAGAGTGAAACATTGAAAAAGAGGTATCAATTTTCTCCACTGTTGGTTAACTCAGTAAACTAGAATGTATTACAGCCACAAAGACATGTTGTGTTCTTTTACAGGATGCAGGTCAACTGGAAACCACTAACCAAAGTGAATGTAGTCCAATCAAGCTGAGGGGAAGTGGATGCAGCAAATCAATTGTCAACTGCTAAACTCCTGAAAGAACCCACAACAGTCATTAACTATCAAGTCTATTCAAAACCTATGTTAGTAAC
This sequence comes from Tautogolabrus adspersus, assembly GCA_020745685.1. Taxonomy (NCBI): domain Eukaryota; kingdom Metazoa; phylum Chordata; class Actinopteri; order Labriformes; family Labridae; genus Tautogolabrus; species Tautogolabrus adspersus. The sequence continues at coordinate 9,554,355 of CM036541.1, read as the reverse complement.
AGGTTTCCAAAGTCTAGTTTACAGGAGTCAATGCACACTTTGAAGTTGTGCATTAATTGATTTTCCATGTGTCAGTAACATTTTGTCTGTTGGGGAGTGCAACCAATGTGATAACGCCTGGTTTGGCTTGTGCTCGGCCCCGGGAGCTGTGGTCAGAGGTGTGTCCAATCTTGCTGGGTGGAGCTCTGTCCACGTAGAGACCAGCACAAACTGACCATCTGTAACCTGTGATTTCTGCAGCAGCCACATTTTGGACCCGGACCGGAAGACACAGCTCTGATCTGTGAGGTTGACCCAGGTCAAGTTTTCACCCTGGAGACTGTCTGAAACCCTTTGAGTGAACACTTGTGTTGCACTTTGTATGTGCCCAGCCAACTATCTAGCCTGTGAAATTTTGAAATGCCAGAAAGGGGCAACACCAGGGATTATGTGCACCATGAAAAAATAATATAGAAATGTGTTTTACTATTGTCCCAAGATTTTTAAGGGCCATGTCAGTCATTGCCCATTAGAATTGTCTTAACATTTCTCCCCTATACAGTGCTCTGACGCCAGATGTCAGAATATGTGAGGCTGAGCCTCTAGAAAGTGGCATACACTGCTGAAGACAGCAGACCTGCCTGTTGCATGAGAACTTGTTGCCTCCATCACAAGGAAAGTATACTTTCAAGGCCTAAATCTAACCATTTTAGACTGATTAGTGTTTGAAGTAAATGATATCTGCACATCAAAGTTCTCGATTACAATACAAACAAAACACCAGTGAACTAAAGACAAAGGTATAGCAAACAGTCAGAACATACAAAGACAGCAAAAAATGAGGCAAACATTTTTCTCCAAACTGATTTAAAAACTAATTCTAAACAAGGAACAATGAATAATCTTCAGTGGATCCTGCAGCAAACAGGTTGAGTCTGTATGCACCTGCAGACGTCTTGTATATTCTAAACCGATGTGACGTCTCAGTCAAGGACTTGCAAGTCTTGTCAGCAATAAACAAAGCCATTGAGGTGTTGAGAGCAGACATGCAGAAATTTCAATACACTTTGGGGATTTTTTTCATGCTAATGTAAAATTGCTTGTTCAAACCCATCTCAGTGCCTTTGGTTTCACGTAAGCCTCCCGCACACATTGGGAAAAGAAGTATTCCTCAAAAGCTTTATCAACAATAATGTAAGTGTTTACTGTCCTAAGTTAACTGTAGTGATGTTAATATGGCAATCAGGAGAAATGAGCATGTCTGTTTTATGAAGAAGATGTTTGAATCAAAGAGTTATCAATCAAACAAAAAGCTTTTCCAATCTAATGTATCAATCTTCAAATGTGATTGTTGTCAGCTGGAACTTTTAGCAACTATGGCCTCTCAGTCCTTTTACCACCTTATTGTTCCCCATTTAGTGAATATATTTTGGCTGTCAGATACACCTGACATTTCCAGTGCCAAAAGGCAGCTTTGAAGCTGGTGTTAACTATGTTATTCACATGGCCACTGTTCATAGTCTGTGGAGTACACACAAGCAATTATAAAAAACATGGAATTAGCCTGTTACCCTGGCTGAATTTAAGATTAATCCAATCTCACATCAATAGTTCTTCAGGTAAGCTGGTTAGCTAGCCCACTGTACGTCAATAATTATCGGACTTTACCCTTTTCACTGTATTTTGTTCCTAACAGAGGAACAGCAAATAAAGTTTGCTAAGTTTCATGTTGAGAGCATTTAGCTCCTAGAAAGGTTTCTTATCTTCAGTTGAGGTGAAAGAACACATAGAATACATCTCTGAAAAGCTCACATTAAATAAAAATTATAATATGGAGCGTTCAGTATGACAGTATGGTTCACTAAATAAGCAAAGTTAATGTTTCCTCTTCTGCAACTTCATTTTAAAAAGATATCACCCTATTTATCTTTCAACGACAAGGAGAATATTTCTCTTCCATTTCTTGTTCGCGTTCCTTTTTCTTGATCCAGCTCCATGTGTCCCAACCAGTGTTTTTCACCCTTGGAGAAGTGAAGACATCTCATCGCAATTTGTCCAAATCACAGCACAGCCCTCGTGTAATGAGCGGCCAACCACAGCTATGATGATTACAGTGTCGGTAGTGGCTAGCGGGCCACAATAATAAGTGGTGGGAGCTGAAAGGACGGGCAGGAAGAGAATGGAAGCAGACAGAGTATGAATGGAAAGACAAAGGAGAGAAAAATATAATATAGGAAATGCTTTGCTTGTTGCTTTATTTGTTCATGACTCTATTGTTATTATACTTTTAGTTTTTTTTTTTATCCCCATATAACTACACATGTTACTGCGGAAAGTACAGTAGCTGGTGTGAATTGGGAGTTTGAGATGCAACATGTTGAAATTCATAGGTTATATTTATCAATTGTATTATATTATTCATTATTTATTATTTATTAATCTCTTGAGCAGTAAACACCATCTCCTACAAGCTTTGTGCACATGCAAGTATATTATCATTAATAATAATAAACAACAAACTATAGTATTATACCTGACAATGTGGTTAGATACATAGTTCAGAGGCGTTAAATGAAAAGGTTGGGAGGTCATTGGTCATCTGCTTTGTAGAACAACTCAAATGAACATAAAAAAATGCAAATTCATATGTGATAAAAAGAGCTTCAGATTGCAAAAGAGACATTGCCAAAGAGTACAAGGAAAAGTAAGTAATACAACAAGATGAGGTTGGAGGGTAAGTGAAGGAAGACAGAGGGATAGTGGAAGAGGAAGGAACGTCCACAGAGGCTTGCGGGGCCGCACAGACAGGAGACAAACAGCACACAGTGGTTGTACCTCAACACAAACACATGGCCACACACAAATACACACAAACACATACACATCTTTGCAACATTTCCGACAACACAAACAAGTCAACATCAGCTATTTCAGCTATGTTTGCTATGCTCTGTCTCTCCTCCCTCTCACTCTCATTCACATACTCTCTCTCCCTCTCTCATTTTCTCTCTCACTGACAGAAGCACTTACAGACACTCTGAGTCCATTCACAATTCCACTGTGCTGACACACAGGGCCATACCTAACAAAGTATGCTCTGTAGGGGTATAAAAGGAACAACACGTTGTCATATTAGGTTGACTAAGTTATGATATAACTGGTTACTCCTTGCACAGAAGAATAGGACTGTCATTTCTGAAGATTGATTTTCATATTTTGTATTAATTCTTAACTTAAGGTCTTCTCACTTTATTTTACACAGCTATCAGGTGCATCTCATAGCCGTTCCCCGTGTTATTTAAGTCTGTATGTCTGAGTGAGGCATTATAACATGAGGTCAAATGAATGCTTTCCTCAAATAGACAGGCAGACAATAGCACATAACTTGGAGGACAAGTGTGGACCACTTTGACAGTTTGTTTATTACTAAGAGACAACACTATTAATTAGAAAATGAAGAATACCATCTGAAACCATTTAAAGGTTCCCCTGAACTACTTTTCTGCACGAGGACATTTATTTTTTGTTTCATAAAATGCTGGAGTCTAAACCACAATACTATAAACCAGATACAGTGAAGAAAGGTAGAAATGATTTGGAGAGAATATATCTGTATTACAAGTTGCCAAATTCAGAAATCATGTTGTATATTAAGCTAGTTTAGTGACTCTTTTCCTTCTGTGAAATGTCCTTTTTTTCTCACAAACACATCAGACAGTTGCTGAGCAGTAGCAGCTGAAGTGTGTTAGCAGTGCTGCAGTGGCTCCTCATCACTATAGAGCTCAGAGATAGATGGATGGTTCTTCTGTTGGTCTCATCCTACAGGTGATTGATCTGTTAACTACTATTTCCCTTACAGACCTTTGATTGAGTGCTGCTACTCTTTGCCTGAAAAGACCAATGTGCGTGCGTGTGTGTGTGTGTGTGTGTGTGTGTGTGTGTGTGTGTGTGTGCGTGTGTGTGTGTGTGTGTGTGTGTGTGTGTGTGTGTGTGTGTGTGCGTGCGTGCGCATGTGCGTGCATGCGTGTGTGTGTGTGTGTGTGTGCGTGCGTGTGTGTGTGTGTGACCAGCCCAGAGCAGCCTCAGCTGGATGTCTTTCAGCTCTCTATTTATGAGCTCTTCTTTACATATTCATTGGGCTACTGTTAAACAAAGGCCACAGGTTGCCTTTCTCCCTCTGTGACTGTATGCAGTGTGTCACTGTGGTTGTGTGTGTGTGTGTGTGTGTGTGTGTGTGTGTGTGTGTGTGTGTGTGTGTGTGCGTGCGTGCGTGTGTGTGTGTGTGTGTGTGTGTGTGTGTGTGTGTGTGTGCGTGTGTGTGTGTGTGTGTGCGCGCATGTGTGTGTGTGTGTGTGTGTGTGTGTGTGTGTGTGTGTGTGTGTGTGTGTTGATGAAAGTGAAGAAATAAAAAAAGAGGAAAAACAAAAAAGATCCCATGTCGCTTCAAATCATTCGTTGATGGATTTATAATAGATGATATTTGATGTGGTGTTGTTGTGTGATGGGATTATGAGACTTGAGGCTTCAGTTTAATAGGGTCATGCTTCATGTGCATTGTCATTTATTTTCAGTCTGTTTCTGTTGCACAATTATATATTTTGCTTGCCACAAGTCACTGAGATTTTGGACTGACGAAAGTTTTTGTAATATTTTAGGATTTCAATTGAGTTTGAATGATATCCTATAGGTCACACAGATGTGTGAGCCTGCAAATCACAGGATTTCACTAGCTTGATAACGTCCTTGTTTCAAGTCTTGCACTGACTAATCAGAGGAAACATAAACAACTTCAGAAAAACAGAAATAAATAATCCAAACACACACACACACACACACACGCATACTACTGCTTACTGTGACTGGTGCATTATGTTTCATGCAGGTAGCTTTTCATTTCAGTTTCCTGTACTTCCTTTCCCTGCTGAGACATGCTGCACTAGAGGCAGCATCACCCTAATGCTAACCCCACACCCATAACTATCAGTGTCTTAGAAATTCATAAACCTATAAGTGTCCATGTCTATAATATGTCCACTTCCACTCCACTGTTGCCATCCACTTTTTTTTTATACATTTCAGCTGGATCTTATTGTCTTCATCATTTTCTTTCATTATGTCATACACAGAATTGAATTCTACTTCTTCTAAAAATCAGCACTGGGACAGTTTCTCTCACTTCTGTTATGATGACGTTTCATCTATTACCTGTTTAGGTAAGAGACTGGAGAAAGCTGACTCAGAGAGAGAGAGAGAGAAAAGGAGAGAGAGAGAGAGCTGACAGCTGTGTAGATAACAGGACACTGGTTGCCATGGTGAGGGGATTTGATTGGCAGCTGGGGGGGGTTGATTGATAAGGACCCCCCTGCTATTTCAGTGACAGCTCCTGTCAGAGAGCCAGCTCGTCTCACATCAGATTTATCAACTGGTACAGCCCGCTCCAGCCCCCAACACACACATACATACACACACACACACACACACACACACACACACACACACACACACACACACACACACACACACACACACACACACGCAGGCACGCACGCACGCGCACACACACACACACACACACACACACACACACACACACACACATACACACACGCGCACACACACACACACACACACACACAAAGACAGACTGAGAGGAAATTCAAAACATTTATTTAACCAACCCCTGACAACCCTTTTACCTCTGTTTCAGCCAAACCCCAGTAATAATCACTTACATAGACGCAAACAGCTTGCACACCCTGCATGCCCACTCTATGTATGTAGAAAATTTGTGCACTAATTGTCTTCTTGTTACCTTTGTTTAAGTTAGTTACTATTATGGGATATTAAAGCTATTCAAATGTCATTCAGTTAACAATGTATGTGCGATTTAAATGTGCAGCAAACAAAAAATATATATATATTTGGCAATTGGTTTTAAATCAGGAGAATAAGTCAGTCATGTCAGAAGTTGCTGGCAAATGTCAGAAGTTACTGGCAAAATATAATGATCCTATAAAAAAAACCATTCAGATTCCCCAAACATCAAGCACACCACCATGTCGGTGCACTAGTGTTGAGGTCAGACAGGCCAGGTGTCAGACTAAGCTCCTTGTTAACCCTGGTCGCTATTTCAGTCTGCTGATAAGCACAAACATATGTAGAGGCTCCTATAGCATGTTGTGGGAAGGTGAAGAGAGTTCACTGTCTAATTTAGAACAAATTGACCAGGTGAAGACAGGCTCAGTCCCATTTAGTCACTATCAACATTTTCTTTCTTTCTGATTCTCTTGTTTACCCACTGTATGATGAGTATCATCACTTTCATCTAATTGGTCAATTACACTCATAAGACCAGAGCTTGTTTATTAGCTTAGCTTAGCATAATGCAACAAGTCCAAGACTAAGTTCTAAGATTAATTTTAAGGCCATGTCATAATAATCACTCAAAGATACATCAACAAAATCATCATAATCACCAGGGATGACATTTTGACAGAAAGCTTTTGTAAACATCACTCAAGACTCAGTCAAGGATCATCAAAAATCTGATTCAGATCGTTCAGGTCATGAAGATCAGCGAAATAATTTAGAGCCCCCATGAGGATGTTTCAGTGTAGAGTTTTATTGTGTTTTTATTTCAGAAGTCTTAAGGGGAATACAAAGGAGAAATCCTTCCTGCATATTACCTCATATGCTCTTTTTTAAAGCGTCATGAGATAACAGTTGTTATGAATTGGCGCTATACAAATAATGATTGATTGATTGATTGGTTGGTTGATTGATTGGTTAACTGTCACTGAAGTGTTTTACCACTGCCTTGGGCATCTATACAAGTTTCAGGAACTCTGCTTTCCTAAAAGGATTGCATTATTTTAATTTCTATAACAAAATGAGGTCATAAATTTGAATTCACATCATTTTGATCGTATCCTCTTTATTGTTAAAACAAAAATAATTATGACAACTACACTACAACATTTGAAATCACACACTTGCTCTGTCTAGGTAAAAGATTGCATTATAAAAAAAAAAAATCCTCTCAGGCCCATCCAAGAGTCTCTTCTTCTGCACAGCAGATTTATACAAATGCTCCACACTGGTAACCTCCTTCTGGGACTCAGAGATGCTCCTCTCTACAGCAGTACACGTAAACTTAATAACTGAACATGTGTACAAATAAAACATAATAATTAGTGCTAAAGTCAAGAGAGCATGTCCAATTTATTGAAGAGGTTGCCTTATCAACAGATTTAGTGGCTATAGTGTTTTTTCCAATTTATATCTATAGCCTTATGATAACTTATGTATAATCTAAATATAATATCCATAGCTACATTACTTACAGCTCCAGAATACGCCTTGGAAGTTTAAAATGTCTTTTTGAACCTATAAAAATCATATAGTTTGACATAAACTTCTACTTAATGTGTCCACTCCTACATTGAAAAGAAGAAACCGAAGTGAAGGTGTGTATTGAAGAGTAAATGTGCTGTCAGTCCATCAGGCTGGACAGTAAGGGTCTCTTCTCTGGAGGTCCTCTAGGTTATCAGCCTTTCTCAGATATAAGCGACCTCCTCCGTCGCCACCCAGGGGTGATAGGCCCGCCAATAGGGCGGAGCGGAGATAATGCACCCGATTGACAGCCTTGTCTTCCCCCACTAAACTGTAACGAACCTTCCACACCCTTCAGACATCCAACCGCAGAGCATTCCACTGGTGATCTACGCCTGCCTAAATACATGATTTCCGACCAACTAGGGGATCAAAATTAAAAGGAAATGTAAAAAAAAAAAAAAGTAACATATTTTTGTGTAGGTTCTCAGTCATTCAGGTCATGGTAATTTGTAGTTTAATCCAAAAAGCAACTGGTAATGGTTTAAGGACCTGTTATATAAATGAGGCAGATAGGACCTCTTAATGGAACTGTTCAAAAACAAATTGCAACTCAGGTGCTGGTGGGTCACACCACCATGCAGGAGTTTGAGACAATGGTTGTGCAGGATAAAGAGATGGAGTCATTATGACCCTCATTTCTTTTTTAGTGTCTTCATGTTTATGTATTTAGTTCTTGTTCAATAAATAACAGCAACTCAAAACAGAGTTTAGAAGAAAATAAATGACAGAAAGGTTTGTTCTAGAAGTGTATGTGTATTCCCTCAATGTATTAACTAAACTGAACATTTAGTTTAGCTTTTTCAGTTGAAGAAAACTCCTGAAAAACTTATTTGCCAGAGGAGCTGTACTGTATGTGTGAACGCAAACAGCCGAATGTTTCGCTTAGACTTCCGAGTGAGCTAATGTGAGAACGCGGTAGGATATTCTCCAGAGAATTGACCTGGAGCCAATGGGAGGGTCAAGTGACGTTTATATACTGTTCTGTGACTGCTGCACGGTGCATAGACTGCATACATGCAACCGCTATGTTCTTCGTGCACGTAATTAAACGGCTGCATTATGTTTCCTGTTCGCCACTATGTTGTTCTCCGCTCTTATGTTGACAGTGTGATTCCGTTGAACTACATGTAGCATTGATATAAAGGCAAAATTTGTCATTATAGCATCGTATAGCGGACTCTGTTGTTTCTTCGGCTACTTCCACGTCTGTTTTTTTACTTAACGTCTTACCTCAGGAGACCCCCGCCCCCTCACCTGTCTGACAGGGATAGTCTCCATCTGTGAGGTACATATGTGAACAACCAGGTCAGGAGAATATCCGGAGCAGTCCTCCTGAAATTATCTAGATATTTTCAGGAGTGCATATGTGAAAGCTGCTTAAAGGAGTTCCAGTTTGTTTACAATTTATCTTAGATGGCAGACAAAGCAACAGAGTAAGACTCTATAGTGTGTGAAGCAGCTTCATCATGTGCACAAAAGCACCGTGTATGCCAGTCACGAGTTATAATCATCTTCAACATCGCCTGCTCGCTGTCGCTGAATTTTCCTGAAAATTACCTGCTGTGATTACACATAGGCTCTCCGTAACTTCACATAAAAAAATGTTTGAATTGGGGGCCGGCAGGAATGAGTCTGGCTAAAGTATGCATAGGAAAATCCAGCCCTTCTATTTGAAATATAAAATTACTCACCAGTAGCTAAGTAATAAAGCTTATTTTGTGCTGAGGTTGAATGACTAGATGTTCCTCAAGTGTCCAGCAATTACTCATCTACAGTCATGGATGCATTGAGGCAGTTTGAATGTCCGATGTCTTTTTGTGTCAGTCACCATGACAGAAACATGAGCTGATGGTACGAAACGAGTCACAAGCCTTCAAGACTTCAAGAAAGCTCCATCAATGTCACACAGTAAACTATGCCTTCTAAGACATGAGGTCAATGCTGACACATTATTTAAGAGAAAACCATTATTTTTCCCTACACAAATAGAAGTTTTGGTGCCGAAATTAACGAAAATAGCTCACAGTTTGGTAAGGTTAAGATTGCAAATCTATTGTCTGTTGTAGTTGAACTATTACCTTAAGGAATCTAAACCAGAAGTGAAGTAATGAAACATTTAGTAGTAGGTCTATGCTTATTTAACCAATCCACTGGACCTTTGTGTTTCTACCAAATAAGTCAAAGGACCTTCCACTTTTGTGATACAGGCAGTGTTGTGCAAGTAACTGAAAATGAGTTACTACTAGTAACAGTTACTAGTTACTACTATCAAAAAGAGATACTAACTGAGTTACTGCATTATAAAAGTAACTAGTTACTTGGAAAAGTAACTTTAGCGTTACTAATGTTTACATTATTTAGTTTTGCTGTGGCAGAATTGAGCTATGACGACTCGCACATTTCAAATAAAATTGTAGTCATTTTAAATTTGTAGGTATTTTACAAAATCTCTAAAGCCAACAGACTCAACCGTTGATATGATTTACGTCGCCAACAACAACATACCTGTCTATCAGTATTCTCATCCAGCTTACAGATCGTGGAGCCAGAAGTATAGAGCCGGCTGTTTGTAGTGTCTCCTCCTTGGTCTGCCGAGCTAGCGTGAGCTGCACCTGGGTCTCGGGCGTCTGCAGCATCGGGCTCTCTAAAAGCTGGTTTAGTAGAATTGTGTTGTTTAGCTCGGTGCTTTGTTCTTTCATTCCTGTACATAGACCACAACTCACTGCTATAGTCTTGTCCTTATACTCGAGCAGGGGAAAATAATGTCGGTATGCAAGACAGAAACCAAATGCCTTAATGATCACCTGCCTGTTTGTTTACTGAAACATTCTTTCTCCCAGGTTGCTTATGTGCTCACGTTAGCGTAACCTCAACCACTGAATTAATGTCAATACACCTTAATCTTATGTTGTTGTTAACTGTTTCACGTAAAATAACCAGTAACAGGTGCTTTTTAATGTCAGTAATTGTAACGGCTTTATTGAATCTGGAAAGTAATTAGATACATTACTAGTGACCACAAATAGTAGTGGCGTTACATTAACAGTAACGTGTTACTTAGTAACCTGTTAATCCCAACACTGGTTACAGGTAAGACATATACTTCAAACTTAAAAACATTTGTAAATACACATACAGTACATGCTAACTACTTAGGAGACCATTAACAGTAAGAAAATAGAGCAATTTAAATTTGGATGAAATGTTATTTTACCACTCAAAACATTGTGTTAACTGTGAAAAACGCCAAAGCAGCCAATTACTCCAGGAACAGGTAACCAGATTTCTAAGTCCTTACAATGCCTTATGGCTGTAGTTTCTCATAATTGGACAATTTTCAAACACACATTCCATCCAGCAAAGCAGTAGTCTTAATGTCATCAGCAAGCAGCTCATCTGCATGCTTTTTGTCTGCAGGTTCACCTGCCTTTTAAGCTACAGTCGGGCCCTCATGAACCCCTCTCAATGCAGCTCCAGTTGTGCAGGTACTGTGAAGCGCCATGCTCCAGCTCTAACCCCAGAGCAGCGTATGGTAAAGCCATCAGGGCCAGTGTCCCTTTGAAGAGGGGGACTGAAAGAAACACAACAGCTCTGAACACTTTGCCGCGTCTCCCTTTTCCACCAGTCAGTTTTTTCTTCCCCCCCTTCGAAAAATTCCTGCAAGACCCTGTATTACTCTCTGCTTTTTCAATTTATTTCCCCTGTTGCTTGCTGCCTGATCTCTCCCTCCCTCTTGTTCTCTCATTCATTACACTTAACCCTAACCTGCCTCTTGATGGGGCTCAGAATTTTTTACATTAACGCTGATACCAAAAGATTTCTATCCACATAAGCTGGTTTCTGATCGGAGTAAACGGCAAAAGGCTGCCACTGCTTTTGCTTCCCATTTGTCGTTTAAAGACATGTGGTACAAAATCACCTAAAAGCATCACTATTGAGCATTTTCAAACTTAAGTACATTTCAAATTATGACTTTTACTTTGCCATTACATTTTAAACATTTAAAATGATAAGATAAATACGTATTGCTTGAGATACCTGAAAATGTTTCAAAGGTAGACACAAGAACATGAGCCTTTTCAAGTATTCATCTTCAGACCCCTAGGAATGATCTTGGATCTACTACCCTACTGTGTTTGTGTGTGTGTGTGTGTGTGCGTGCGTGCGTGCGTGCGTGCGTGCGTGCGTGCGTACGCATGCATGCGTGTGTGTGTGTGCGTGTGCGTGTGTGTGTATGTGTGTATGTGTGTGTGGCACGTCTGTCAGAGATGTTACACATGCTGCTCCACTCTACATCAGGCCCATTTGGTGGTTGTTCTCTCAGGAATGTGAAGACTGCAGTCTCCCGATGTCCTTTGTGCTAACTAATGTCATTGTCATGACAAGATGCCATAGAAGACTTTACATGAGATGCATTACTAGGAAGCAAATAAGGACATGTGAATATATAGATACTTCTGCTTTCTTGATTTTGTGCTGATAGACACTGTTCATTTCAATAAACTTCTATATAAACAATGTCTGTCTAATGCAGTCCAACTAAGATTTGGAGAAGCTTTTCAATGTATGTACTGGCTCTTATTGGAACAGAGAGGCGGCCATGTTTGCATTGAGTAATAAAATCCACTTGTCCGGGTTAGAAAATTCCCCCCCGCTTTTCTTGAAACAAGGGCACATGTAGTTGTCAATTAGATTCACAGTGTGTGGATTAGAAACAAAAAATCTCCATCCCTTACTCTTGCAAATCTACACACACATGTGAGCTGTGGGAAATTAAGGAGTGCTTAGGATATAAACCTATAGGATAAACCTTAACCAGCAAACACACATGCACACAGACACGACCACACACTCCTCACATCATGACTCCATCAGTGTGAACTGAGCACCTTCCGCCATAAACCCACACTGCTCTACTCGCCAACTGTGGGAACCTTTTCTCACGCTGGTTAAGACTCATCTACATTACCACCTTGCTTATATGCCTTCAAGAGTGTGTGAGGGGGCGATGGGTGTGCTAAGCAGTACATGCCATGTGTTCAATTATTTGAGCATGTGTTTGTATTTCATATGAATTTATTTAATATGAGCATTAAATATATGTTATGGTAAATGGACCTGAGCTTGTGTAGCGCTTTTCTAGTGTTCTGACTATTTAAAGCGCTTTTAACCTGCATGTCACACCAACCCATTCACACACCGATGGCAGAGGTTGCTATGTAAAGTGATCATCAGAAGTAACTAATCCCTTTTATACACATTCATACACCGCTGACGAAGCAGTGGAAGCAACTTGGGGTTAAGTGTCTTGCCCAAGGACACATAGGACATGTGGCTGCAGGAGCTGGGGATCGAACCCCCAACCTTCCAGTTGAGAGACGACAGACTCTACCTACTGAGCCACAGCCAATTCTGTGCAGATGCAATGGTTGATTATTTCTCTGTGTGTGTGATTGTATAGGAATTATGTAAGTGTTTCCCTGCCCATATGTACATTTAAAAGTGTAGTATAAAACAAAATGGGTTACACATGTGTGTCTTTCATTTGTTCCCATGCATGTACTTGTATTTGTTAAATTCATGTACGTAGGTGTGTGATTGTGAATGCATGTGTGCATGTGCCCATAGTTTGCTCGCTTCAGTGTTCTCAGACATACACTTACCCTGGCTGATTCTCACCAACGGCAGGTTGCCAGGTATTTTTACTGCCTTACCTCTGTGTGTGTGTGTGTGTGCGTGTGTGTGTGTGTGTGTGTGTGTGTGTGTGTGTGTGTGTGTGTGTGTGTGTGTGTGTGTGTGTGTGTGTGTGTGTGTGTGTGTGTGTGTGTGTGTGTGTGTGTGTGTGTGTGTGTGTGTGTGTGTGAGAGTGTGTGAGAGTGTGTGAGAGTGTGTATGTGCGTTAAGGATGTGAAAAGCAGCACAGCCACATCCAGAGGGCTTAAGTTAACACGGAGACACATGACAATGCCTGAAGTAGAAGACTTTACTGACATTCAAAAAGTTCAAATATATCTCACAATGCCATAAAATTCAATTTTTGTTGTTATAAAAATCTGATAAAGCTGTATAAAAGATGTATTCAACAACCCCCTGTAAATGAAGCCAAAACATTTAGAGCTTTTGAATACACACCAAAAATGTTCTCAAACCTGGATTGAGTCGTGATAGGTATTATAACGCTGATGTAAGTCAAAATGTGTTTTTTTCTGTCAACAATTTTTTTTAGTCTTTCATGAAGAGAGACAGATGTATTGTCATGATTGACAGGTCTGTTGACAAATGTGGTTCCTGCAGAGTTCTTTACCGGATCCGTAGAGTAGAGGAGGAACGACGAAAGGAAAGTAACAAAGACTTAAAAGGAGTCAGTACTGGCAGATTTTACATGCTCCATGTGCATTGCATTCTGTCTGCGTCATGTACTATTCATGTATCTATTCCACAATTTCCCAGTTTGGGATCAATAAAGTAAATCTATCTATCTAAATCTATTTATCTATCTATCTATGTACTCCAGAGCTGATTGCGCCCTCTCTAGTCACTTCTCGCGTTTCAACCTCACGCCTGGTGGTCCATCTTTATTGGGGGCCAGAAGCGCCACTTCGCTCTACTAAGATCCAAAAATGCGCTAAGTCTAGTTTCGACGGAGCCCGCAGCAAGCATGAGTCAAGCTGAACAGACCAGATTACCTGGAGAGGAAGTCAGACAAGGGAACGCATGGAACATCAAGTCCAAAATAAAACATGATGTACAAAAGCGAACCTGATCTAGGCACAATCCAAACGTGTTGTTCGCTCCTGTGTTATAGGCCTTAAACTTGAAAATCAATCTAAACAATCCTGGTTAGCGCTGGATTACTCTGATCTTGAATATGACACTATCACACTATCAACATTACGTCAAAACAGACACCAAATTAACAAAAAATTAACCTCAGAAAGACAAAGCAAGGACAATATTTGCTTGCTGTACTCTTTATTCCCGAGTGATCTTGTAGTTCTCGGGTGATCTTGTGAACCCGCGAGTCCAGCTGCTCAAGGCTGCATTCCGCTGCTCTTACACTTCAGACCCATCTATGTGTTGGTACGTAGGCTACTTGTCTGTGTGAGTGACGCAGAAACACGGACAGCAGTCTCTGAGGTCATCTGCATCACTCACAAAGAACAGCTCAAATCATGAAGCACATGAGGCTCTCTGTATAAAGTCATAACTGACCTCTGCATCAACATGACCCTGTGCCACCAGGTCAGAGTCCAGGCTTGTGTATGTCAAAGGACAGCTTCCATTTGAGGCCAGTGTGCAGGTCTGGGTGTGTAATTAGAGGAGTATGTGTCTCAGAGAGTCACTGTGGTGGTCCTCGACCCTTACATCTTAAACTGGATGACACTAACAGACTGGAAGAGCATTACAAACCCTTAAACGACAGTTTGAGGCCAGAGTTCTGACACTAAAGCTAAGAAATGTACTTGGGATATGGGCAGCAGAGAGAGGTATTATAAACACCTGAAATAGCCCCACCCAAAACAGTTCTATATAATTTAAAAGGAAGCTATTTGTACAATAATTTCAGCGCTTCCCCTCATGGTCTTAAAGTTCTTTCCTTTGGCATTACAGACCAAAATCACTCTTTTAAATGGAAAAAAGGATCAAATAAAATAATCCCATAATGGTCCCACAGAGGCGACATTTACACTGTGTCATAGCAACGGTGATTGCACACTAGTAAAAGAAAAAAGGAAAAGACATGATGATTTCCAAAAAATTTAACTTTTAATGGTTAAGCAGACTCAATGTCTGAAATCATATTATTGCACACAGACAATTTCATTATTGCAGTTTTATAGTCTAACATTGCACAAGTGTCTTGTCTGTCTTGGTGTGTGTTGTCTACTGGAGTGGTCCACAGCAGATAGCAGATCAACTAGTCTGATGAAATTAGTAAATTACACTGTCTTGATAGTGCTGAACTTTGATGGCACAATTCTTAACATGTTCAGTGACTAAATTGACAACCTTATTTAATGTTGTGGTACAAACAGATACATGAAAAAAAAAAAAAAAGGACACCATACCAGACAATGCAGAAGTCTAGGCCATCACATCCTGCACCGGTGAGAATCTAATCTGTGTTTTCGGCTTATCTGTTCATAATGGCCCTTCTCTACCTGTTGTCACCACAGTAAATCAAACCTGTATCACCTCTGTCATCTCACCTGCTCTGTTTCTAACAATGACACTGTCTAATTTCTTTTACACTGAAAATGTGTTGTGAATGTGAAACAAATATTTTGTTATGGGCATATATGATTTATGTGTAACTAGACTGAAAAGTCTAAAACAGTGGTTCTCAACCAGTCGGGCATCAGGACCCACCAACTAATCCTTTTTGAAAATTTGCAACCCCATTTTTTTTTTTCAATCAATCAGATTTAAAGAAAAAATGTGCAATTTGGACCTCAGACAGTACAAATCCTGATAGAACAAACAAACTGAATGAAACAAAATTGTTTAAAAAAAGGCTGTCATTGACTTTTTGACATTATTTTTCCTCCAGGCACACATTCGAGACCCACTGAAAAGGGCTCCACAACCCACCAGTTGAGAACCATGTGTTGGAAGTTGACAAATGAACCCTGCACCCAGACGACTGCCTTAACTGCACCACCATGGTTGTAGTGTACTCAGAGTACCCAACAAGATCTCCAAAAGTTCTACTTCGACGGATCCTGAGTTTTTGGTCATCAATCACAAAGTTTATGTTGCTGCCTGTACACAATGAAACTGGCCCGGAGTTTTGAAACTGAAAAGGGTCATCAGCATTTTTAAAAGTCACAGTTTTAGGGTCTGCAAAATGCCAGAGTAGTCTGGGCATCAAGCCTAAACATAACTTAAGCTATATTAACGTATACTTCTGTGTTGAATTGGTCTAACATAATCAGAGAAGCAGGTGAGTGAGTGGGTGGGTGTAGCAGTTCTGGTGGAGAAACCATCAGGAAAAGGGTAAAAGGAGGTCAGAGTGTTTTGGTTTGAAATAAAGAGTTAGTGACAGGAATAAAACAGGCAGAGTGAGTGTATGAATGATCATGAAGGATTCATGGCACTGATCACATGAGCACATTGATTTGCCAAATCCAATCTTGCATCCGTTCTTACGCTACTGCTTACTGAATGATGGTGGATGATGGGAAAGTTCTACAGAGCCATCGACTGCAAACACGACAGAGACTCAGTGTTAACAGATCCATACAGCCAATATGAGGCAAACAGGGCTGCTGCTGCCTCTGTACTGGATTTAAGTGGTCATATGGAATGGGTATTACAAGCATGTGTTCCTTGAAAGAGGGTGTATTTGGTCAACCCCAAAAGGGCAATCAAAGACACCCTTGATTTCAGACTGGAAATATCTCAAGGTTCATGGATGCCAGTCTCCCTCTCGTTCTCTCTTGATCCATATGGATAAACAGTTGAAGGCACACACGCCTCATGTCTGTGAGCCTGAGAAAGTGACTGGAGGACCACATAGTTACTTGAGACTCCTGGTGTGGCTCTGTCTATTATTTAGATTGTTGTGATTTATTTTAGGCAAAGCAGAGTAACAGAGCAAACAGAATATAATTGCCATCAGCTGTCAGCAAATGCTTTTTTGTTGATGAGACATAATCACCTATGGAAAAGTGCAAAAATCAGATTGCCTGGTCTGGGTGCGACTATTCTGTCAACCTTCATAAGGAGTGAATGCCTGCATTGAGGGACTGCCTGAAAGTATTTTATGTTATTCTGCCATTATCAATCAATTTTTAGGCTATTTTTATATATGTATCACCAAATCGATATACAAGTTTAACTCCTGACTTTTTATATATTGAGGAGGTCTGGATGTGTACTATTTATACACACCTCAACCAATCCATCACTTTTTATTTGTATAGCACCAATTCATAATAAATGTTACATTAATACACCGAGGACAAGCACTTCACAACAGTGGCAAGGAAAAAAAGTGATTTAAAACAGGCAGACACCTCAAGCAGAGCACAACACATTGGTATATACATGTAGTGATTGTGGGACTGGATGAGACACAACAAAGAGAGAAATGGATGAAGACAAATCAACAAACAGACTAACAGAATGATATATAAAAGTAGAAATATGGTTAATATCAATCCATCCATTATTTGAATGGCGCAAATTCATAACAAGTGTTATCTCGAGACGCTTTACATAATAACAGGTATAAGACCATACTTACTGTTAAGTAAGGAGCAAGGCAGGTCAATGGCAGGAGGAGGTCCCCTATAGTCAATATTCACATGGCGGCAGTTTTTGTGTGATGTCACGCTCAGGTTGGGAAGCTCATCGGGTCTTACTGCTTGGTTCCAGCATGTTAGTGCATTTCACCACTTCCTGATTGATAAGCAACAACAAAGATATTGGATACTAGGGTTTCTCACAGAATGACAGTATACCTTGCAGGGTCATCTATCGGAAATATTTCAAGACATTACTCTGTTTATATTCGGTTACGTTACATGTCAAGTTAATTGTGCTTTATTCTTAAGTTATTTCAGTGAGTCTGCCTTCAATACACTGACTGCTAAATGATTCTAAAGGAGTGGTATCTGGTGATTGAAGGCTCTACCACCCATTCTACTTTGAGAGACTTAAGGTACCACAACCTGCATTCTGTGAGTGCATTGGTTTCGAGGGGAAATAGGACATTAAGAGCTTTTTTGATTGGCGTGACGGTTAACAGCTATGTAGGCCAACAGAAGGACTTCAAAAAAATATTCTGCATATAAAACTTGTGTGTACTTAGGCTAATAAGACGCAGGCAATGTTATGCATCTAGATAGAGCATCTCATGAAAGGCCATTTGGGCAACAATTAGAAATTATTAAATTTTTTGACAAGGTGAATCATGTCATGTTAATTCAGCCAATACCAAGACCTTTACATTTAATACCAAATTATTTTAAAGACATAAAGGGAAGTGAAGGGAAAACGATGAAGGGAGAAGGTAGAGCAGAGGGAGGGCAGGAGGTGGCAGATGGCTGCACATTGGAATGCAGAGCAGGAATAATAGAGGGAGAGAGAGGTGTAACCAAGGTAGTCAACTGAAGGAGGGGAAAGGAGGATGATATTTAACAGAATGCTAAGTGAATCTTTATTGGAACCACATTTCACTGAAGAAATAGTTTACATATGACTGAAAAGAAGTTTAAGATGTGTCCTAGGGATTATTCAACATAAAAAAGACAGGCATCTGGGGAGTGATGATGCAGTTGATTTCTTTTTTAGATGTCACCTTATGTGTATGAGCAATACATAATTAGGTCAATGAACCTTCATTTGATTGTGGCTTAGGAGCTACCTGTGATGGTCCAAATACCTTTATGGGACGTTTCTAGTTGAGAATTTAATTCTGAGAAATATACTTACTGCCTTTTAACATGAACGTTATCAAATTAAAAAAATGTTAATCTTTTTTTATTTACCCCACTGCTTTAGCTCTGGTCATGAGTGGAGGTACAGAGCACAGAAGACAGAGGGAGAGAAGCGGCAGAGGGGGGAAGGGTGTTTGCCCCCTGCAGGGCTGCTGATGGATGCAGAGCTCCTGGGGTTAAGGGGAGGGCAGCCAGGCCCTGAGCCAGGGTACAAAGTGGCAGCTACCTGCCGCTCATCACACACACACAAACACACAATAGCCTTCAATACAGCTTTTGATAAAACACAAATCTTATAGTCTTATCGATCTGTATCATGTCTCATATGAGGGTTACTTGTTAAACTTGTGTACTCAAAGATACACACACACACACACACACACACACACACACACACACACACACACAAACACATGCACACACATAGAGAACAGAAGATGCTAATGGGAGGGAGGGAATGATTCAGAAAAACTAACCATGTGTCAACACGCAGCCTGTGAGTGAGCATATAGCAGTTGAGGTTAATCAAGTCTGATACAGACAAATTCACAGTTCCACTATGTCTTTAATAGTGTCACATTATTACACCATCAAGGACACTGGGGGCAACTAGTTCATGCTACAACTAGCCACATCCTCTGGAGCGCCCACTGGTGGCTTAAAAACTGTATGACAGGGTGACAGTGGATCCACCTTCTCTGCATGCAAGGAGGCAGTGGGCAGTTTGAGGTGTCAGTTGAACAGTCTGGATGCGGCTCTAGTATGTCTTTTATGGGTTTTTCATTCCCTTTTCTGCACATAATTATAATGAACAAAAATCAACCAACCTTGTCTTTTGCACTGAAACGTACCTTCCCATTTTGGGTAGTGTTAATGACCTCCTTTTACACTACAAACAGACATATCGATGGGCCATTTCAAGCCCATCCAACTAATGTAATGACACTTTAAATTATGTTTACTCATCAGACTGCGTTGAGTTTCTGTGTCCCTGCTGTGGCCGATACCAAGCTGTCTAATTAATGGCCAGATCAGTCAATAAAGTCTAACTGATAATGGCGGGTCAAGTGAGAGATATAATAATTAAATGCGCAGTTTGCAGATAATTAATGTGGAGCATCACTTGTGTCAAAAATAAATGGGACTAATTAATGTCCTTCTCCGAGCTGTGAGGTGTGAACGCGTCATGTTCTTCTTTATGGCCCGAGGTTTCACTCTGTCATCTGCAGCTTTGCCAGAAGTATACATGCATTTAAGTCTGTAAAAGCCTCTTTGTCGCTGCAGATGAGTTACCGATTCTAGAAAAGAAGAAGACGAACCTCTCTTTATCAAATGAAGGGAGGGGGAGTTTTAAAAACGCTAATCGCCTGTAATCCTTTTAATATGTCTCACACTTTGCGTTCTCAATACACAAAGCTGAGCAGCTCCAGCTTCGCTCACAGTGCGTCCCCAAAACTGGTGCGTTAGAGGAGAAGAGGGATGCGAATCAGGGTGTGTGGTGTCAGCAGGTTTCATCAACTAATAAAATGAACCCCTAACTGAGTATCATCACGTTCAGATGCACATATTTTGTATTTTAGGTTTTTTTCCCTCAGACTTCTAGTGGCAGTCCTGGCAGTCCTGGCTCCTCCTCGCCCCTTTCTCCCCCTATCCCATGTGGACCGCTCCTCAGGTAAAGAGATGTTTTAAATCAAGGGGGGGTGGAGTGGGGCCGGGGCTGTCCGCTTTTGTTCTGTTGGAAAAGGGGGCTTGTTCTTTGGAGATCAGCCTTCCATTTTAACCGGGGGTGTGTTAGCGCCGAGCGAGAGGCTTGACAAGGCAACGAAGTGGGATGGGAGCAGAGAGGAGAGAATGAGCGTCCTGCCTGCAGTCCTGACACAAGCGAGCGGAGCAGCAGCAGCAACGAGTAACTGTGAGACCACTGAGGAGCCCATACCAGCCCGAGATCACACACACCTGAAGGCCGCAGACAACCATAGGGATTACAAACCTGGAGGAATAGTCTGACAGCGCGGACGAAAAATTGAAGAAAAAAAACCTGCAGCGCTTTTCCTCAAACTTCATCGCACAGATCCGCTTCTGCAAGTGCACTTAGACTCTGCGTTGCCTTCTGACAGATACAGGCTGTCAGGCTTATATTTAATAGGAAGTTATCATTAATATTTTTAATAAGCCAATTCAGCCGAGCAGGAGCTTCCACAGTGACGGACAACAAATCGATGGAGAATATGTCCGCGGGACATGCATGATCCTCTCTGTCAGTACCTCCTGATCCTTTTCGGTGAAATCTTTGGACTTCACTGTTCGATTTTTAACGAGATCATCTCTCTGAATAACCTGGGAAAAGCTCTAACCTCATTACAACATGCAACTCATTCCATCCAGACGTAGCTATCTGTAAGTTTATTCCCCATTCTCACTCTTTACGCACTGCTCATGCTCCTTTACGCAGCTCCGATTAAACTTAACGCATGTTGTCTTCTTCTTCGCAGGTTTCTACACTTACTTGCAGTTTGCTACTATGCTCAGGTATGTCACCACCTTCATATCTTTTAATTTAAACGTTTTTATACGTTTTTTTACACAGAGCGCAGAAATAATGTTTATAGCTTCAGAAATCTCTTAAACATAGCGCAGTTAAAGTTGCTGTGCAGTGCACAATAACAGTGTGACGAGGAAAGGTGAGGGATCATCAACATTCTGTGATACAACAATATCAGATTGCACACACGGTGTGCCGGGTAGCGGGGCGCGCGGCCTGCTGGCAGGTTGCTGATGAACACACCGGCCCTGGCACAGGGCGCGCGGGCACAGACGGGGCAGAGGGAAATGCTTGCGAGTCTTGTGAAAAATGTCGTGGGGTTCACTGTAAGCAGGGCCAATGTTTCCGTTATAGCAGCAGCCATTCCATCACAGCGAGCGCGGAGGATCAATAGATCGCAAAAAAAGAAAATCCTAAACTTTATATTAATTTTGAGTAGATGTTCTGTAAATTAAAAAGAAAAAAATAATTTCGTGGGGAAATATTTTCGTTCAAACACTTTTTTTCCTGTGCGCTGTGGTACACATTCTCCTGTGCGCACAACCTGTAATCACGCCGTGCGTCTTTTTTGGAAGCTGTTAATTTCATTTGGCAGCAGCTCTCCTGGAACTTGTTACACTTGTCGCTCTGGGAAAAAAACAACAACAAGCTGTTGTTGCGTCGGGATATCTTTTCCCACTGTGTTTAAGTGTTTAAACCATTTCCTACCGTGACCAGAAAACACGCAATTGGCCTCATTCTCACTACGTCAGCCTTATTTTATCTCCCTTTTGCTCAGTAAGAATTTAGTAACATACAAAACTAAATACTTTAATAGGACGAATGTATAATGATGATTGTGATGACATCTAATTTTTGACAGGTAACCAATCAGTCCCCGCCTAATTTCACGCAGCATGTAAGCGAGCAGAGCAAAGTGACGGACCGCGTGAGCCGCAGGTTGATCCGGATCTACCAGCTGTACAGCCGAACCAGCGGCAAGCACGTGCAGGTCCTGCCCAACAAGAAGATCAACGCCATGGCTGACGATGGAGATGTGCACGGTAAGTCAAATTAAGAAACGAACTACATGTGTGATACATTTTTCATCCCCAACAGGTATAGATGTATTTTCACCTGCACCAAAGCTTAGTAAATCCCTGATGATTTAATTTAATTAAAACTTCAATGGAGCACAATTATCTGAAGAAATAAACCTTATTTTAGTTCCCTCCTTTGTCCAGGCGGCGTTTGAGAAATTCAGGGTTTCCTGCTCTGATAAAATATAAGGCAGTTTTAAAAAATCTATTTCTTTTTCACATTTTTTTGGGGAGTAAATTTGTTTAATTTTACTATTTTGATAAAGTTTTCACTCAAAAAAATGTGAAACAATTATATATTATTTTCTACTTAATTTTGCTTGGTTGGTCTTTTTTGAATCATTTATTTTTGTTTTCTTTTTTTTCTTTTTGTTCTAGGCCAGTATCTAATGTCATTAAACTTACAGCCAAGGACAAAAGCCATTTATAGAGTAAAGTGTTTAAGATGTAAAAAAACAAAAAACAAAAATCCTTTAACTCAAACAATTAATTGAAATAGTTTATCTTTTTCATAAATAGCAGTTCACGATGGAGGACAATAAGAGAAGGTATTCCAAATGCACACAGCATATTTGCTGAATGCTTTGCGTGCAAGGCCCATTCATTCAGTCATTCAAAGGTGTTCCAGTTTGATTACTGAAATATCCAGACTAAAGTGAAACCCAATTTCAAAATGTTCTTCAGGCCTTTATCCCTCACCCCAACAGCTGACTGGGGTAGATGGTCTCTATGTTCACTATTTTGTAATCCCACTCTGTGATTCTGGAGGGGAAACTGTCCAGTGGATTGTAGATGGTGCTAGAGGTGATCCTCCAGAGATCCTGCAGGTCTGGAAGAACCATTAGAAGCAATCTTACTTCTACCTCCCGAACATTTCCTGCATAGCTCCTTCTCCCACCTCCACCCCAAGTTTCAGCCCCCCTACTTCATCCAGCTTCAAAACCGAATGGGTCAAGTTGAGCCTTGAAGCCCCCTTTACCCTACTTTTTGTTTTTGTAGTTAAGAATATTTATAACTGAATCCAAAAAAATAATCAGAACATCCACTCATCTATCAAATACCCATTGGTAACAGTGTGGTTGTTGTTGCTGTCTATACAGAGGTTTCAAATGTCAGTTTTGCAGGATGTAATTATATGCATTCTTATGAAAAGAGCACCAGCTATTCAGGCCACCTTAAGATATTTTGAGAGCTCACTTGTCAGAGGAACTCCATGCGTGTGTTTCTAATCCCTTTCTATGACCCAAACTCTGTCCCTCAATCAGCTTAGCTCAAACTGCTAAATCTGACCTCATCTATAACTCCGGATTTAAGTACATTGGTTTGTCAGTGGGTCGGTGGGAAAGTCCCTGCCCAACTTCAGTGACCCCACTAACACACTGACTATTGCCAAGTAACCAGTTTAGTAACAAAATCTTCTATTGGCTTTAATGTTCTGGTTCATATCCATCATCCAAAAAAACAAAAATCCAAAATCAGATAGACTGCATACATATATGCTTCATACAGTACAAACACATTTTTGCAGAAGACTGAATAGGACCTGAAGATATATACTATCTGTCAGTGTAAAACAAATAACATCACAATATTCCATGTAATTTTCTTTATATTGTTGAAAAGCAACAACAAAAAAGCCAAAAGTTCTATAAAGTCATGCCTTGTGAACTGTCTATATTTCCTGTGTCTTTCAGTACTAGTCAGGATATATAGATACATGTGAAGCTTGTGTGAGGTCAGTGCAGATTTATTCGAAAAGGAATTTCTGATGGGCCTGCCAGGATCCCCTTTTTAGCTTTCAAGGAACCAAAAGACACGTGGTTTTATCATTTTGCAAGAATCTCAGCTTGCATAAATCCCCAGGAATGGTCCCACAGGTTTTTTCGTATGGCTGTGTGTGTGTGTGTGTGTGTGTGTGTGTGTGTGTGTGTGTGTGTGTGTGTGTGTGTGTGTGTGTGTAAGTGTGTACTGTATGAATGAAAGAGAGAAAAGAGACTATGTATACTTGCAAACATAATAATACTTTTTTTGTTGTTATTTTTGTTTGTTCCTGTGCACTGATGAATAATTTCTCCATGTTTTGTTTTTTTAAATAGTCACAAAACATAAACCCTTTCCCAACCATGCTGTTCTGAGCTGTTGCTAATATTACTCCTTTTTTTATTCTTTTAGCCAAACTCATTGTGGAAACAGACACATTTGGGAGCCGAGTGCGCATCAAGGGGGGCGGAAACGGGCTTCTACATCTGCATGAACAAGAGAGGGAAGCTCATCGGCAAGGTAAGGGGAAAAGTTGACCTCAGACAACAGGAGCAGAGGCAAAAGGTTGGCTAGCTTATGGTAGCTGGGGTCAAAATGTCAACAGTTGTAGCAGCACAGTAAGAGGAGTTAGAGAAGGATTTAGCATTTGTTTTGTGGACTTCCGTTTTGCCAAGGAAAATTGCAAATCGTTTGAAGAAGAAGTTCCCGTAGTTGAAAGCACTGAATAAATCTGTGAAGTGGAAGTGATATGGGTACAGAGTGTTTAGAGGCTGATGGAGACTAATGCTAGTTATATGATGGCTCAGTTTATGTAATCTTTATATTACTGTTGTCAAAGAGGAGTTATACAGTGTAGGGATAAGGGCCAGGGTTCTGGTATGCTGCTGTTGGTGTTATCTGAGGTTCTTGGTGTGTGTTTCAGGCGATCTCAGTGTCCCTCTCTTACTGTGACGGCTAATAAACATAGCTGCCATCCTCTCATCCTCTCTGCAGCCCCCCCCAAACACACACCCCTTCACCCACCCAGCACCCTGCCTCGTACACCATCTGCCATGAGCTACCGGCCCAGTCACAGCCTGCACTGGCCCCAGTGTGTGTGTGTGTGTGTGTGTGTGTGTGTGTGTGTGAGTTGAAGAGATACAAAATAAATAGAGAGTGTGTCTTTTGGGTGTATGTAAGCACATGACTATTTTTAACACACTATTTTGTCCAATAAGGTGGAAACTTGTTACAGTAGGTTAGCACTGTGTGTCCATGCCAGTGAATTCTGCGTCAGCTGACCTTACTGTACATTTTGTCACAGAGGGAATCTGTATAACATTTTTTCCTTGATAATATCCCTAACTAGAGGCACACTTCAACCACCTTTTTGTTTACTGTCTCTTCCTAGAGCTGCACCTTTGACTAAGGTCAAAAGCCTGATCTAATGGAGGTTTTAACTGAACCCAGGGAAGGACTACTGAGATGTATTTAAAGTTATAATGATTGGTATTCAATACAAGCAGACTTTGTAGGACAAATTTAGCCGCACCAGAAATGCAACCAGAGTTTAAACCAGAGAAGGAGTGAAACTTGGGGGCTGATTAAGGCTTTATGGCAGGAGGAGCTGTCCTGCAGCTACTGACCCACAAGGGCTGCTGGATGTTTTCTGAAGGGGGAGAAGAGTCATCGCTTACTGTCATCCCCCTCTCTCTGATCTGTAATGACTGTAGCATATGCTACATGTATGAGGGGAGGGCTTTGTATGTGAGTGTGTGTGCATGCAGGGAACAGGCTGAATAGGGAAGCCCTTTATACATCTGATACTTCCCATCTGTAAATCTTCATTGAGGAATCTTCTCTGAACATCCTTACTAACGTTTTTCTATGTTTGTGTTTTTGCAGAAAAACGGACAAGGCCGTGACTGTATCTTCACTGAGATTGTTCTGGAGAACAACTACACGGCTTTGAGGAACGCTCGCTATGAAAGCTGGTACATGGCCTTTACACGTCGTGGGCGACCACGGAAAGGCTCGCGGACACGCCAGCACCAGCGGGAGGTCCATTTCATGAAGAGGCTGCCTAGGGGGCAGCCGCCCGCACACTCGAGCCACCACCACCCTTTCGACTTCATCCACTATCCCTTCAGTCAAAGGACTAAACGTACACGATACTCATCAGAGCGCTGAGGAGGGGAAAGAATAAAGAAAGGACAGAGATAAAAGGAGGAGAAACTGACAAAGTGACTGAATTACCAGCAGCAGATAATCTCCTCTGCTCTGCAACAACCTCTAGAGACATTTTTTATACTGAGCATTACTATATCTTAATGTGTAGTTTGTTTTCTATTTTTCTCAAAAAAGCTGTAAATAGACAAAAATACATGAGAAATCTATTTTTGTACTCCTGACTTAGTACTGACCTGTGTAAAGAAAAGAGAGAGAGAAAAGTTTGTTCTTAGATGCACATAACTCGTTGTCTGACTTATCAAGGACATCTCTGTAGAGTACTTTGTGTTTAGTTTCCTTCTTTTTTTTTTGACCAGTAGAGTCATTTTTTGGACTCTCGCCTGCTGCTCAAGGAGACTTGAAGGGCCCTGATTGACCGCACTGCCAGGGAACGCTGCGTTTAGGGACACAAACTGTCACACACTGTGTTTGAAAGCGCTGGGTGTCAGTAAACGTTGCATATGGTGGTAACACTGCAGTGTGAAAGCTTCTGCTAGATGCTTCATCCTGACTGTGGTCACTCTGTTTCTTTCTCTCACAGTTGAAGCAAACAGAACATTAATAGCGTCTGATGGAACTATGTGGCAGCTACATTTGATAATCACAGGTTTCCTGTTGTGACTGTAATGTTGATGTGTACAAAATGCATTGATGTGTAAGGAACCCCCTGACACAAACTACCCCTCTCCCTTTTGTGTTCTTGTTGCCCCCTGAATGTCTGTTTTTATATAAATATATATAAAACTATATTTTTATTTGAGGATGTGAAAAATAAATTTAAGGATGGAATATTTATTTAAAATGTATAATAAATGTACATTAAAATACTGATATTAAACTCTTGTTTGGTACATGCTTGCTTTGGATCCATCTGTGAAACAAAGGAAAGACACCTATAATCCTCAAGCAGGGTCTGTTTGTGCCTTAAAGGCTCCTATATGCTGTGAAAGGTAAAAGGAACAATGTTGTGTTAAAGCTTATCTTTATGTTTGAGGGATATGATGATTAACACAACATTTGTACCCACATAACCTGCAGCAGTGACAATGCATAATCTTAACCTTATGGTCTACTTACATGAAAATAAATGATACATTTATAGGCAAACTAATCGTTAAATACTAAATATTGTACACTTATGATCCTAGGGAAAATGATTAGTAACACTTTATAATAACCATCATCAATAAAGGGTAAATTGATACTTAACTAAACTTTAGTTATTTTACTGTTAACAAAGAATGAAATGATAGTTAATAATGTTTGCTAATTATTTGTAATGCTATAATTGATGTTGTGTTAACAGTTTATTGTTGCACACATTTTAACATTTACACACAATATAAAGTGTTTGTTAATGATTACTAAATGAATGGTAAACCTTTAAGAGATGGTTTATAAAACATCTATAAACATGACAGGAACATGGACCAGACATTTGTAACTCTTTGTTAATCGTTTATACATATTTTGTAAAGCATCTATTAACATTATGTGGATGCTATTATAAAGTTGGAACAGAAGATTATAATATCTTGTTCCAGCTTTATAATGACCACCCAATGTTCATAGATGCCCTACACAGTATTTATTAACCATTTACAAAGTATAGACATCAGTTTACAATAACCAGAAAGATAATGATTGTAGATGGTTTACAAACTGATTATTAACCTTTAATAAAGTATTAATGATCTATCTAAAACATGTTTATAGATGCTTTAACAAGTATTAACAAGGTGTTATTATAATCTTCACTTCCAACTTTATAATAGCCATCCAAATAATATTAATAGATGGCTTACAAACTAACTATTGACATGAACAAATACCAGGTCCATGTATATCTGTCATGTTCATAGATGTTTTATAAACATCTCTTAAAGGTTTACTAATCATTTTTTTACAGCGCTCTTAACATTAGAAGTTGCTGTATAACTTGCCTTGTTGTTTTCAGGAACCCGTCTTTCATATAAAATGATTGAATGTCCTTTAAAATAAAAATCGAGCTGAAACGTTTTGAGAAACTGACTAACTTAACTTTTACAAACATGGTTGTTTGTTTGAATTACAGATGTTTTTAGTATTTGCTTTCCAAGCAGTTTAATATTTTCATGATTTAACAATAACGATATGAATCCACATACTGTAGCTCTAATATGCACCATTTCAATCTTACACAGACACTACACCCTGATTGTGTTGGACAAAAAAATGACCTTTTCTTCTTTCTCTTTTATTAGAGATTAACAAATGAGATATATTAAATCATTACATGATTAGTTTTCTATTAAAGTGTTTATATTATTTGGACTTTGGTCTGAGCCAGGCTAGCTGGCCTCTCCTGCTTTAAGACTTCATGTTAAAAAGGCATGTCCTGACTTCAGCTGTGTCATAACAGAAATTGATATCTTAATTTTAATCTTAGAAATAAAAAATATTGAAATATGTTTAAAATAATGATCTTTTCCCCTTGTAAAACAAAAGCTAGTATAGGCTACATGCAACTTAATACACATTATTGTTATTTATAAACCAATTATCCAATGAATAACTAACCTTTCGGTGTCAAATAATGATTGTAGTTAACCTCTTCATATTTACAAGTACAAATATGTGCTGATTATACAAGTCAGTTTGTAAAACACATCTACCCAAAGTACCAAAACGGATCAGGCCACCAATAATCTTTATCCTCGGAAGTAGAAATCCTGCTAGAAATGCTAATGTTAGCCTCAGCAACTACATGAAATAATCAAACATTCAGGAAACCCCTTTAAGAACTGCAATCTACATTACAGATAATTAATTTAGTGTTGACATAGTGTCAGCTTGTTTGTTAGTAAGCTGTATGTGGTCAGCAATCCATCACTGTCTCGCTGTCTTCAGAGACTGTGGAAGACCATAGCACTATCGGTAGATGCTAGTAGGGTCTTAGCATGTCGGAACAACTTTGCACAACAAACATTTCATTGGAATATAATTGAGTCCAAAATAAAGGAAAACAAAGTCAAATCATATAAACATAATATCTAAAATAGGGTTGGTAATTAAGGTGAGGCAACCAAAACAATTTGGCTCCTTACTATTACATGTAATGCATCCAATGCCCACTTTAAACAAGTCATTAAGTTATTTCCAACGTGTATTTATTGGTGTCTGATTAAGTTATGTCTAATGGAGAGACCATCTGATCATTAAAATGTTTATGATGTAATTATCTGAGCCTGGATAGTACAAATAAAAGATTGGAATTGTTGACATTAAAGCAATAACACCTGCACATCCAACCAGTCGAAGAACTTAACTGAACCAAAAGGAAACTCTGTGGTCTTTGGTTTCTCCCCACATGAAACATGACCAGGGAAAGCTAACAGGGAGAGTATTCTTAGTCTGATCCCAACAGGGATAACAAGGTCATTTGAAGTCATGAAGACCCCCCTCCTTCCTTTTTAGAAGATAGCAACACATCAGTGTCAGAGCACTTTGCTGTTGTGGGGATGATACCACTGTGTTTGTTTTTAGGCTTTAGCTTCCTTCAGGTTGTGTAACTCTCAGTATCTCCGCTGTTATTCTTCCATCTTCCGCCTTTTAACACCCTGTTGTTTCAGATTGGACAATCCCAGCAGCAGACACTAGTGTGTGTGTGTGTGTCTGTGTGTGTGTGTGTGTGTGTGTGTGTGTGTGTGTGTGTGTGTGTGTGTGTGTGTGTGTGTGTGTGTGTGTGTGTGTGTGTGTGTGTGTGTGTGTGTGTGTGTGTGCGTGCGTGCGTGCATGCGTGCGTGCGTGTGTGTGTGTGTGTTTCTATGCTAGTATATCATAAGTAGATCAGAATATTGTTTAGCCAGTGTATGAGTGGGATATTTGTCACTTATTCATGTTATTAGTTTGGATTAATTGTGATAATCCAAATAAAAATATGTGTTCAGAAAATCTGTAGAATCTGATTTGTCCAGTTGAAAGTAGGAAAACATTTAATAGCAACAGGTAGTTAAGCATTTTGTAGCCCTAATTCATGGCCTAGACACAGAAACTTTTTTTTTTTTTTACAGCACAAAACATAATATAGGTTTTGTCATCAAACCTTTTACCAAAGGAAGTTTTTGGAAGGTAAGGTAAGGTGAAGAAAATGAATCTCCACATTATAAAATGGTAATTAGCAGTTTCTACTACATGTGATTTATCATTTTTAAAGTTATTATAACAGTTTTGGTACAGTAAGCTGCATTACTAAATATCAACCTTTATTACCTCATTATTCAAAGTGTTACAACTTGAATGTAACCATGTTAAGGTTTCATCTCTTTCCTGATTGTAAACTAACAACAATATATTTTTTGGCAGGTAACACAAGGTCTGTCTGACTGAAGAGTAGTAGTGTAGCTGTGCTACATGCCACCTTGTGGTCCCCAAAGGTGGGAAGTGTATCACATTTTTAACTCTGTTAACAAAAACGTTAACTTCATATCAGTTCATCAATTTTACTAATAATGAAATGAAGTTAAAATGAACATTATCGCCATATACAGTTCTTGTTATTCCGACCATGTAATGAATTTCAAGATCCAACCAACACTGGAGCAACAATCTAAGGGTCTGTCAGACCACTGACTAAACAAACAAGTCTGCTGCATCGGCAAGGGTCCCCACGATCCAAATCCAGTAAAAGATTTGATCCAAACAAATTACATCCATAAAGATCCACTAATTGCTTCAAAACATTCGCTGCTGTTCCAAATTGTCAACTGTATTCACTGTACTAATTAATGCACTCTGACCCTTTCAATTGACACCTCATTTGACCAATCAAGACCTTCCATTCACTATTTCTAAGATACCAAAGCCAATGAAAGCCTGAGTAGGTATGGGACTCTCCCATCCGGCATTGCACAAGATGCAGATGTGTCAGTTGAAAAAAGGGATTAAGACAGGGTCAGCAGACTTGTCTCTTAACTTGAGTGGGCGAAAGTGAATAAAAGATGAAAAAAGTGAAACAAAAATGGCGTTCGACAAAAAACAAATTTACCAGAAGTGAAATATTTAGATAATATTTTTTTCAGATTAAATTCCACTTTATAAAATTCCAGATTAATAGACGTGTGCCCAGCTCTGGTGGTCCCTTCCTGCTACTCTATACTTAAAGTCATTGCCACTGGCTAGCCTCCTAAAATAATTTGAGAAGAGGAGCGAAATGTGTGAGCTGTGTCCTGCCATCAAAGAGCCTTTTTCACACTGAGACCCCTGCCGTGCTTCCCTGTGGGGCTACACATGCTAACAGCCCCTGGCATTACTATTCTGGCATCCTAAAGTCCAGAGGGCCCAAGTGAGGTAACAACCATGCTGATCCCTGTTTGGACACCCCCTTTGTGCTGGTCAACTACTTCCCGATCTTAAGGCAAAAATGACCTGTTGTAAGCCCATTGAGACAAGACAAAGGGAGCACACCCTGACAGAACAGCAATGTGTCCGTATGTGACTTATCGGCCTCAGAAGGCAGTTCATCTAGGAGAGAGAAACTCTTGTGTCTGATCTTGTCTGTCTTTTTGCGGTACCAATGCATTTGGAAAGACCTCTGGAATAAACCCATAGATAATCCAGAGTTAAGGCACACTCACACTAGGCCCAGTTGTCCCGTACTATGCTGAAGCGCGATTGTCCCCCCTCCTTATTCCGTCGCTGGCCTGCACTCACACTGCTCAAGGACTAAACGGGCCTGAGCACCATTACCTCTTGAACATAACGTTGCAATAAAACACATGCATGGCTTTATGTGATCATGAAGCGTGCTTAGTTTACAAGACAGGCAGACTCAAAAATTGTAAAAAATATTAAAAAGGGACGCCACTGGAGTCTGCATCTGCACATCGGAGAACAACACAGAGAACAAAATGCAACTTTACTGACTTTGTGGCTTATTTTGAGTAATTTTATTCAGATACAACCATAACACTCCGGAATTTCTCGATAATGGAAGGCTGTCCACGTTTTGTGCCCATGCTTGTGCTCATGCATGAACTGTACCGTGCCGAAGCACACCTCTTTCAACCGTGCCAGGGCCAAGGAAGTGTCCTGTGCTTGAGCATGGAACGGAGCACTCACACTAGTCAAACGAACAGGACTTTGAGTGTGAAGCGTGCTTGGGCACAGTACGGATTGCCTAGTGTGAGTGCGTCCTTAGAGTCACTAGGGTAGTTTGTCTTTTGTCAAGTGAGCCCCATGAGTACAAAGTAGGCTTTGCAGCAATGGTTCAGATTCCTTTCTGACTCTTCGCCTTTACACCAGAGAAGACACCATCACCCTTGCCAGTAAGTATACACTCACACTGTCCTTCACCTCATTGTCCTGTTTTGGCAACCTCACAACCATCATTAGGGACATTCAAGACAAGGGACAACTTGGGCAACTGTATTAAACGAGTTGGCACAGACCATGACTTGAAGCCATCTTGCCTAGGACGGTTTGGCATGTGCAAGATAAAAATAATAATAACAAAATAGTTAGCAAGTTGAGTTCTGTATGTATCCACATCACCAACCCATACGGACTGGTGACACCACCGTCAACATTGGCACAAGCTGTACCTGATCTTTTCCGGCGGTCCACTTCTGGTAATTACTTCTCACAAGCACTTACCACACTGTGGACTGCTACAGGCTAGTCTGCAAAGTCAGACTAGTTCCCTGTATTTGTAAACACTAAATAACAGGGAACAACAACAGGGCAACACCAGAAAGCTTTCTCTGCCAGACCCCAAGGTGCAGCCTGCAAGATTCAGGGCACTGTAACACTTTAGGGACTGTCATCACAAACTGCACAGTCCCTGTTATCTATGGGAGGACCTCAATAACCAAAATTGGGTTTGAACCCATAACCACTGTGATTATTTGCATCATT
Source organism: Tautogolabrus adspersus (assembly GCA_020745685.1). NCBI lineage: Eukaryota > Metazoa > Chordata > Actinopteri > Labriformes > Labridae > Tautogolabrus > Tautogolabrus adspersus. The sequence goes on along the minus strand of CM036541.1, from coordinate 9,521,053 downwards.
AAAGCCCAGCAAATGGCCCTTCCAGAGTGCAAGCGCTCAACAAACAAGGACACTCTCAGGGTAGCCAGGAATGAAGTCCAGCAGAATGCCAGATCATTTGACTTCTCCAAAGGCATCAGGGCAGCTCCCATATCATGCAACATCAGGGGTTAGTAAAATCTCATCAATGAAGTCATCTTAGAGCAGCTAAGAAAGGCCATGTTTTAAAAAGTTGGGACTGCAGCAACAAAAGACCAGAAACGTTGTGAATGCTAAAAAAAAAAAAAAAAAAAAAGCACCTGATGAAAAATGTCACAGTTAATAAGGATAAGGGGGTAAGATACAGGTAAGTAACAAAATTGGGTGTAGAGCATCCCAGAGGGGCTGAGTCTTGATCATTCGGCTTGTATGTTACACCAGTATGTTCTTTTCCAGTATGGCTAAAATGAATATGTCAAATAACAAGTAGCAGTGATTTGAAAGGCAAAAAATGGCTATTATAGCATCAGAGTCTCCTTTGCCTGTCATCTTAGATATCCTGCAAACATTATGACCTGTTTTTAACGTCATGTGTTTAGGGTTACCTGTACCCCGTGATTCAGTGATTAAATTAAACAAAGGACAGCCTTCTGACTGGTTTAGTTGTAGCTTTGTGGAACAAAGTGTAAATATTTGCTGAGAATTCTTTGACTAAACCCGTGTTCTAAATATAGAGAAAGAGATCCTTGGGTTTTTAGATATGATACTCTATCATATTGACATGATTAACTTCGCTCTTTTCAGTGTTCTGGTAATCTTTTCTTATACATAAAAAAATATTTTTTAAATGTATGTTATGCTAAGATAGCACATTATGGAATCCAACTTCATCCAATTGCTTAAAAAAAAAAAGATATTTGTCTTGATGGAAAAAGTTGTGACTGCATTTCTTTTCTCCTGAAAAGACAGCTTAAAATTGAGTTCTTTTCAGGAGTTAATCCTGACCTATGAGGGTTTGTCTAACTGAAAGCGTTGAATTAAATGGTCTCTACAATACTTGACATTAATCTGCTTAACTCCTTCCACATTGGATTAACAGAGGGATGTCTTTCTTCAGACTTCCCTCAGCAGACACCTGATCATTCAAAGCCAAGTCTTTGAGATAACTCAAAGATTTAACCAAAATATTCTCTAAATGCAGTTTTGATCATTTTAAAGAGAAAATATGGTTTTGCAGGTGACTAAGTGGGTACGGTATGTTCTTGAATCCAGAATTAGCTGACCCTCTGGAAGGCTAGCAGACTTTGTGTAAATTGATTTAATTGGGACCCTAGTCTGTCTTCTCTATTACAGCCCCCGCCACTGTGTCAGTGTCCTTAAAGTCAGAGGGAACCTCAAGAGAAGCCTGTGGGAAAAATCACACCTTCTATGTCGCTAGTACTGCCATGCAAATGTGGAGCAATTCTGGTGAAAAAAACAGAGGGAACATCGCTTTCATCCATTTTATTGAGCCACAAGCATCATCTTTAACCCCGGATAAACAAACAGAGCTACTTTCTTCATTTGCTTAGGGAGCAATTTAACCCCTGCCTCGAACCCCTGCTGAGGCCCTGGAATAGCAGGGGTGACCGGAGAACGCGACCCTGCCTCCCTAAGCAGCCTCATGCCACAAACTGACACAGAAGCTTCCCCCATCAAAAACTACTTACTACCTCTAGCCACTTCTATATTCTCTAAAACATTCAGTTAGATAAGGACTTTAAGGACTAGAGTCATAATTATAGTAATCTGAATTCCTCTAATTAGTTTTTGACAAGAATATCATTTTCCAGTTCATCAGCCATTGAGATCAACTCAAAAAATATTTTTTGCCACCTTATAGGAAAAAAAAAGTTATTGTTAAAACTATACTTATACTTTATACTTGGACCTGGTCTTGAATTTTCCCAGATGTATTTTTCTTTAAATAAACAGGTCTACAGGCAATATAAAATGTTTCAGAAATAGATTCGAACATGATTTTTAAAGGTTATTTATGGTGTAAACTAATGTCAAGAAAAACCAGGATCACCAAACTCAATTTAATAATTAAGCGTGTTTAATTGGACTCAGAGTTATTTTGTCACAAATTAATAAAAAAAATCCCAGAAAACTTGAGGGAACTTTGTAAGGCCCATGAACAGAGACTGTCTTTAACAATTTCAATTGAATAAAACAAATGAAAGCGTAATTGTTAAAACAATGACGTACTTTCCTACTTTGAATATGAGCAATCACTGAATTTAAAAATCGGAACATTTTATTTTGAAGACAATCAGTCTGTATCTTTGCTTTCTGAGTCTTTATTGGATAGATAAAACATAACCAGACAGAAAAGATGTATTTGGTGTGCTTGGTAGCTAAACTGTCCTTGGATTTTTCTACTTGAGTTATAGGGTTCCTAACTTTATCGATCCATTTGTTTTTGTTTGTTTGTGTTTTCATTAAATTTTTTCATCAAACTTTGACCAACTGAATTTTTCCTTAACTTACTAATTTGCAATATTTAGTACTCTATAGTTATTAAAACTTCTTCTTACAAGCAGTTACATTGTGTGTGTCCATAGTAAAAGATGAAGTGTGAACTGCCAGAATCATTGATTTTAAAAATACATTTCTTAAACATGACAGTTAATATACTGAATGCTCAGTATATCATCAACATCATCACATGGGAGCAACAGATGCTATAATGTTTTATACCTTAGTTTGTAAATAATAACACACACACACACACACACACACACACACACACACACACACACACACACACACACACACAAATACATACACATACACATACACAGATTACACATTTTACAATTTTCTACCAGAAATATCGTCCTCACAATTTGCAAAAGTTTTTGAACAAGAAACAAATAACTATGATACAGAGTGATAAACCAATAAAATATTGGATGTCCACATTGTATTTATTTTGTAATGTAATGAGATTATCATCAGTCATCAGTAATCAGGATGTGACTACCAGCATTGATTTCATTCTGTCAGATGTTCATATGACTGCAGTAAAATGAACGTAATCTACCAAAAATGACAAACAGCCCATTAAATTCAAGCCTCTTTTCAGCATTGTTAACAAAGCCACCAGTCCAACCAGGCTGGATAATTGAAACGCAAACAACTGATCAAAGTGAAGCTCCAGCTCGACAGTTTCATTGTTTATGTACGGGCCTTATGTGAGACCTGTTGACTTTTCCAATTGGAGCTGTAAACTTTTGTTTGTCCATGCATTTCCAAGACTGATTGTCAGTCTGATCTGAACAATTACCAGCTAAATGTGTTTGCCAGCTCAGGCAGAGCCCCCTCCCTATTTGCTGCCCTAAAAAGATCAAAAGGGAAGACCCCCCCACCCCACCCCACCCTTCCATAGCCCCCTTGAAGCACCCCCATCACAACCCCCAAATGTCCCCTCCACTCCCCGCATCCCTCCTCCCAACCTCTTCATTTCCTTTTAGCCATGACAGTTCAGCTGGAAAGCCAACCATAAATGATTTTTTTCGACGGCCCAGTGTTTGGGACATGGCCCTTTAGAGAGCAAAGCTTTCAACAAGAGGACATGTCGTTTTAAAAAAGAAAGAAAGAAAAACGATCTGCATATTTCAATTATGTGCGGCTGTGCTCAGCTGATCAAAGAGCTGCAGGGATGCCAATCGTAACTGAAGGCTTGGGGACCCTCATGATGTGAATGAACACAAATTGTTGCTACTGATGCTAAACGGTTAAGCACCTCAAAAAATTGTCATGAGGTCAATCAACTTTTAGCAGTCATTTGATTGTGACACAGTATGAGGTTAGGAGGTAGCTGTGGCATTAAAGACAAGTGTATCAAACTCTTAAGAGAAGGAACATAATGAAAAGTAAACATTAAAAACAAGTTGCTTCTAATAATGCAACCAATGATAAACACGTATCTCTTTATAATCAGTTTTGCTGTTTTTCAAGTCAATAAGATCTACCACACAAGAGTAAAGCTTTTACCACTTTTGAAAATGCAGTTTCATCGGAGTCACATGAAGGCATGTTGAAACGTGTCAAACAGATCACTGTAAAATATGAGGGCTAAAAGTTGAAATAAATAAAAGGAAGTTGTGTCATTTGAAAAAGACACAATAATAGAAAGCAATGGAAAGTAAGAGTCTTATCAGAAATCACTTTTAATCCCTGGATCAACGTATTGTTTCAAGGTACAGCAGTCTTAAACCTTGTTGGGAAAATTACAGTCATCATAAAAAATGTATTATCTACGGTACTGTAGGTCCCAATAATGGCCAGAGTGTGGAAGGTGTTAAAGGGGCAGATAGTTAGTTCAGGAGTAAAAGCAACAATGTCTCACAATGTGTGGAGAGAGATTGTCTTTAATTTTGTAAGAACAAATTAAGCTGAGATCTTCAGGGGTGAACAAAATGAAGCAAAAAGTGAAGTGCCATGAAATGCAGTTTTTAGAAAAGCCACTTTAAAAGCAAGACACTTGCCAGTAGCCTGTTTATGGGTTTTGTTTTGCACACAGGGGTACAGCTGGATCAGAAAATAGTCTTCCCTGAACTGTTGCCACAAAGTTGGAAGAATCCAATTGGTTAAAATGTATCTGTATGTAGCCTGAAAAACCGTGTTGCAACTATAAGGCTTAGCTTCATGCTTCAACTTAACAAGATTAGCACTTACAGTTGCCAGGGGCAGATGCTGTAGAGCAGAATTTCATGAATTGACTTGTGTCTAAAGTGGCTACCCTGCTTCATTGATGCTCTTTTGGCAGAACTTCTCACAGTCACTCTCCATAACCTCTTGGAAAACCCTTTGCAAAAGTGATAAATAGGGCTGGGAATCTTTGGGTGTCTCATGATTTGATTCAATTTCGATTCTTGGTATCACGATTCAATTCAGAATCTATTTTCGATTCAAATTTTTTTTTAAGTACATACTTCAGGATCTAGTCCAGTCATCTGTGAGACTGGCTGAATGTATTGCTGCTCCATTTGGTATTCTACTGAGTTTTGGGAGTTATTAATCTATTTTAACTCTCAAAAGAAAAGTATCTAGAATTTTACATAAATTGATTTTTTTCCCACCTCTGATACCGTGATAAAAATAAATATAATCAATAAATTATCACCAAGGACAGTAGTCCAATTAAATGGCCTGATCAAGCTGTAACTTAAAACTCAACTTAGCAATGCATGTAAATGTTATTGTACCCAGTGATATGTTTGCCTTGGTCCATTGCTTGTACCTACCGATCGCACCAAAACATCAATATCACTAAGTGTTCATGTAAGAGCTGGGTCTTTAGCTTTGTCTTAACGGTGCTAAAAGGTCTTTTGCACATCTGAAACGCTGTAATGCACTGTGAATATAAAGACTGGGACACCATATTACACTGTTACGCTGAATCAATATGGATGTCCTAAGGTGTAATGACAGCGGAGCTTTGTTATGGTATTGTTGTGGAATTGCACTATAAAAGGGCTTATGTCAGAGGCATTGTTCACAAGTAAAAACTTAATAGTAGATGCTAGTGCGCAATTTTATCCCTGTTAGAAGTTCTGAAAAAAAATCAAGAAACTGATCACTGTTTTAAAATGTATTGGTTTTCCCCATTGTTTTTTTATATTAGGAATGTAAAATTGAGTGAGATATTCATCCATAGGGGTGGATGACACTGTTATCTAGCCTGCTGCACAGATCCCTGGCTCACCTGGAGATCACTGGCAGCACTGTGAGGGTAATGTTCTATGATGTTTCCAGTGCCTTCATCACCATCCAGCCTTCACTGCTTAGGGGGAAGCTAGAAAGAATGGGAAAAGACTGTCACCTGGCTGTATGGACAACAGACCTCACCAACAGACCACAGTATGCGAGGCTTCAGGACTGTTGGAGACGGTTTGAGATTAAATTTGGGTGTTCAACCAAACAATAAACTGGACTGGTCAAACAACACAGACGCCCTGTGCAAGAAGGGCCACAATGGATTGCACCTGCTGAGGAGACTGAGGTCCTTTGGAGTGTGCAGGTTTCTGTTGCAGACTTTTATGACACTGCGGTTGTGTCTGCTCTTTTCAAGCCAGTGGTCTGCTGGGGAGGAGGGAGCACAGAGAGAGACAGGAAAATACTTAACAAACTGGTCAGGAGGGCCAGTTCTGTCTTGGACTGTCCTCTGGATTTTTTAGAGGAGGTGGGTGAGAGGAGGATGTTAGCCAAGCTGACATCCATCATGGACAATCCGTCTCACCCCCTGCAAGACACTGTGGGAGCTCTAAGCAGCTCCTTCAGCAGCAGATTGCTTTACTCACACTGCAAGAAGAGGCGCTACCACACCTCATTCATCCCATCCACAGTCAGACTTTACAGCACTAGCATGACCAAAATGTGAGCTCAGTTTTTTCTGTCAACTTCATATTCGCTCACAAGTGTGTATACAATGTTTATAAATCAATCGAGATGCATTAAGGTCTGCAAATAATGCATTTTATTTAATCGTGATTAATCGCATGTTATTTGTGATGTGATGAAATAGAATGACACTACTGCATCTTTGAATGTTTCATTTCACTTAAAAAAAAAAAAGTTCCTTTTTCTGTGGTTAAGTTAATGTTGTAACCTTCAAACTACAAGAAGGACCTTACCTTATTTATTTTTTTAAAGCAGGGTTGAATTCAAACAGAAAGTAAAGTATTCTCAGCTTAAGATAGAACAAAAAATCAAAAGCCTAACATTGTGTTTCTTTAAATGCAAAATAATGGAATTGCAAACCTATTTTTTAAAAGCGATTATTTGTAGTATTAAAATGTAGTGTTAATCACAATTAAAAATGTAATAATTTGACAGCCCTAACATACAAAAGCTTAAAAGAGGAAGTTGATCTAAGAACTTTGGCCTTGTGAATATAAAATGTTGATAATAAAATAAATGGGTTGACAGTGCACAGTTACTTATCATTAAACGTGAAATAAGTGAAAACATTTTTATCTCCAATGGATTGAAAGGTGCACACTGCAAGAAGTACCCAGCATCATACGTCATCACGTCCGCTTACGTATCGTCGTCATCGTCATCCTGTGCCTTCTTTGCTGGAATGGCTTCCTGTTTGCTCTGTTTCATTCCCCTCTGAAAGATGGAATATTGTTTACTTTCTTTAACACATTTTTATAAAGACTACTCCTCTGTGCGGGGTAACCTGCCACCAGGACCCGGATATAGGCTGCACGAGGAGGGAATAGCAGGACTGCCAGAGGGCTCACCATGCTGTTATCCCAGCTACCAGAAGATGTTCTCTATCATATCTTGTCTTGTTTGGACTACAAATCTTTATGTCGCCTCTCTCAAGTTTGTAAAAGGATTTACTACTTTGTTAACCGGGACGTTGTGTGGAGGAAGATCGCCAAAGAGTTTTTAAACACTGGAATTACTCGAAATGGGACGGACATGTAAGCACGTTGATTTACTTAGCGCTAGCATAAACTTTATTATTATACTGGCATATTGCTTCAGCTAGCCTGCGTTACCTTTAGCCCCACTGTATGTTGACTCTTAAGTGGCTCGTCTTCTTAAGTTACATGTGTACAGGCCCAAGGTTCGGGTAAAGCAGAGACTTGCACCTGAAGTAGCACTTGTGTTTTACCTGTAGCCCAATGTAAGCTAAAAGCCCCCAGTTGGCTACTTACTCCCTGAATTTTGGCTGCAGGTAGTCTGTTGTAGCCTACAGTAGATCCCACATTTAAGGACAGTAGTAGGACCTACTACTTATTTTACTTTGGTCATAAATACCTCAATCAATATAATGAACTTTTCGTCGGTGGCCCAGTTTTAGTTTAAAACTGTGTGTACGAATGTTGTTGTTGTTGTTTTTTTAAATAAGGCCCATTGTCCATCATGCTCAGGATAATCTACAGAAGTCAAAAGTTATTGTTGTGACTATTACCTTGAAATGTGTTTACTTCAGCATAACTGCTCCCCCATTGCATTGAAGTGGTGCACACATCTCTCAGATATATACGTGAACCTGGACAAATCAAACCAGAAATGTCTGCACAGAGAGATACCACTAGAGGGAAGTGAGGAAATGTGTTACTATTTTCTGTAATTTTGGAAAAGGACTATAAAATAGCACCATGTATATCCTTGTAATTGAGCAATTGGAAGTGAGTAAAAGTGTCATATAGGAATTCTTTTTTTTTTTTTGCCTTTTGATGTCTACAGTGATGTAAGTAAGTTAAACTGTCATTGCAGATATCCTCACATCCCACTGAAGGAGAGAGTGAAGGTCGCTCAAAACTGGTGTGATGGTGTCTGCAAGAAGACTATTCCTCTCAAATGGAAAACTAAGTAAGAGATTGATAGAGAATTCAAAGTGTACATGCTATTTCAAATATTCATCACTTAATACACATACATGATGATTTCCATCTTTCTATCCATACTAGGAAAGAAAGGGAATTTTCCCAAATGTTGAAATATTCCTTTAACAACGATAATTGTTTTACCTCTAACTTGAGCTATATGTTGTGTTATGTACATGAGAGATTCATGCATGGTTCTTTTTATCACACATTTCTATAATACTATGCATCTACTTTTCAGACTCTTACCGTGGTTGCAGCTGGATAGGGATACCCTTTTTCTGTCTCAAGCCGCTGATATTGGAGCATACCATCAGCACCAAGTCACAGGGAGGCTCCATCGCAGTCCATATGAAATCTACTCAGGCCACAAGGGTGATGTCTGTCGCTTCGTTCTGACAGACTCTCACCTGATAAGTGGTGGAAGGTAGCACAGACTTTATTTGTCTCTATTTTGTAATAACAGATCACGCTTCCATCATAGCAAGTGTTTGATATCGGTAACTCAGCATTCATTGTTCCCCGCTGTGCATGAAGTTACTAAGTAGAACTAGCTTTAAAGGAGTACCATGACAAGACAGAAGTTTTAACCCATACTGGAAGATGACAAATAATCTTGTTTTTTGTTTTTTTTTAATAAGGGCTAAAGTACTCCTTTCTATTTCTGCCTGCTGAGATATATGGGTTTTCATAAAAATAAGTCATCTTTGTCTTTGTCAGTGATGGCAAGATCCTGGTCCACAGCAGGAAGAGTGACATGTCGATGGAGTTATCTGGTCATAATCAAGAAGTCAACTGTCTGGACTCTAAAGATGGACTCATCATCAGTGGGTCCAGAGACCGTACAGCTCGGGTCAGAAAACAAATTCATCTCATAGCATGTCAAGTAATGCACACATTAAAACAAATTCTGACTGGTGTCTTTTGTTTTGTTCTTTTAGATTTGGACTTTGACTTCGACTTCCAGCTACACCAGACACATAATTCCAATGTATGACAGAGTGTGGTCTGTTGCTATAAGTCCAACACTGAGGTAAGCTTTTTCTCAGTGTCACTCTTTAGACTGAGGCTACCTGGACTGATTTAACAGAGTTGGGCTGACTTGGCTGGGATTTGTCAGTAAAATAAGGTTTCTCTTGGCAAAAAATGGCTGTGGAAATGGTAAAGGAGTATGAACGGATTGAAAAACATCATGTTTGCAGGGGCATTTCTTTTATTAGTCATGATTCTCGTGAATACTGTAGTTTTAAAAATGTGTGCTTTTAGATCTGCCAAGAACTTGTAGTACAGAAGATCAATAAGGAAGGATTTCTTTTCTTATTTTATTTAACTAATATTCACATAAGTAAATACATGAAGCGATGCCCTGGCAACAAAGGAAGAAAAGCTGCTATCTGTGGCTGTTTGCATGCTTGTAATAATTCAATCTGATTAATTCATATAGACCAAATGAAATGATAAGCTGGAAGCCTTTTTATGACTGTGTCTGGATGGTAATTGTCCAGCCTTATTGAGTCTTGTGTCTTGAACCTGTCTTATGCTCAATCAATATTTATTTATTTCTAGAGTGCTAATTCATAACAAATGTTATCTCAAGACACTTCACAAAAAGCAGGTAAAACATTTGTACTCTTTGTTTATATTATCTACAAAGGCCCAACATGATCCACCATGAACACTAAGTAACATTTTGCAAAGTGACAGTGGAAGGAAAAAACTTACTTTAACAGGCAGAAACCTTGAGCTGTGTTGGGCTTGGAAAGTGGGATAGAGGGAGATGCAGAAAGAAGGACAGAGACAAACAGAGCAACGACAACAACAATGAATGAGGTTTATAGCTACCATGTCAGTAATAAGGGTAAAAGTATGTATAGTATTAGCAGAGACATAAGTACAACTAGGGGCGGCTGTGGCTCAGTTGGTAGAGTCGTCGTCTCTCAACCGTAAGGTTCCCCAGCTCCTGCAGCCACATATCCAATGTGTCCTTGGGCAAGACACTTAACCCAGATTGCTCCTGCTGCTTCGTCGGTGGCCTTTGTATGAATGCAATTAGTTACTTCTGATGGACACTTTACATATCAACCTCTGCCATCAGTGTGTGAATGGGTAGGTTTGACATGCGGTGTAAATGCGCTTTGAGTAGTCAGAAGAGTAGAAAAGCGCTTTACAAGCTCAAGTCCATTTACCATTAATTATAGAGGCTGAAGTTGAGCAGTTCTAAAATTCACTTGAATATTTATATTAATGATAATAGATGTAAGGCTGATATTAGTAGTTGTAGCTCTTAGATTAATTTATATTGAAGTCCATATTTATTTGTATTTATTTTTTTATAAGACATCTCTAGAGTTTGAGTAAGAGTTAAAGTTAGGTAGAGATAAACATCATCTAATGATAAACACATCTCTTGTTGAGATATTGACTTTCTACCAGAAGAGTCTGTTGTGCTGTGGAAATTAGTTCCTTTGTTTATCTTACGCATCTCATTTATTGGGCAAGCAAGTGTCCATCTGTGGGGCACACAAACTGCAATACCCATAAGACGCACTGGTTCCTGTACTGGAACATGTGGTCGTCCAACTTGGATAAACTTTATTTCTCTTCTTGAGATCTTAAAAAACAAAATAAGAATGTATTCCTAACACCTGATATTGAGATCATTTCTAGTCCTAAATCTCATTTAAATCTTAATAACCTAATCCCTTTGCCTCCATAGATTTTGTCTTAAGCCCTGTAAATCATTTAGGAGCAGATAAAATGTGAAGTAAGAAATCCAGTTTATCAACATACATGCATGGTGGCCTTGTCTGTCTGATCCAGGCCTGGGAGCGTCTCTCAGATCTAAGAGGAACAGGCAGATTATCCACATCATTAATTCTCCAATTTGCTGGCTGAAATAGCAGACCATGCTTCAGCACGCAGCCCCCTCATAATGGAAACCTGCTCCCTACCTCTCACTGACCAACGGCCTGGTTAATTAAAACTCTTCTGAAAACCAGGTGTCAACTCACTGATAAACCTATTAAACCCTCTTCTGTCCAGCACACCAAATAAGTCACTTCCCAGGATCGTTCCTTGAAGGACAAAAGACATTTTTCACATCAGTTGTAAAAGCCTAAGCCGTCTAGTTTAAAGTTTCAAAAGGATATGAAAAAAACAAAGCAGAGTAGATCAAACAGTTTAACATGTTTTTTTAGCAGCTGTGACAGCCCTGCCAAAGGGATCCAACCTATAAAAAAACATAATGGGGGTAGACTTCCACCAATGCATCTTGGCACTCTGTTATGATATGTAAGTAATTTTTCCTTAAGGGTGCACTTTGTAGATTTGGTAGAGAAATGTGAAATTTGGAGAAGTGTACAGATTCTGTGGTATACGTTCATAACTCTAAACACAAACTGTCCTCAGAGGAGAATTTGGTCGCTGGAACACTGTTTGAAGATAAACAGTCTCTATACGCAAACTGTCTGAGGACAGTTTGCGTATAGAGTTATGAACATATACCATAGAATCTGTACACTTCTCCAACTTTCACATTTCTCTACCAACTCTACATAGTGCACCTTTAATTATTATTATTATGGTATGACTGATCAATTCTTAACACTTTGTGATAGCAATTCCTCACAGATAAGCCTGACTCAACCTAAACAATGGGCACAAGTGCATTAGATACTTAAACTACAAAGTCCCTGGGGTGTGAAAATGACCAATGCGTCAGGAAAAAGTGTAAATGGCTAATGTCCTGCACCTTGAGCAGTGTCTTGCAGAAAGAGAGAGAGATAAAGAGTGAGAAGTTCAAACCAATAAGAGTGTTATACCAGATTCCCTTTATAGCAAGGTGCTTTGCAACCTCTTCCTCCATTGTAATTTGGAACACTCAAAGCACACACACAGGCTGCTGTATTGATTATGGTGATGCATTTTGATGTTACATATGATGCTGACCACAACTCATTGTAAGACCAACACACCCTTGAGGGCAAAGGTAATATATAAGTATAGTAGATTTGCTAGTTTAAAGAAGTGGGTGTTGAGCATGGATATCACAGCGGTGTTTGGATGAAACTAGATGTGGCACGTACTCTGTGGCTTGTTGCTACCTTGCGCCTTGTGTAACACAGTGCCTAAATGCTATCAAGTAGAAGAGGATGTCTTTTTTGTCCCATGCTAACCTCCAAAAAACACTTATTCCTACATTTAGCATCAAGCAACATTAGATTGTTGTTTGGTGGATGGTTCCCTGCCGGGTAAACACCCACAACCTCAAAACTCTGAATCCCAATTTGTTATGTCTTTCTGTAATAAATTCTCCACATCCAGCTGAGATCTGAAATGATTTTCTCCAGGCTCTTGCCACTATTTTCACAGACAGAGTTGTATCCCTTTAGTTTTGATGTGTAAGAAAGGTTAAGTGGGCCTTTAAAGGTGAAACACAGAAAGCTCTTTAAACCAACGCTTATTGTTAATTATACGATAGCCTACACATATTCATTACTTTCTAGTATAGACAGTTTCTCTGATTCTCAGCATCAACCTGCGTCATTACTTCTAAAAAGCAACATCACTCTAGTCTCTCATCCAACCTTGTATCTGTTTCATAACCACTCCTGTTTGTATAGTTCATTTACTGAGTGCATTAGACATCAAGTCACGTGTGTCAAATAATACTGGTTACATAAAACAATATTGTCGACCAATCTGATGGTAATTAATTTTTGTTCAACTGAAAATCTATTGATTTAACCCGACTCAAGGTACTACATGCATACACTTACCATCCCACCTCTGTTTCCATCCCCATGTTTCTGTTGTTCAACTGGATATAATCTCAGGGTCTGGTACTGAGGATTATTATGGCTGCAGTTAAAATGCCAAGGCCAGTTCAGGACTGCCACATTCACTCCCACTTTGGAAAAGATATTGATCCCTTCAGTGGCCACGAACCTTAGCTTTTTTGCTTTGTTTTTAGATTGTTCTTCTCACTCGTATTCCTTTTTCCACCATTGTGTGCTTCGGTCCTTGCCCACTGACAGAGCTGTTTTTGGAAGGGGTAAAGGAAATATGATAAGGCACTACAGGAGGTTGCACGTATAATAGAAAGTCAAATGTGTATTTTTTCTCACATTATTTGTTTCTTCTGTCCTATATTGTCTATGTGTGGATACTTCTCTACTGTGAATGTTTTTTCAGTGTTCCCTCTACAACGTTTTGAAACTTTGACCATGCCAAAGATATGAGGATTTTTTTTCCATTTTTCAAAAATTTGTATTCATAGTTTTTTATTTTAGATTATAAGACCAATAATTATATTCCTTACCTTATCTGCAGTTGTTGCTAAAACATTAAGATTCAGCCTCCTCTTTTCACCTTTTCTCCCAAAAAATATATACAAAATGAGAAAAAGTAATGTTTCTCAGCTTATTAGAAAGGAAGTCAAGTCAAGTCAACTTCATTGTCATTCTTCCGCATACAAGGTCCTGGATGGAGGGGAGAGAGACCCCTATGATGCTCCCAGCTACCCTCACTATGGGTTGCAGGGTCTTGCGTTCTGACAGTCTGTGATTCCCAAACCAAATGATGTAGCTTGCCAGGATGCTCTCCACAGTGCCTCTGTAGAAGGTGGTGAGGATGGTGGTTGGCTCTCTTCAGTTTCTGCAGAAAGTGTAGACATTGTGCCTTCTTGGCTGCAGAGGTGTTGTTGAGAGACAAGGTGAGGTCGTCAGAGAGGTGCACTACAAAAAACGTAGTTCTCCTGACCTTCTCTACTGTGGAGCCGCTGATGAGCAGTGGAGGATGGTCCTCTAGTATCAACCATCCCTTTTTCTTTTACCACATTGAGAGATAGGTTGTTGAGACTGCACCATCTCAGCAGTTGCTCCACTTCCTCTCAGTACAGAGTATGTGGATGTGTATTTAATGGGAGTGATGTCATGTTCCCTGTTGGACATTGTTGTGCTATTAAATCAACCTTTGAAACTACTGTTTAAAGGTGTAAAAGTAACATATTGTTGCTTTAATGAGGTTGGACTTCACAAAACAGTAATGGATAGGCAGCGTGAACAGCAGGGGGCTGAGCACACAGCCTTGGGGAGTGCCTGTGCTCAATGTGATTGAGGGCTCACTCACACTAGCAAACTTGTCCCGTACCTTGCTTAAGCACGATTGTCCCCCCTTCTTAAGCCCCCGCTGGCCTGCAGTTACACTGCTCCAGGACTAACCGGGCCTGAGCACAGTTACCTCTTGTACATTACATCATAATACAACACATTAGGGCTGGGAATCTTTGGGTGTCTCACGATTCGATTCGATTTCGATTCTTGGGGTAACGATTCGATTCAGAATCGATTTTCGATTCAAAACGATTTTGGATTCATGGATCCATGGATTCAAAGTCTATTTTTGAATTAGTACATACTTCAGGATCTACTAAAGTCTTCTGTGAGACTGGCTGAATTTCTTGTTGCTCTATTTGGCATTCTACTGATTTAAAGAGCAGGGAGCGACTGATAAGCCCCCCTCCAAAAAAAAAATCGATTTTTTGGAAATTATGAATCGATTTTAAATCTTAGAAGGGAAGAATCTCGATTTTTACATGAATCGATTTTTTTTTACCACCTCTACAACACATGCATGACTTTACGTGATCATGAAGCGTGCTTTGTTTACAAGACAGGTGGACTCGAAAATAAAACAAATAAATAAATAAAAGGGACGTGCGGTCGAGTCTGTGTCCGCACATCTGAGAACAACCCAGAGAGCATGACAGCTACTTTACTGAGTTGGTGGCTTATTTTGAGTAATTTTATTCAGAAACAACCGTAACACTCAGGAATATTCTCGATAATAAGGGCTGTCCATGCTGTGTACCCGTGCTTGTGCTTGTGCATGATCTGTACCGTGCCGAATAGAGCTGGGTATTGTCCACAACCTCACAATTCAATTTGATTTAAATTCTTTGGGTCACAATTGGATTCGATATCGATTGGATTCGATATTGATAAATATGCTTCGATATCGATTTAATAATACATACAGATGACAGGAATATGTGGGAGTACCCTGTGGGGGTATTCCTGTGGGGCGGCTGTGGCTCAATTGTAGAGTCGTTGTCTCTCAACCGGAAAGTTGGGGTTCGATCCCCAGCTGCTGCAGCAATATGTCCGATGTGTCCTTGGGCAAGACACTTAACCCCAAATTGCTCCCGCTGCTTCGTCGGCAGCGTATGAATGGGATCAGTTACTTCTGATGGTCTTACTACATAGCGACCACTGCCATCAGTGTGTGAATGGGTGTGAATGGGTAGGTGTGACCTGCAGTGTAAAAGTACAGTACAGTATGATCTAAAGTGCACATTTGTTTTTGTCCATGCTGTAATGGCATGGACAAAAACAATATATCTAAAGTGCACAATTGTGCCTGACCGGAATTCACAGCACCCACAGTGCCCCCAATGGAGAGGGGCGTCATTACAACGAAAATAAATGATCTCAGGATTTCCCTGAATCGATATTGAATTGGGAAAATAATAATTGCAATGCATTGATGAATCGATTATTTTAACCAGCCCTAGTGACGAAGCACACCTCTTCCAAGCGTGCCAGGGCCAAGGAAGTGTGCCGTGCTTGAGCACGGATCAGAGCACTCGCACTAGTCAAACAAACTGGACTTTAGAGGTGAAGCGTGCTTTGGCACGTTACGGATTGCCTAGTGTGAGTGCACCCTGAGGCTGATGC
This sequence comes from Tautogolabrus adspersus, assembly GCA_020745685.1. Taxonomy (NCBI): domain Eukaryota; kingdom Metazoa; phylum Chordata; class Actinopteri; order Labriformes; family Labridae; genus Tautogolabrus; species Tautogolabrus adspersus. The sequence goes on along the minus strand of CM036541.1, from coordinate 9,504,963 downwards.
TCTGCTTAGGGCTGTAACAACAAATTGATTTAAACTTTTTCAAAAATCGATTAATAAAAGTGTTGTCAACGAATTTGACTTTCGATTTGTTGTGTCGCGCAGTTATTGCGTCACTCGCCGGGGCACAGAGCTGTTTACATCACCAAAGACAGTAGAGTAGCATGGGTGTTGTATAGCACTTGGTCAGCTCAAGCTGTGTTTAAATGTGCTGTTTAAATTTATACTTTACTTTCATTTGTTCTGTGATGGTAACTGATAATTGATCAATTTTCCATAACAAAGATGAGTCGTTGGTGAATTATAGACCCAGCCCCCTGATGCTGAACACAAGCCTGTCTGTCACAGAGAGTGAATCAACTGCATTACTGAGCTGCGTACGCTGAGCAGGAGAATCTGTATGCTGTGGGGTTGCAAACAGACAACACTCAATTCTCAAAATAGTCTCAAAGATTTGTGATAAGCGCTGATCTGCTCTTTGCAGCAGAGCAGCATGTCTCATGATGTCAAATAACACACATACACATGTAGTGAATTGCAAAGATAGTAAAAGCAAACAGAAAGTCTCACTTGTGTTTAAAAAAAAAATCATACATTAAACTTACTCTAAGACCTGTGAGTGATAAGTCTTTTGTTTAACGCTCTGCCTCCATTTCATTCTCCATCTTGTCTTTTTTTCTCCACTGTTGTAAACCTCGTTACTGCAGGTCCAGGCAATAGGAAGTGGGGCAGGTGGTTAGCTGATAGTACACTGAGGTGTTTCCTGCAGACCCTGTTCCCATTTAAACAAGACCCAACAGGTTAAAGTGTGGGCTGGGCAGCTCTAAATGTGTAGCAGCGGGTCAGCTCTCACACTCAGTCACGGCTGATAGGGTTTCTTGGACAAGGCCGTGCTTGTCCAGTTCAAAGTTATCTCTTTGGACATGAGGTATGGATTTGATTGAGAGACCACTCATTAGTCAGTGATAAGTAAGTAAAGTTCATATATAAGGCTCCTTTTAAGAATAGAGGTCACAAAGTGCTTCAAAATAAAAGCTTAAAAAAAGGAAAACAAAGACATAGTAACGGAATATAAAAAGACATCTACATCAAAGCAGACATAGACCGTTTAAACAAAAGGCAAGTCTTAATAAATGTGTCTTCAACAGCTTTTTTTAAATGTCAAGTTGCCACAGTTCTCCAGTGGGAAACAGTTCCAGAGTTAAGGAGCTATACAGCCAGGAATGCACATGCTCCTTTAGTTTTGAGTCTCGTTCGAGGAACGGCCAGCCGACCATGATCAGAAGACCTAAGAGTCTGGCTGGTGTTGTACAGCTTCATAAGCACTTTCATATAAAAGGTGCTTGACTTTTAGTTCTCAGAATATACTGTATATGATTATTTTTGTTGTGGCGTTTTCTTATTTCAAACTCTCATATCCATTTCCTGGGTAGCCTATTTTCTAAGACTAATATTATTAACAAGACCGGTTATAGTTCATCTGAATTCCTAACTATATTATATTTGGGGCTCTTTTGAAAAACATAGAACATATATGGTCCAAAGTGGAGCACACAGAACTCCTTCAGCTGCTTAAATGTAAATATGGTTTGAAGAGAAGACACCTTTAGGACTAATATAAAATATTCTGAATATCCTTTATTTGTCTGTTGCATAGGAGATCATTTTTTAATCATATCAGTGCATATATATCAGTCCATATATATCAGTCCATATATATATCCCTTGAGTAAAGAAACATTTAAACCCTTTTCACAATAAGAGAGCATGATTAACTGTATTTTTTTACTTTGATGGTCATTTTGCGAAGTGGCATAGTGCCAGACATTTCTGCACATTGCCCTGTACCAATTTCCTGCCAGACTAGGTGGGTATCCTGACGTGTAGCTGGGGTGGGGTTTGGCATGGGGTGTACGCTACACTGACCACTAGTGTATAGAAGGGGGGCTGGGCAGAAGCCAGTGAAGGGAGAAGCTACCCTGAAGAGAGGTGAGAACAGGGAGGGGGTTAGAATTGTTTTGTCTAGAATTCCTCAACCACAACTACAAAGATGTTGCAGGGGCCAAAAGCGCTTTTGAAAATTTCCAAAAGGAGAAAATGATTGTTGGATAAACCGTCCCCAATTCGCCACTTTCTCACCATCCCTGGGGGAGGACGACCTTTGACCTCCAGTATCAAAGTACAGGGTGACGCCGCAGCAGCCACCCAGCCAGCCAAAGCCGGCCCTCTCCCTCTGCACCCCCTACACCACCTCCACCACCACCCAACCTCACACACTCCAATTTCACCCCCACTGCTCTGCCCCACTCAACCGCAAGAAAAAGCCTGAAATTCATGTCTTTCTCTTTGGTCTCTCCCAAGCCGTCCCTGTGGCTCAGGAGTCAAGAATTCAATTAGTTAAAAAAAGAGAAGAAAAGATCGAGGCTGCAACAATGCAGCGATAAGGGGGCAGAATGTGCGTTCCCACACGCTAAATACAGGGCGCTTTCCCTGGGGCCCACAGAGCCAGAGGACCCACACCGCAGGAGGCGAGAATAATCACAGCTCCCTCTGAACCCCCTCATTACACACACACCCACACATACACACTCATATACACACACACACCTTACATTCCTTGCACACAGATAGCTTCATGTAGGACACGTATTACAGGCAAACATTCTCTTAAAGGACACACCTTGCAGATGCCCAACACTTACTACACACATAAACATGCACTGAGACAAACTTCCAGCACACGCTCGCACACAGAACGTAAAGACCTCTCATTACATGCTGGCCTCATACAGGTGTTCCCAGGTCCAAGGTTTACTAGTGAAGAGGCAGAGATACATTCTGCCTTACACGATATGAACATAAATGCAGACAAACATCTATCCAAGTAAGTTTCCAAATATTCAAAACTAATATACCATATGATAGATTTTTTTCTTTTCCTCTGAATAGTTTTCAGCTTCTTAATTTCTGCTTATTATAATAAGAAAAAACCTATTATATAGAGTGACTGGCAAAATAGTTCTTCTGTTAATTTATCTGAGCTTACTTTACTCTTGAAAACCATTAAGTCTCTGCAGGAAGTGTGGACGTCATAGTCAATAGTAGCGCTTACTTAACAGATTTAAGGAAAATCTGCTTTGGTCGTTGTGCTTTTACATTTTTTCACTATTGTAACCTTAAACGAGGGCCCTGTTTGTCAAACTCCACACACATAAATCTAAATCATCTACACAAAATACCAAACCTCTTAAATCTTTTGCAAAAGCAAGAACTATATTTAAAACTATATAAACTCTTCAAATATGACACTTTCACTTCAAAACTTTACACACACACCAAATAGATAGATAGTGTTACTGCCAACTGAAGTAATCTGTGCTCAATCTACTTTAACATCTCTACTTTTCTAATCGTATATTCTAAGTCAAAAAACACTACAGCTGTCTTCACATGTGTATGAGTTCAAGTGATTTCTAAAAGACTGTAGTGTTTTAGTGGCAGTGTTTAGAAATGAAAACTCACAGGCTAACAGTTTTGAATGATGTGTTTGAATGTATTGTCTTAAAATAAAAAAAGATGTGTGTTGTGTTGTGCAAAACAGTGTGAGGCTGAGAATGTGCGTATAGTTTTGCAAATCTGGGCTTACATTTTGCTTCTCGTGTGTCAAGTCTTGATAACTATCAATTATAATTTTTGTGTGTAACTATATATATACACACACACACAAATAATAATTGACTAAAACAAACGTAACCAAAGTTTTCCATGTGCATTAGTCCAGGCATTGTGGAGCCTTAACAGCATGGAGATGTGTGATGTGTACTGGCAGCCGTGTTAGTCATACAGCACATTATCCTAATGAGCGTCACTCCCACCACATTTTGAGAAGGAGAAAGCCCTGTGATCACTGAAGCTCTGCCTCTAGTGGATCCCAATTTAAAACCTGTCAGTCGCGCTCCTTGCTGACCCCGACAATACAAACACTTGTCACAGAGAACTCCTTTCACTGGCTCGCATCAGAAATATCAGCAAATCATTGAGGGCTGTGACCTTAACAAGTTTTGACATTAAAAATCTGTCTTCCGATTTACTGAAATGTTCTTTGGTTTTGACAAAGCAAATCTTTCTACAACATCCATCGGTGGAATATGGTTGTTCAGATGATTGACTCCATGTAGCTCTGCTGTGCAATGGTCTTCTTTGGGATAGAGCTCAGTGTCCTTAAAAAAAGGTATCCTCAGAAAATGATGACTTAAGATTTTAAGAAGAGAAGTGTTAATGTGTGAACATACACAGTCTAATAATTGACCAACACAAATGCATATGTTTGCATTCACAAGTTTCACTTAAGCTTCATGGTAAGTAAAGTAATCGAGTCGATTGCTGTTGAATATATTCTTTTAGAATCTTCACATTTGCTCCTTCCATTTGCAAGAATCATAGAAGCCGATGCCAAAGATCTTTTTTCGTCAGAAAAAAATAAAGATATGATTCACTGTAATGGGAAATTCCAATTTTTTTTACCTTAATAATTCTGGTAAAAACTTAAATTCAGGATGTATCCTTTTTACGTGTGTCTTGTCATTAATAACAGGTATGAAACATGATGAAACATAAGCAAAGAAGTCCCTTCATGCAAATTAATTCAGCTTTATCAAGAACTGCTGTCTATGCAATAAGGCTCATCTTATTCTGATTTAAACTTGCCATTGAAAGTACCATTTGATAAAAATGTCTCTACATTTATTAGGCAAATTTGCAAACTTTGGAAATGGTATATATCACTGTTAAACTGGCAATACTGGGTTGGATCACTGACTCTGTTACTATGGCTACTTGTACTCCAGTCACATTGTGTTTAGCGTAAATTCAATTATCCTGTTAATGTCATTGAGGCAACACTGGCCGCTTGTCACTAAAAGTTATATATTCTAGCGTTAACAGATTAAATGTATTTTTACAACAGCTACCTGGACTTCGTGGAGGAGGGTGGGGGGTTGTGTTATTATAACCGAGGTATAATTGAGATCAAATGTGATTCTAGAGTCAGCTAGCTAGTGTAGCATGTTGTTGTGTCTGGTGTGTGTGACCAGTGTGGACGGTTGCGTTGGGTCCCGGTCTGTTCCATTCGGTTGAACAGAGCTGAGGGGCCAGCCGAGGAATGTCCCTGTGACCCTACACACAGGAGACACAAACAGAAGCCAAAAGGACCACAGGGGGGTGGGTAAGGGACAACAGGGTCTGGGTGTATGTGTGTGCATGTGTTTGTGTGTCCATGCATAACAGTGTGGATCTGCAACAGATAGAAAGTGCATGTTTACATGCATGCATACGTTTCCAATGCCTATCCGTTTATTTGATGTGTAAGAAAGAGCTTGAGAAAGCACGGCAAAGGAGACTGGTGGTGAAAGGGAGGGATGAGAGAGAGTGTGTGTGTGTGTGTGTGAGAGTGTGTGTGTGTGTGTGTGTGTGTGTGTGTGTGTGTGTGTGTGTGTGTGTGTGTGTGTGTGTGTGTGTGTGTGTGTGTGTGTGTGTGTGTGTGTGTGTGTGTGTGTGTGTGTGTGTGTGTGTGTGTGTGTGTGTGTGTGTGTGTGTGTGTGTGTGTGTCAGCAGGGGTCAGCACTTGCACCCTTTGGCCATTGTCTCCCTCTCTGACCGATATAAAAGCATCATAACCCTTTGAGCTCAGACATATTTAGAAAGCAGATAAAAGCACTTTTTACAAACTAGATACACGTCAGACACAAAGCCCGGGGTCAAGCGCAACAAATTAACAACCCTCTTTCTGACGGGAGTTGGGGGTGTGTGTGTGTGTGCGGGGGGTGACTGGGCAAAGCTAAACCGCCCCTGGAGTCCAGAGCCAAATGCCTCCACATTCCCAGAGTGGGGATGTGGGCTGTTCTGTTGCATTCATGTGTAATTGGTCCTAGGGGCAGAGGCTGAGATAAATACTGACTTACTTTTTTGTGTTTGTATTATGTCCTCTTAATTGAAGACTTGTTTGGAATTCCCTTATTCCAACAGAAGTCAAGAGAGCCTTTATGAAGGGCAAGAATTTGAATCATTTGTCAGTCAGGGTGCCATCACAGCCACTGAAATCCCAACCTTTTTGAATTTGAGATGTTAAGGTTTTATTTTACATTTGTAAAATATATATGTATTACATCATATTTATTATTAAAAGCACAATTGTAAAGCTGCACAGATTCAAACTCAGTGAAAGAGGACAAGGACTTCATCAAGTAGATCAATATTGTTTCTTCTTTTTATGGATCTCTTAACGGGATAACACATAATGTTGAGTCATTATATGTACTAAAATTGACCCATTCATAATTTAACAAAAATAGATTAATGTCATGCATGAAGCAAAACGACAGGCTTTTCTCCACGTTACATCATTAAAAATAACTGTTTGTCACTCAGATGTAGCATTGCCATTTTTAATTAGTGATCCATATTTATCACAACGTTTCAACATGTTATATACTTGTTAATGTTGAAATTGAGAAAATAATGTTAAGATGTATTTAATGATAAGTGGTTTCAGTTCTTGCTCCATTGATTTCACATCCTTTTCTAAAATTGTAGAATCTTTTCCCCGGTGTTATAAGATGTGATTGAGTATCAACAAGACTGGAGCAGAAGAGAAAAAGCTAAACTAGCAGTTCATATAGTTCTGGTTCTTTTTCCCCCAGTCCTTGATATACTCCTACAGCCAAAACATTGGAAATTAGAATAATTTCACTACTACTGAAAATTCACATTGGAACTATTTGTTTTAAGTCTAAGGTAGTTCATAAGTTTTGTAATGCAGAATTCTGAGTTGTCAAAATAATATTATTTTCATATATTCCTCTTTAGTCGGTCTGAGATTTAGTGCACATTAGCAAGCAGCTAAGATAGGCTCTGGTTTACCATTACTTTGTGTGAGCTTTATGCAGCCAACACTGATAACAGTAACTGTTATGATGTGCACGACTGAAAGGTCACTCTTGGATAAACATGTGCTTTAAAGTAACTTTTTACTTCTATCGATTATTAACAGTGCATTTACTTCTGAACATTTTTGATGAACTTCTTACTAATCTTAAGACATTTTCAAACATGCACAATCAAACATTTCTAAAAAAAATCAGGCAGGCTGCCTATTAAACCTTCCAGAGTTGCTAGTTTGCAAATGCACCTCAGCGGGAAACTATCCCCGTCAGACTAGGGGGTGGGGGGTTTCAGGAGGCTGGACCTGTTGTAAAAAGAACGACTTGAAAAGGGTGGACGAAGCATCAGAGTCCAAAGCTATGATGGCAGTTTTTGCCTTTATGTATGCTACATGTAATTCAACATATTTATAGTATCGACAAAGGAGAGGAGAAGAGAAGAACATACTGGCTAACAGAATAAATAATGAACCTTTTTCTTTACGGCACAAAGACCGCAACGGTCATGTACCAGCCACAGGATTTCAACGCCATTAGCCCCCTCCCACTCACACGTGGTGAATTTTCCAGAATTTTTCCTGCTGTGTTCTCACATCGGTCCACCCCGACTTCATGCAGAATATTCACTAGGGAGCTGGCAGGAAGAATTCTAGGTGAAGTTGGAATGAAAAATTTCGCTTTTTGGGTTCACACATAAAGCTCACCCCGAATATTTCAGGAATATTGATGAATAAAAAAATGTATCATTGTAGTGTAAAAGAAATGAACTGCTGCTAAATCCCTGTGCAGTCCCAGTGAGAAGAAGGAAGCATTTAAGTAGTGCATTAAGGCGCCATTGAGATGTGCTTTACAAATACAAAGACAATTTCTTCTGAAATATATTTTTCCAAGTTTTACGCAGACTTTCACACAGAAATGCTTCGTAAAGCACTGATAATACATTGTGTATGGTTATTTTCTTTCAAATGATGCTTCAATTTCTCCCTCATCTCACCATGTCTGCATTCAGACATGGTGACAGGCATATCAGACAGGTGACAACAACCAAAAACTTAGCCTGTGGTAGTCTGTAGCTATAAACTTACCCGAACAAAACCTGTTACAGAGCGCTGAGTTTGGTCCAAATAAACTGAAGATACAGTCGGTCTGTTTTGTCTGACTCAAAACACCATGCACTGCAGGTGCAGCCAGTGTACGGTAGACACACATCCACTAACAGTGGGTGTTTGTTAACTGTTCAACGGTGTCAAAGCTAATACAAAAAACAAAACTTGAATGTGTAGATCACAGTAAGCCTGTTATTCTTAACCAGATTTCTATTTGTTGTATATAAAGCTGATGTCCCTGGGGTTGCTGTTATTGAGATGATGCAGCTTTTTAAGATTACAGTCTGTTTTACTCAGATTTCTACATAAAGGGGAGTTAAGAAGTGAAGAAATGTATGTTCCCCTTGAGGGCTAATATAGTATTCTTCTTCCTCTTCTGTTAGTTAACATCATTAATATACCTAGCTGACAAGTTTTATCCATTTACATAAAACACCAAAAGAAAAGTACTGTTCATGTCATTTGAATAATTTGGATGACTGGATCCAACCCAAAAGAGAATGGTATAATCATTGATGATGACTATTGTTAGCAAACAGACAGGACAGGGAAACAGAAGTGCTCAAGTGTTTTTTAACCAAACTAGTGTCAAGATAGGCTTTTGCAACCCCCACTATGTAAAAATCAGACATTTTCACATCACAGATTATAATCTGACTTAGACTCCAGCACTGATGAACCTTGACTTGGATTTGGACTTGAGCATTGACTGCATTGACTCTGAAGATGAAGAGGAGGACTACAGCAAACGCAAGCAAGAGCAGTGCAACATGTTCGAGATGTAACTCGGGTCATGGAGACTTGACTAAGACCAGGACACGGACTCCAGTTACGGGGACTCAAATACTTCTTTGTTGACTGGAACTTGAACACTGGGGACTTGAGACTTGACTACAACACTGGTTCCAGGTTAATGTATTAATCAGGATGCACACATAACAATGAATAAGTACTCGTTTTTTGAATGAAAGTCAAAACACAAAACGCTGAGAACCAATAAAGAGGCTGTTTCATTTTGCTACGATATTCGATCTGGGATCAGAGTATGGTGACAGTCTGCACAGCAGCAGTGAGCTGGTGATGGTCTTGGGGAAGTGTTTCCTGTGCTGCCAGTGTGTTGATTTTGGAGCTAACAATGTTGGTACTGTTGGACTAACCCCCAGCAGGGGCTCTGACACGTTGTGTGTGTGTCAGTGTTTAAATGAGACTGTATGAATGAGTGTGTTTGCACACATGAGAATGTGTGTAGATGTGTTTCTTCATATCTGGGTTGTGTGTGTGTGTGTGTGTGTGTGTGTGTGTGTGTGTGTGTGTGTGTGTGTGTGTGTGTGTGTGTGTGTGTGTGTGTGTGTGTGTGTGTGTGTGTGTGTGTGTGTGTGTGTGTGTGTGTGTGTGTGTGTGTGTGTGTGTGTGTGTGTGTGTGTGTGTGTGTGTGTGTGTGTGTGTGTGTGTGTGTGTGTGTGTGTGTGTGTGTGTGTGTGTGTGTGTGTGTGTGTGTGTGTGTGTGTGTGTGTGTGTGTGTGTGTGTGTGTGTGTGTGTGTGTGTGTGTGTGTGTGTGTGTGTGTGTGTGTGTGTGTGTGTGTGTGTGTGTGTGTGTGTGTGTGTGACTAGATTCCCACTGGGGTACGTTTGTGTGACACTGCTGACAGGCCCTTAGATAATACAGCGGGCTGATGAGGTTACCCAAACCGCAGTGGAGGCCCAGCATGTTGCTAATGATGAGAGGGGGAGGTGAGGCACAGGTCGGGGCAGAGGAGGGATCCTATGTTTGGCCAGAAATGGCTGTGTGTGTGAGTGTGTGTAAATATGTGTGTTTGGGGGGCGAGAGAGGCTCTGACCCTAGCAGCTATAATATCAGTGCAAGCCCTGACCCTAGACCAGGCCTGGTTGGCGCTTCAGAGGGGTGAGAGAGCTGGGGGAGACGAGGGGGGAGTTATTCTTTCATTGTATGACCACTGTCCCCTGTCCTGCCTCTGCCAGTGCCAAAGCCTAGTGAGGGGTGAGTAATGTGAGTAATGGAGAGTAATAGGGTCCAGATAGTGAGTGTGACCATAACCCAAGCAGGTCAGAGGTCACCCACCGTACATATTGGTCCTGGCCCTGCTCGACCCATTTGGGTCGTAAATGAGTTTACCCAACACTAATTACCGGGGGACTGCCAATGGGCGCGCTGCTTAATGGGACTGACAGCTGCCTCTATGCCCCACTTAGCCCCACCCCCCAACATCCCTTTGATGCCAACAGCATCCTTCCATCACAGCTCTGAATAATTAGTGTCTGCACCACTAAACGGCATTTATACAGTTTCTAGGATGGAGGATATACATTTGCTATTTGATGCATTGTACCAGAGTTAGCCTGAAGCTAACTTACATCTGCAGTCACTTGGCAGGTCACGAGTAAAGACATCACATAGGTAGCGCCAGAGATTAATTTCTTGGTCTGCAACTGCCCAGGGGCTAGCTTCAAGATACTTCAGACAGTCATTTGAATTTGAATTTATTTGATGTTTAATAGGGACAATGCAATTTAAAGTTTCAAAACAAAACATAAAAAACTTATTTGGTAAATGGTAACTGGACTTGACCTTGTATAGTGCTTTTCTAGTCTGCTGGACTACTCAAAGCATTTAGTACACCTCATGTCACATCTATCCATTTACACCACATTCACACTGTGTTCACACAATGTTATGAAAAGTGTCCATCAGTGTTAAATATTCCCATTTGTTCTAGGGCTGTCAGCATTAACTAGTTAGTTGCGATTAATTAAGGTCAGAAATGTCACTGTAAGAAAACTCTCAGGCAGCTCAGTTGACGAGTAAAAGTAATATCCACCTTATGACATCGTTTACTTCAGCTGTTTTAATTTCCCCACAAATATGTATACAACACTAACTCTGTCGTCCCCACAACCACTGCCATTTTAACCAATTGAAATGAAATACCAAAACAATACACCATGCTTGCAACACTGATTTGTCTGTATTGATGTCAATCAATGTAGTAGCCAAGGATGTTGTTGTTTTAACAAATAGAAACACATCACTAATGCACCTCGAGTTAGATTTCAATACTGATTTGTCCGTACGTGTCAATCAATCTCAGGGTTGCGGCTGTTGCTTAGCTACCAAATCTAATCATATTAACAGGACCTGCTGCGCAAGGACGGGTAACCTAGCTTCCATGCCGAAAAAGAAGTCAGCTTCTTCCAAAGAGCTCTAGGAGAGTTGCAACTTTGTTCAAAAAGTACCAGTCCATGAATACGGCTTGCTTTTTGCACACACTGCAAATATCAATTTTCAGTCGCCCATGGTGCAAACCTACATACAAGCTATATTAACCCATTTAGACCCAAGGACGCCTAAAAAAACGTCCTCTAAAACCTAAGTAACGTTTGAAATCAACCTCCCAAAACCTGAGGGTTTTCAGAAAAACTGCACAGAATTTCAATGTTTACTAAAATCTTTCTAAAGTCTCAGCCTCTATCAGATAGACACCTTAAAAATAAAACATTTTAAAGCTTAAAACTATTGGCTTTAACTGTAAATTAAAATTTCCTTTGCACTCATGATAGACACTCAGGTTCCCAAATATATGTTCAAAAACACTGCAAAAGTGGATTTTTCATATTATGTCCCCTTTAAAGGTAGAAGCACGCCTGCGTCATATCAGGTCTAAATGGGTTAAAACGAGCAAACACAAACAGTTGTACAGACTGGAAGTACTTCAGTGAGGCAAACGGGCTGCTCAAAATCACAGTTTCTGTTAAAAATAGTTCTATGGATCAAACTGAACTACAACAGTCTTCATTTAGTAAACTTCTTAGGGATAGTTGGAGGACCAGTTACAACAACCACTAACTGTTTTAATTATACAATGGACCTTCAAGTGTTGAATTAGAAAGACTTGAAAACTGTGAATCATTCCTTGAACTTTTTCAGTCAGTCTCTCGCCGTTGGTTATGAATTGCCACTTTCAAGTTATTTCATGGCTCAGTAATGTTGGTAATCAAGAGTTAGAATGATATATGTTATCATTACTTAAAAAATGTCTAATGTAATCTATGTTCAAGTCTTTCACTTCATGTCAGCATCATTGCAGAGGACAAGGACAATTTCTGTTGCAACAAATCCCAATGGGACAGTAGCACAAGGTGTCATCGTGTCAGAGTATTCAATTGAAGACACAGACCTGCATCACTGTCTGACAGCATTCCTGACCTATGCTCCGCCACAGCTGGAGCTAATCGTTTCCTTCCCTTCACTGTGGTTAACAGGCAGGGAGTTAACCTTGGGGTCAACATAAATGTGGTTTCTGGTTTGAATATACATTCAGTCTCTGAAACAATCTCTGGAATTTTCATATTCACAAATATATACATAAGGCTATCTGGAATATCTGCAGGCTGCATATGCCTTGTTGTCTATATGTAATTTATACCCTAAAAAATAACATGATTCATCCATATCAGTGTAGGATCTATACTTACAAGGAACAGATATGTTCTGTGCTTATCCAACTGTTTTGTGTATTAGTGTCAAAAAATATGTCAGTGGATGGTTAAGTTGAATATCGAATATTCAAGCAATGATTATACTGATTATTAATTAACCATTTTATGATATTTATAAAGCAGAGGTCTGATATATGTTAGGGCTGGGAATCTTTGGGTGTCTCACGATTCGATTCAGAATCGATTTTCGATTCAAAACGATTCTTGATTCATGAATTCAAAGTCTATTTATGAATGAGTACATACTTCAGGATCTACTCAAGTCATCTGTGAGACTGGCTGAATTTCTTGATGCTCTGTTTGGCATTCTACTGAGTTAAAGAGCCAGCTTTAGCACTTAGCAGGGAGGGACTGATTAGCAGTTATGAATCGATTTTAAATCTAAGAAGAGATGAATCTCGATTTTTACATAAATCGCTTTTTTTCCCCACCTCTAATATTTGTTGCTGGTATCTCAAATTTGAGATTTATTGAATTTCATTTGTAACATTCATGTCTTTTGGCTGATCTGATGCTTTGACTATTCGTTACTATTTGAGTTGAGCTCCACAACACACTCATGTATAATCTGTAAGTTACACATGACTCTGTCAGCTGATCGTTACAACATTTCCAGTCCACTCATTTCTCATTGTTTTAAGCCAGATCACTGTTTTTTTTAACTATTGTCATATAATACTGGTAAATAATTCTGTCAGCATGTGAGCTATATAATAAGTGACAGCTTGGCTTGCAACCTCAAAAACCCTAGCATAGAAACGCCACAGTGAGTCATGTTTTTTTACATCAAACTACTTACTCAGCATTTTTACTAGGCCAGCACGATATGAGGAAAATATGCAATGTGCAATATTGCGATAACGATATGAATGCAATAAATAAACTAAAGTTAAGAGTGCATATTAGCTTACCAATACACCAAGACAAATTCCTTGTATGTGTAAATGTACTTGGCAATAAAACCCGATTCTGATTCTGATTCTGAGCTTTTACTCACAGTTTCTGTGTCCGTCAGCTGTTCATGTTTTACAGAACACCGGTGTTTGCAACGTCTTCCTTCTAAAGCCAGAACAAAGTCAAAAAAACTTTATTGGTATTTTTTAATCAGAGAGTAGCTGATAGTTAGCTTTCGCTTTATCTGACTGCATCAAAACGGTGTGAAAGCACTGCCACTAAACACAGACCTCTGTAAACTAGTCAAATATAAACAAGTCGCTATAACGATAATTGCCCATCTCTAAATCTTAACCGTTTTAAATACCGGCTCTGCTTCTTTCTTCTTTTTTTAATGAGGATAGCTTTGGGGTTTTGGCCAAATTATGAATGCTATTTCTTTACCCACTAGTTTGATTTCAGCTTCAGACAAAGAGGGAGACGTACAAACAGCAAAATCTAACAAAAGATAATACAGACTTAAAGTACCAATGCCAATCATTTTGTAGAATTCTGAGTATTATTTGCTATAAAAACTATAATGTAGATAAGTTGAGTATGACTGAAAAATTTAAAGATGGAGTTAAGCAGGTCCACAACAAAAATCCAGAGAGGGAAGCACAAACACTCTGGAGAAGATTAAAAGTTACTAACATGCAGATAGAGAGAAAAGGAGAGATATGGGTGTATTGGAGACTTTAAGCAGCATAACTATAAGTTGGTACCATGGTTATGCTACTAGAAGTAATGTATCTAATTTGGCTATTTAAGTTTGATAACTGTTAAATGACACTTAAAGGTCACTTACATAGGATAAGGGTGAAATTAAAAGAGTTGGCTTATTTTCTCTTATTTGATTTATTGAGTTACATTCAACAACGAGACAAAGAGAGTGTTAACAACGGCCGCTTAAATCTTTCAAGAATGTGAACTTAATGCAGAAAATTAAAGTTGTGTTTTATTTCAATAGATAATTTAAAGGTACAGTATGTAGAATTGCATGCTAATGTTTACATTCAAATATCTAACTTATATTAAAAATGGACTAAACCCATGTTATATATATTTTTTAGTTCAGTACTTACATCACCTCAAATATTTCCAAAAGTTATCAAAGTCAGAGAAATCTGTAATTTTATAGTTGTAACGGAACGTGTCTTGTAGGCGGCTGCCATGATGAGCCGCCACGATGGCGGCTCATCATGGCAGCTGCCTACAAGACACGTTCCGTTACACGAAATGTTGATCGTTGTCAAGGAAACAACGGATGTTACGTCAAAGACCGCTGCATAAGCTAGCGCTAGCTGCTACTGAAAGCTGCCGTTCTGTTGCTGTATGTGCTGCTGTGATAAAAACGTTGTGTAAATTATACTTGGATACATCGTCCGTACACATATTGTCTTTCTCAGGTCGGTTTCGCCCGTTCGTATTGATTCAACACGGAGTTCGTTCGTTTTCTCCCGTAACACCCTGCGAGGCTCGACGTCATCTTTTAATATTGTTTTGATTGAGAGCCCCCTAGCGGCGGATTTTACATACTGTACATTTAACATGTTTTCTTTGTTTTATTTTACATATATCAAGACACCTCCACCATACATTATGGTATAAACAAACAGGTGAATACAGGACAACTGGGTTAGGTTGAATGAGAATGAGATATAGTCAATTTACCTGGTTGAGTTTTGAAGATTTTTCATGGTTAATTAACAGTCAGTGTTTTATTATGAACATAACTATTGGTCTTTGTTGTCAATTATAGTTCCTTAAAGGAAGTAACTTGGACAAAATTGGACTCTAAAGCTCAGGCCTAAAAAAAAAATTGAAATCGGCTTAAGATATTGCATTTAGTGCATCTCTCTTTAAAACACTTACAATAAATAAGGAAGTACGTCTTCAAAATGTTAGTCTGTTTTTGGAAATATATGTTTATTCCTCTTTTCCAACTACTTCATACAACAACAATTGGACTAGGTGTTAATCAATCCTCTCTCTGGATCTATCTCTGTATCTATCTCCATTTACAGTGTTCCCCTCAAGCCAGCAGCACTTGACAGTGTCTCTCTGTGTGTAAAAGGCGGGTCCTCCCCCCTGTCCGTCAACCCTGTAGGAGGGCACTAAGCCCTGAGACCCAACAGAAGCCCCCCTACCACCAGCACCCCTGGTCATCACCCCACCCTCTACATAGCTTCTAACACCCAAACACACCCCATCAGCCCACTCCCATAGCTCTCCTCCCCTCTCCTTTCACCGCTCCCCCTCCTCCTGAATGCAAAACATTGAGTGTGCATACCTAGGCTGCTAATTCCAACCTGCCACTCCAATCAAAGGATCACAACGGTTGTAGTTTTTCCCTCTTTCTTTTTGCTGAGGAACATTATGTGGTTGATAGATGTGGGGACACACGTTGAGTGTGTGTGTGCGCTTCTTTGTGTGTGAGATGCTATTTAACAGCGAGGAGAATCTGTATGTTTGTGAGAGTTTTACTACTAAAGCTGTAGTCTCAGTGCGCTTTGAATCTTTTTTCCCTGTACCTGTTGTCAAATTGTTTTTGGACTGTAGTAAATAAAAGTGTCCTGTTCTCAGAGTGGTACAAAAGCCCAGCCAGCATGCCGGTGTGTGTGTGCTGTCTCCTCTGCAGACACCCAAGTGTCATCTGCATGCACTGCAGTTCACTTGTTTGCTGTGCTCTCATCCTTGCATTCTCCGAGGGGACTTTTTAAAGTGTTACTTTTAAGAGTAATTAGGCATAAACATTTATACTGCTGTCAGGATTTCACACACACTCCAGAGAAACTCTTTTAGACATAAAGTATCTCACAGGTGCATTTTGGTGTCATTCCATTCTTTCATGTCTTTTTCAATCACTTCGCTTTGATCGTTGTTTTCTGTTTCTGTTATACTTTGATTTTTTTATGATAAGTATGTACTGAGTTTAAAATCACAAATGCCTATGTAGTTCGTTAAGAGGAAACTAGTAACCTCAAGGTCATGTTTGCCTTTGGATCTCTTATTTATAAGTATCACATGGTACATGCAATCTGTCATTTTGAAAGAAGACGGATGCAGAAGCAGCTGAGACAAAAGTTGTTGTTTTTTTTACATGATTTCATTTGGCACAATATGAAGATCAACTATGTTTTAACAATTAATCTTATTTTTCTCATGATGACATTAAATAACATAACTAATGCTGTTTTCAAAAGAGAAAAATCACATTTTTATTTTTTATAGTAAACATAAAAAATAAAACCATTCTATCTTTAATTAATATGTGTCGGTACGTTCTACCTGAGATATGAATGATAAGGTCCAGATGATTTGTTTTGCTGCCAATGTTGTGTTATGTTGAGATAACACTTTTTTTTCTTTTCCTTTTGCTCTCTCCCTCTACAGCTCCTTTGTAACAGGCACTGCATGCTGTGAGAACCTCTCTCCTCTCCGCATCTGGGATGTTGAACGGTAAGCCAACAAGCAGCTCTGAAATTGTAACACATGCACATAACAGAGATACGGTTCGACCTGCATGCTTTTGCAAGACTCCTGTTGCAAGTCTCCACAAATGCACTTGAAGTCGACGTGTTGTTCTTCAAATATCACCTCGCCTTGCTCTCTTGTTCTGTCATTGAGAGTGTTTATCACAGGGACCATCATCCTCCTCCTGTTAGAAATCTCTCGGTATAAGTAAATTGGAGCCTTTTGTTCCAGCTCTACTGAATCCAGTGCATAATGGATTAATCCCACTTGAATTAAGTTATGGATTGAAGTTCCACCACCAAAGTTCTCTTAATACCTCATTTGCCAGGTGAATGTTCCTACATAGATTTTGTTGATGTAAATGTTCATCTAAAACAGCCCAATCTGGCCGTTTATGAATACCAAAAAAAAGAGCCAGGCTCAGGGCTGCAAACACCATGAAACACACAAGTGTTGTTGGGGAAGAGATCAAATCAAGGAGTCTGTGAAAATTCCTGTTCCTGAAAGGCTGGGCTTAAACCTGATTCATTCATGCCAAGGCTGCTGTAATTCCCAGCTTTACCTGGGCCAATTAGAAGAGGCCAACACAGGATGCTGCTTCCTGCTTCAAAATAGTTGGGAAATCTGAGGAGGGAGAAGATAGGATACACACAGGAAGAGTGAGGGAAGAGATGGGTGGGCAGGTTATACTGGAGGTTGCAGGTGGGGATGGAATTTGACATGGTTATAAGGTTAAGCAGACCTATATAAAGCATGCCTCCTCTGTAGTCACAGTGATTTGTTTTTCTCCCTGGCTGGATGTGAAAGGTGTTTGCATTTGCTCAACAAGGATACATACAAAAAAAATCTATCTGCAAGCTGACATTAGCCACGTTTACATTAAAAAAAGAAAAAAATCCAGCTACTGGTGCTAGTTTTGTTAGCAGTGTAATAGCTGCTCACCAGCCATTAATAATGCAAATACACCTGGACTCCCTTTTTATTTATATGCAGTGAAAAATCTCAGTCCTCTCACAGCCATTGCTGTGCTTTGTCAGCCGGATAATCTTTGAACAGTTGGTGCCCAAAATCAACTCAAACTGGGAAGCACTAATAACGAAATTCATAATGTGAATATTTTTTTATTTAAAATGTATTTAACCAGGAGAAACCTTGAGAATAAGACATAAAACATTAATTAATTACAAACACAGACCAACATGTCCTGAGTCACAGAGCAGGAAGTCATTAGTCAAAGCATCTACAACCTGAAGCGTGTTCCTCCAACACCTTCAATCCACTTTTTAAAAGATTTAAAGAAACCAGCTCCCCCAGACACAGATCCTCCTGCAGGAGATTCCAGGCCGCAGGAGCAGCGAACCTGGAACTCCTTTTCCCATTTCAAGACGCACTTTGGGAACAGATAACAACAATATCTTTTGTGCCTGGGTTGCAGAGCGAAGACTGTGGCTTCCAGCACTTTTCACATGAATATAAGTGTACTTAGCAACATTCTAGTCGACTTGCACGATATAAACGTAAAGAGGAGAACAGTGTGCTGCAGGCAGAGGAGCACTATGTGTTTGGTCGCCAAAGTAGTGCTAAAACAAAAGTAGAGGTAAAAATAAGGGGCTTGCTGACAGAAAAGTAAAGCGCTGAGAATTTTCTACATGAAGCATAAACTTACCCTGACATTGTTTTAATGTTGTGTTTTCTTAAAACGAGCTAAATCAAGTGGTTCAAATGGCCCCATCCTGTCGTTCTCTCAATAAAGGACATGGGTGACTTGCATCCCCCTATGACTAAAACATTTAATATTGATAAGTGCACCATTCAACCACACTTTAAAAAATGAACTATCCCTTTAAAGGTCAATTAAAACATAATCAAGTATGCACTCCTTTTTCTTCTTAATGCTTTGCTTTTGGGAATAGATCAGATTGAACAGACTTGGTTGAAACTCTTAACGTTTGTGGTTTACCACAATCTAACTGTGACTGCACCGGTTTAAAAAAAAAAAAGAAGAAGCAGTTTCATGTTTAAATTCAGCTTCCAGTGCACCCTTTGATTTAAGATCTAGCTGATTTAAGGGATTAATGAACAAATCACTGTTATACCTTCAGCACTACACAACCAGCCAGCAAAACAGTTTCTGCCACAGCCAGATCATGGAAAAGAGACCATAACACCAGCAGACACTCCCTCTCCCAGTGGATAATAATGGTACCGTTAACAGGTTTTTGGACTGGAAGAAGTCTTCACTTTTTTCTTATTGTTGGGTTTTGTTACATCAGACCACGACAGTACAGTTATTTTTGTCAGGCTGATTAACGAGTAGTTGTTAGTACTTGCTGAGAGGAAATCAACTTGAACATGATTGGAATATTGTTAAGATTGCAGTATTTCATTACTGCCACTTACATTTAATATTGCTGTAATAATATAAATATTATTGTCGGTCACCATCACAGAATTGTTTGGATAAATTGAAGTTTGATATTTTTCTTACAACGTGAAGGCTGCCTGTGATTATTCTACCGTGTTTTCTTTAGTTTTTATGGTTTGCACCAACATGCTGACGGCAGGTTAGACACTTGGTACACTTCTAGGACTAGGGTTCATAGTGATCAGGCTCTCATTGAGCTCTTGTGGCTTTGATTTTAAATTCCTTTAACACTTTCTCTTTTTCCTATCATTGCAATCAAGTTTGGGCCTTTTTCAACTCGGTGGCACAAAGAGGTTTTATAATCAGTCATATAGAGAGGGATCCCACACAAGTGGCGCCAATGGAGCAGCACCCCAACTCTTCACACTGTCTCCACTCATAGCTAAACACAGAGCGGGGAAAAAAGCATCAAAGAGAAAGGACTCCCCTGACCATCACTCCCAACTCCAAGATTCCCCTCTGTTCCTTCAGAAAGGGAGCCCTCCTTCTTTTACAATCCAATGGCCAGGCTAGGATTCCTGACATTCCTGGAAGTGAAAGAGTCGAGTGAAATGTCTGCATCGGGTTTGGAAGTTCTGTTGAACAAATTGCAGCAGTATTGTCTTTGCAGTGCGCGTGTGTATGTGACGTTTTGAGGGTGGTCATTGTTGATGGGTCCCAGCAGCACTGAGCCCCTCCTCTTTACTGTCTCCGGCATTCCGGCTGCAGCAATCTCAGAGGTGCAGAGTAAATTGGGTGGATGTGCAGCAGGTTGCATGGCTCCCCTCTGTTTGTTTTAGTGAATAAAAACCTCAGCAGGGCGTCTTTTCTCTACCTGTCTGACAGCTTTTGACGAAAGGGGGCTGTTTCCCTGTGCGTCCCCAGGCTCCTGTTTGGAGCTCAGACTTAACTTTACAAGAGCCTTTAACATCTTTTGTCACACAAAAAAAACACACACACACTACTTTTCTTTCCCATCACTAAAGGATAATACCCTTAGCCTCTTCTTGTTTTTTTTTCAACAATGTCAATTCATTTATGATTCTTTTCACAATTTGTGTGTGTGTGTGTGTGTGTGGCCCCTAAAGCCAACCTGACTCCTGCAGTGAGACCAGACAGGCTGAAATCAGGACTTAGACCCAGTATGTCACACAGCCTGTAGCCCCTTCATAACAATCACTAAGTCTGCCCCCCCCCTAAGGCCAACAGTCTACCCAACTCACAAAGTAGCTGCAGCTCAAACTGCTTTCTTCCCAAGATGTAAAATCATTTCTCACAAAACGATGATTTCCATTTGAATCGTTGTCATTTGAATGTCAATTTGTACATCAGGCTTTAAGAACCAATTCCCATTATGGACAAGATAAGGGTTATGATGTGGGTGTATTTACGTAGGTTTGGCCAGCTTGTTATGATTATATTGATAGTCTATCGAATTTATTAAGTAGTACAATTTCTCTTCACGATATTGTGCTTTAAATTTCATAACTGTAAGTTAACGTTTCATGTATCTTTTCCTCACTGGCAGACTTTGTTAAGTCTCTAAGTTTTTAATTGAGGCATTATTTAGGAAGACTCGTTTCTTCGTAGGTCAGTCCAGGTCCTCCTGATCTCCAGAAGCCCTGCACCTGCAACTCCACTTTTCTGATTCGACTCCATTCACAGGATCCCCGTCACAATTTACATCCACTTCTAGACTGCACGCAAAGGTTTCTGTTGAAGGTGTGATCAGCAACGATATGTCCATACAAATATAAATCGATGAATGAGAAATATCCCAGTTTAGATAATCAACTTATTATAAATGATCTTTTTATTTTGATATGTATTAGGTATCAACTAAAGTGTCATAATAAATATTCAATCAATTTGAGATATAATTTGTCTATTTCAGATCCATCAAAGACTCATCAGCATCAACTTTTCTGATCGGGAATCTTTTTGTATGAAAACATAATGTTGTACACAGTGTTTTGGGTTAGTTTGAAAAGTTTAGCTCAGGTAGTTTTTAGAAGAGCATACTTGGAGCATAGCTCTCAGCACTCTCTGCAACACGTGTTTTTTCACTTGTCTATTTTCATTTATTGCTTGTTTTTTAAAGTGCTCAGAATGTTAAAGTGTTAACAGTGTTTAAGTTGGATAATTGCATGTGATGCAGATGTTGTAAAATCAATGAGTAATTATGTTTAACAATCGTGATCTCAATATCGATCAAACTAATCGTGATTATGATTTTCGCCATAATCAAGCAGCCCTAATGTGACACATGCCACCTTTTTCCCATTTATTGATGTTTCTTTTGTACATCACTTACCCTGTAAGGACCAACCCTGTATGATCTATGACTCCGTCAGTAAGCTATGTTTTCGAGCCTGCCATGTGACACTTTCCAGTCAGTCATGCTTGAGGCCAGTTTCAGGTGTTCAACATACGGACTCAGGGAAGCAATAGAAAGGATGGTCAGATTAGAACATTGTGCCGCTGCTCACTAACAGATACAGTCATTTTGACAGATTATATGCTTATGCCTCCATCCTGTAATCACATGCGGCCCATAAAAGCCAGTGACCTACCAATTTGTAAAGTCCCTGCTGTTTTGCACTGTAGAGTAGCTCATCGCATGGTGCTATTACTGGCTTTAAGATGTGTTCACAGATGTCAGGCCCATTTTATGGAAACCTTGCTTTAAATTTCCTCTCATATTTGGTAGTTTGAAACTGTTTTGGAGTGTTTGTTTTTCAGAGCAGCTTTGGAGTGAATCCATCTCATTGAAGGTTTTTAGAAGGAAGGGCTATAAATTGATGATCTCTTTTGGTAAGAGTGCCGTTGCTGTGATGGAGACATCATTATTTAGTTATGAATGAACAGGCTCGTATCCCTTTGGCATGAATGAGTTTCTTTTTGTGTGGCATGTGCTAAGCCCCTTGGTTTTGGTGGTAAGAGGAAAACGAGGGGTCACTACCCCACACAGACACAAACTCAGCCTCATCACAGACTCCCCATTGGCCTGGGCTTAGTCATGAGACCCTGGCAATGAGAAAGCTTTCACCCAATAAGGCGCCCTGTTGGGAAAGTCCTGGTCCAATAAGAAGGCCCCCTGGGGTAAGACTGGGGGATTACCAGCCTGAGCCTGCGGATTGAGCTCCAGGGCAAGGGAGGGGGGCACGAGTGGAAGCACAGGGCTGCTCGGTCGCCAAGGCCAGCAGCCTCTTTTAAATGGTTGCTACGGGGCAGGTATCAAACGTGCGAGAGTCGCACACAGTCACGGTCATGGAGGGTATTAAATGGCAACAAAGAGACAGTTATTCTGCAATAATCCGCCCCGCTGAGTGCAAGTTATTCTTCAATAATCAAGAGGCAAGGAGCAAGCGGGACAGAGCTGTGATCACAAGAGCATGGTGCTGCTCAGAGCTCGCCTTGCTCTCTCTCTCTCTCTCTCTCTCTCTCTCTCTCTCTCTCTCTCTCTCTCTCTCTCTCTCTCTCTCTCTCTCTCTCTCTCTCTCACACACACACACACACACACACACACACACACACACACTCACAGCCACAGGTCAAACCAAACCAACCCAGACACTTTATTTATCACTTGTCCTTGCACACAAATTATGTGGGTCCCTAGTCCTACTTACAGAGTCGCTTTCTTTTATCCTGGCTCTGTGACACACTGACAATACTCTGTTGAACAAACTCCTGTTTAAGATGGAATATAACTGATAACTTACAATGATAAGAATTTCTTAAGTCATTTATCCCAGTTTATCAGGGTATGGCATGTTTTTTTAAGTACCTTGCTAAATGTTTGCAGCCTCTGTGAAGGCTTCATGAAAAAAGCTTTTGATTTAGGTGAGTCTGTCCAGAGCGAAAGAAGTATGTAACGAAGTCAAATTATAAGTTTGTGACACTAGATGAGACAAGATATGCTAGGTTTTTATTGAACACTAAGCTCGAAGGATTTCAATGGATGGATGGATGATTAGATGGAAGCCGACATGTTTTCATTGGTTGTTGTTGAACTGACTTACGGCAGATTTGTATGTTTTTTCATCATTTGTTCATGACTATTTCTAAATGGATTTGTTTAAAGTTAAAGTTGTCATATAATTTTTTTGCTCCCACCTATATTTTAATAATATTGAGTAATATTGAGATTGAAAATGAGTTCTGAAATGTTAAATGTTCAAGCCCCTGTTCATTCCTTCTCTCTTCATACTGCTCCTCTCCAACAGGTCGGAGTGTGTGTGCAGTCTGGGCTCACAGTTTCGTCGCGGGGCTGGTGTGTTGGATATGGTGTTTGAGTCTCCCTTCCAGCTCTTCACCTGTGGATATGATACCTACATTCGACTGTGGGACCTCCGACTCAACCCACGGTACACAAGCATTTCTCTTTTTTGTCAGATTCAACTTGAAGTTAACGCAGCAGTCAATGCTTCTGAGAATTTAATCTTGACACAATTGAAAGCCTTCACATTATGCACCATCAGTAAAATTATTATTTTACCCAATATTTACATTTGTTCACTACAGAATATGACAGTGAATGTGGGATGTGTTTGTTTAACAGTGACACCTACAGTGCATCTCTGTACATGTCATGACTGCTAGCAGAATATGTACAACCAAAGGTTTCAATGAGGAAACTGAACTCAGTGTTTTTTCTGGGAATTTGGTCTTGTAGCAAGTTTGAGGGTTTTTTCTTGTTTCTTAGTTCAGAATCAGAATCAGAATTGGGTTTATTGCCAAGTACATTTACACATACAAGGAATTTGTCTTGGTGTATTGGTGCAAGAACATTTAACAAGGGAAATACAGCCAAAAAAGCAAGAACTTAAATAAAATAAAATATCAGAAATTTTCCAAAATTAGCTCAAAATAGTTTGAGCTTATCCTGATCTTTATTGTTCAATCAAATGGAATTAAGTAGAAAACACATTTTAAAAGAGCCAAAGAGGGTAACTTTTTAAAGAATACAGCTAACAGGATTATTATGTTTGCTTTTGAAATGTTCTTTGAGTTAGTAATGTTGAAACACTGAAGTGTGAGTTAAAAGCATTTAAAAAGAGTCCATCGTGTAGACTTATCATGTGTAATCACTGGGAGCATTTTTATTTAAGCCTAGCAAATAGTTTGTACGTAAACCATGCAGGTTTGTGAACTTATAGTTGTGGAGGAGGAGCTTAAAGCACGTAAAAGTACCATCAATGTTCAAGCCAAGGTCTACAACAATAAAAAAAGATGAGAATTTAGCTAAGACATTAGATGCCTAAAGACCACCAGAGACAAAAAAAAAAAAGGTACTTTGACAGATTCAATATTTTTTGGTTTCTATATTTAGATTTGTAACTAATTTATTGATGTGCCAAGTAAGAGCATTACCAAATGGAAGGATGTCCATCCCTAATGAAAGTATGTATGATTGTTAGAAATGATTTCTAATTAATTTAACAGGCATATAACCCACAATGCAAAGTGTTAGGGCTGGGAATCTTTGGGTGTCTCACGATTCGATTCAGAATCGATTTTCGATTCAAAACGATTCTGGACTCATTGATCCATGGATTCAAAGCTATTTATTAATAAGTACATACTCCAAGATCTACTCCAGTCATCTTTGAGACTGGCTGAATTTCTTGTTGCTCTATTTGGCATTCTACTGAATTAAAGAGCTCAAATAGAATTAAAAAAAATCCATTTAAAAAAAATTGATTTTTGGAAGTTATGAATTGATTTTAAATCTTAGAAGAGAAGAATCTTGATTTTTACGTTAATCGATTTTTTCCCCCACCTCTACAAAGCATACATTTAAATCTCGTCTCAAGTCCATCCATTAGATAGGATTGGATTGTCTGTCATTGATCAAAATCTTGAGACCTTCAGCTGCCTAACATAACCCCATATATCTGCACACATATATTGGGTTAGTGTACCAAGTTTATTTGTTTGTTTGTTTTTTTTAAGTTTTCCTTCTTACGTCCTCTCTCAGGATGGACAAGCAAGGAAATAATCTTTAGACCATGGTGTTATTATTATTCCAAGCCTTCTATTTTATATCCAGTGGTGTCGGCACGGAGAGATTCTGAAGCCCACTGTGGTGTTCATTTGAATGCAGCAGCTCCTTACCTCAGTACATGCCTGCAGGGTCCCTCACATGTTTCGAGAGGGCAGCCTTTATTTTGGGGTTCAAGGGGTTTCAGGCTGTATTTCAGGGAGATCAGTCAAGTAAGACAAATCAGATCTGATTGGCAGATCGCTCGGGGGATTCTGAATTGGGTTGGGTTGGGGTGAAGGTGGCAGAGGGGGGTCCCTCTTTAGACATCAATAATTCATACGGTCAAACCTGACTGGCCTCAAAAGGCTCCCAGGGTCATCCAGGAGGTTTTGGTTGTCTGGAACTTGAGGCTTACTTATCGTAAAAGGATGAATGTATTGTGTTAGACAAGAAAATACAAATGCAGATTCTGTATGGTTCAGTGGTGCTTGACAGATCTACTGAATTGTCTGGTTTTGTGGGTTCTTGATATAGTCATTTCCTCGAGAGGAAAACATAACCAACAGTCTGATAGAATTCGTCTTTCTAAAGTGGTGTCAATATATTAATAATACATCTATTTGATTGTAGAAGAGTACATTTTATAAATATTTAATTTAGAAACTGTTACGTATAAACTGACCAGACATGAATGTCGATCCCTAATCCCTAAGCTTTGAATACCTGACTGTGCTTCATCACACAATAGAAACACAGACAAGCTGCATTGATCAGTCTTCCTCACTGATTTTCAACATTTGTCTGAAACAACCTGGCAGTGGAAATATATTTAGTCCCACAGTATATATCATTGCCCTATTCATTTTAAATAAGAAAAAACATGATGAATAGAACAATAGATCTATTGACAAATAATTCATAATCGCTGTTTTCTTTTTTTTCAATCAGAACTTTAATATGTGGAACACTGCTCATGATGGAGAGAAATAACTTCAGACATTTAAATGTGTTCAACTGGTGATATAACATTCCCTCCTCCACATACTGATGTTTGTCACAATGAGTTATTCTAACGATACCTGAAGTTCATCTCTGAAGAGTTTGGACTCTTTAGGGTTTACTGCTTCGAACTGCTTTTTTAAAATGATTTCACATAATAGTTCATTTATATTTCTTTATTCAGTTTGAGTTTTTACACAATTCTGATACTTTGGGTTGAAATACAGATGAAGAGGGTGAACATTGGGACTCATGACCTCCTAATGTAGAATTGCTAGAATTAGAGTAGGCATTCATATGTATTTTTTATTGTTTGTGTGCGTGTGTGCATGCAAGTGCGTCCGTGATTGTGTGTGTGACAGAAAGAGTGTGAGAGAGAGAGCGAGAGCCTCCAGACATCTCTGCTGCCCTATTGTCTGCCCCTGGTGTCTCTCCATCACTTATTGATGAGGTTGCACTAATGGAGGATCGATGTCTATTGGCAGAAAATACTTATTCCCAAAATACTGCCCCTCTCTTAACCACAGCCACCACCACCCTTCTCTCGTCCTCCTGCTGCACCCACCCTCTCACACACACACACACACACACACACACACACACACACACACACACACACACACACACACGTACGTACCTAACCCACAGAAACCCACATTCACCTTCTTATTTACTACAATATTGGGTTTCACAACAAACAGATGTGTTTTCTCACCTGTATTGTTGCAGGTCAGACTGTTTTAAACTGTATTATGATTCTATGGATCTTAGTTTTTCCGCTTGATTCATATTTTTTTACACTTTTAAAATCGTATCGATTTATGAATACATTTAGACTCAGTCTATCTACTGGACACCTTTATAAGTGATTGGAATAATGAAACCTTTCTTAAAGAATATCCTGCACATCTCAACCTGCGTTAACTCTCCCATCCTTCCTAACAGGAAGTGTGTGATGGAGTGGGAGGAGCCTCATGACAGCGCTCTTTACTGCATCCAGACAGACGGAAATCACATGATAGCCAGCGGATCCTCATACTATGGTGTTGTACGATTTTGGGACAAACGGCACACTGAATGCCTGCAGGTGTGTACTATGACATTACTGTGTATACATTTTTTCCAGATATGAAATAATGCACTTAATGTCCTTATAATGTATTGTCCTGTTTTTTGTTATGCAGTTCTTCCAGCTGAGCTCAGACCCCGTGAGCAGCCCTGTGTACTGCCTGAGGTTCAGCAGCTCTCACCTGTACGCAGCCCTGGCCACCTCCCTACATTCAATGGACTTTAGACAGAACCACATCCACATCAGATGATACACACTGTTCAAATGAATGTGTGCAATAAAGCTGTCTATTTTCACAATACATTATCAACACTCATAGTCTACTTCATTCCACTTTGAAATTGAAATGAAGTTGACCATATTGAGTCACTATGGATGTACTGATGTGTTGTTGATTTACAAAACTTTAACAACAGCTCTTACACTTCTTTACACTTCAAAAACAAGTTCAGGAGAGTTTTTTGTTGTCCAGAAGTGATGCTGCAATTCTACATATTGTGCTGAAACAGCACTGACGATAAAAGAGCTAAGGTGAAAGAATATCTTTTTTATCTTTTATAGTCATTATAAATTAAAATGTAAAATGATGTATTCTTTATATATAATATAAATTCTTATGAAGCATTTTAGAAATGTGTTTGTGTGTGTGTGTTGATACATTTTCTAGCAATTAAAGTATTTCGTTTCCAATTGTTTAATTACAAAAATCAGTGTTTGACTGAAGCGTATTTATCTGGGACAACGATGACTGTGGACAGAGACAAACTGTAATACCCTGTGAAGATAAACAACAACACAGAACAAATTGTTTCACGTGACAAGCAGACTCGAGCCTGCCAGTAAAGGGTTAATCTGATAGCTTGAGGCACTATGAGCGCAATTACTCAACACCTAAAAATCATGAGCATGAGTTGCTGTTGAGCCAGTGAATATGGCCCAGTGAAGAAAACACAAGTAGGCCTTCTCTCCCCAACACTTTGGAGTGGCTGCCATGATCTAGCTGAAGGCTTTGAAGGGATTAAGGAACATTAGCTTCTTGACAAACATCATCTCTCTCATCCCTTTGGAAACACACTGTTTGGGTTTACATGTGTTTGACCCTTGCACCTGACATCACACACCGGAGGGGATTGGAGTGTTTGACCTCCCATTAAATCCACTCTGTACAATGTGAGGATCCACTTGATGGATAGATCAAACCTCCATGATCTCACTTGTGGATTATAACACCACACATACATTGCACCTTGCGTTTAAGACACACACACAGAGAGAGAACAGCTGTATTTCGTGTCAGAAGGTATTAAGTGTGCATGTTGGTGGTCAGTAAGGGTTCATTTTCAAACCTAATTTATTGACAGTAAAGAAAAAGGAATCAAAGAATCCAATCTTTATGATTTTCTGTGTCAGCCTGATATACTGTATGTGAAGTCCAATATTCAGTTATTACATCTACTAAAGACTCAAACATCTCCTGAGGGAAATGTTTGTCTCTAGCTGCACATTTTTTTCATCAGCTTGTCTCCGGATGTCTAAAACCTGATGTTTCTAAAATCGCGAACAGGTCTGTAAACAGCTCTAACAGAATTCAAATGCCTAGAGAGTGATGAGTGTGAACCAGGACTTGTTAGGGGAGAAGCCTTTGTCACTACACACTGTCATTGTGCCACAAAACTAATAGCATCAATGTTAAATCCTAACCTTTGAAATCTCTGTTAGTCGAGATTCAGTTCCTAATAAGGAACAGAGTAACAAAGCCACATACAGAATAAGAGAAGAAAGTATTGAATGTTAGCAGTCATTCCACATCACCTTTCATTATTCTACAGTTTTCAAAGTGTCACAGACATTTTAGTACAAAAAGTATTAGGGTTGAAAATCCAGTGCTACTGATCAAACAATAATATGAATCTGCTGCATTTTAAGAGAAAATGTTTTAAAGGAAAAATAGTGTTTATTACAGCTTTTGTATATTATATAAGTTTTAGTGACAATGACATTGCACTTGATATTGATAATGTTAGCTGAGTTCTGGGGCAGATTAAGAAATAACTATACTGAGGTCAGAACGGCAGACGACAACATCAGATCATCATATCCCAATAAACCAATAGGTTAGACAAACAGACACACATTGCAGAAAAAAAGAAAACACAAACTAAACTAAGGAAAATGATTGACCAAACAAACAGACTTCATGCTTCATATGTCATGGTGCTGCGTCCAACCTCTCAGAAATTGTTTAAATGTTTTCAAGTCTGATATAAGTGATGGAAGAAAGTATAAAACATAAGACTGAAGTTTTTATGAGCTGGAATGACAGTTGAAGTTGTTGTGTAACAAATCTATTCACTTTAAAGGTGTGTGTGATACACTTAACAGCAATGCAACATTAAAACGACTGTCCAATGTGAGGCTCAGCAGTGACCCTTCCTGCTGGCCATTAATGGCATATATTAGATCATAAGCTCTCCATTAGCTAATATGCCAGGGCCACTTAAAAGGAGTGGCTAAGGTGCGTACAGACATTGCACACCCATGCAGGAGATATGACCCCCGGGGACTCCTGACAGTTGAATTAATCATAGAGTTCGGGGATCGGGCCGTCTCCACGGCAACACACTTGACACCAGATTTTCTGGGTGTAATATTTGGTTCAAACACAATCAGAGGGAAATTCTTCAACCGAGGCTTTTCATCCTGTCACATACATTTTAATAAACAACTGTGTTCTTGACCTTTTAGTCGACTGTCTAATGAGGCCTGCAGCTAACATAAGTATTTACAGCAGCAAAAAACTGTAGGAGTATGATCAGGATTATACATAGAGTATTGAAAGTAAAGCTATGTGCTGGTGACCATGTTGTTGATGCATTCTGATGAATATGAACCATACACTGTGAAGGCTAAATACACTGTGAAGGCAATGTACCTCAGACCAGGAGACCTCGTCTTCTCATCCAATTTCAGAAATGGTTGGTAGGAATA
This sequence comes from Tautogolabrus adspersus, assembly GCA_020745685.1. Taxonomy (NCBI): domain Eukaryota; kingdom Metazoa; phylum Chordata; class Actinopteri; order Labriformes; family Labridae; genus Tautogolabrus; species Tautogolabrus adspersus. The sequence goes on along the minus strand of CM036541.1, from coordinate 9,474,547 downwards.
AGCCTTATCTATTTACATTAAAAGAGAGGTAACACAACCAAAGAGGTGTAAAAAAAAATAAAAAATAGAACAGTCTAAAGTCTTTACATCTCTGTAAACTCAAAGATGATGAACATCTACTTTCTCAATATCCACTACAACATTACAAATCACACTAATAAGTAGAGCAAAAGAGAGAGAACAGAAATGGTTATGTTTTATTTTGTATAGGGGTGCCAAGTCAAAAATGAGTAAACATGCTATTGTTTGCTTCTGGAAGAGGAGCTGGGTTTGGTCAATAATCACTGAAGCTTGACTGTAAATCATTATTAACAACAGCTTCGTAATAACTTTCAAATCAATTACCCAACCCACTGACTCTTTCACTTCTGATGAGGTCTTTTAAAATCTGAAGCACATCACATCATCTTAATCATGTGAAATACTGAAATAGATGAACTCCCCGTATCATCATCATCACTATTTAAACAGATTTCATGTATACATTTTGCAGTTCTCGCTGTAATGTATTTGCTTTTAAATACAAATAACTTTGGATAAATGTTTGAGTCCAGTATTAGTCAGTTGATAAATGGGCCTGGAAGTGAGCAATGTGTTTCCTGTCTGTACATGTCTTTCCTCCTCTGTAGTGTCACTCAGGGTTTAGGAGCTTAGACCACTGAAAGGGAAAAAAAGCTTCTGCCTTGCCCTCTCATCCCTGATACCCATGTCTTAAATGACATCATCCATTTCAGAAGGTGCTACATCATGAAGCACAGAGATTCTACTGAGCACCCCCTCTTTGAAAATGCCTCACTGTTTATCCAAATACTTCAAACAAGGTGTTGGCTAAAAGACAGATTAGACTGCTAATCTTTTTTGTTTTGAAGATCTTATGGACAAGGAAGTGTTGTCAAGCACAAAATATAGCTGCTGACCTCCTTGACCTGATGTGAGCCTAAAATAGGAAATATATGTTAATATTGCTAGTAACAACATATACTGTATTTTATTCATCCTATTTTATTCCTTCAGCATTCATTTAAGTACATTCTAGCAAGTCTTTTCACCTCCAAACCCCGTTTTTTCCTCTTGATTAAATAAGAACATATGATCCTGCAGTTACATTTGACGTAAATCATGAGCTGACAAAGTGTCCTCTCTGAACATAATTTCTTGGCTTTCTAGGCAAAGGCTAAACAGGACACCTGACAGAGATGCGTCACCCATCCGATAAATAATCCAGCCGTTCAAGAGTAATTTAACATATTGGGGGAGCCCAAACAGACTCAAATATCGGACTTACTGTAAGTGAAACTGTAAGCCATTTTTGCTTCTTTAAGAACATATAAGAAAGTAAATCAAGCAGCATTTGATAATGAAATGAATGATATAAAATGGAATATATATATAATATATATATTATATAATCAGCTCTGAAAATAATCAGCTCTGAAAATCATGAGATTTGTTGCAACATTTTACTGATAAAATTAACTCTGTTAGGGCACATTTTACGGTAAGGGCCAAAACGTTTTTTAAAGAAAACGTTATCTACCTTGGTTAAACAAAAGCCAATGGAAATTAGAATTGTCTTAATTAATAAGAGGAGTAGAAATTCACCACTGAAAACAGCAATTACATCTAAAAGGGACACAGACATGTTGGCTTTTAAAGGCCTAAGGAACAAGGTTATTCAGAGACTGAGATTAGCCCAATCCTGTTTTTATCTTCTATAATGAATGATGCAAAAGGTAACAGCAAATTAATCTGGCAAAACATTAATAATCTTACAAGAAACAAACCAACCTTTGTAGGGGACCTTCAGCCTAAAGCTAGGAAAACATTTATTGATGACAAGCCTTCTGTCGCTGCTACCTTTAACCGTTTCTTCAGTCTGTAGGTGAACTAGGTGATAGCTTTACAGAAAGGGAACTGGATATTGTTCCTGCAGCTATGACAGATCTGGTTTTTGATCGGGTTTTAACAAATGTCACAGAATTATAAATCAAATCATTAGCTCCTAAAATGCTCAAAATGTAGAGATGCTTTCCGGTTGGATATCATGTTTATTAAAAAACACAGAGATTGTTTTGTTCCACCCATTATTCATCTAATTAATCTGTCACTTTAAAAGAATACTTTCCCTAATGCCTGGAAAAAAGCCACTGTTATTCCTATCTTTATGTCTGGAGACCGTCATGAAGCCAGCAGTTATTAGACCTATTACCAAAACAGCTACATTACATCTAATAGAGCAAATAAAATCTCAGTTAGACAAAGGGGTGGTGGTTGGTGCTGTATTCTTAGATCTGCACAAAGCCCTTGATACAGTTAATCAGTGTTCTTTTTCTAAACTTTTTAGATTTCACACTGAACACTGGAATGGATGTCTTCATATCTATCTGATAGGTTGAAGTGTGTTAAAGTTGATGCAACATTGTAAAGCAATTTGAAGTGTACAATGGGTGTGCTTCAAGGTTCTGTGTTAGGCCCCCTATTATTTAATCATTATTTGAATGATCTCCCACATGTGTGTCATTGGATAGATAGCAAATATGACACTGTTTTATGCAAAAACAGATGAGCTAGCTGCTAGGAAGTTGATGGTTGCTATGAAAAAGATCACAGATTGGCTTGAGCAGTCATGCCTTAACATACAAAAAACAAAAGTTCCCATTAGTGGTGAACACCATGTTGGAAATGGTGTTGATGTAACTTTCGGTCAACCTAGTAACAGGCAAAGAGCTGAAGCTGAGGCAGGAAGCCGTATGCCTCTTGACAAATAGCTACAACAAGCCCTCCCATTATTTAGTTATTAAAAAAGTCACCTCTGTACACTGTGTGCTGATCAAAAAAATAGCTATTCAGAAATAAGCTATTCAGACCATAATCATTTTTTGTTATTAGGCTGTAAACATGTTAATTTTTGGCTTTTTGAATGGGTGTGTATGTAACTTCTGGAGCTATTGCAGACACTGGAGGAACTGCAGTTCTTTGCACTTCCACACTGGCTTCATTTTTTTAACACTGGAGGTTGCTTCTTGGTGTTGACTGGAATGAGTCCCAGAACTAGAGCCAAACAAACCGGGCTAAGTAGCAACATAAATACTACCGGAAGGAGACCAAATTTAGCCTGTAATAGGCCTACATATATTATTTGTCTTGATTTACAGTTATTTATTTTATTTATTGAAATAGGGACAGTGCATATTAATGAACATAAAAATGTCAATATGCCAGATTATAGCCATAGGCTAATTTCCATCTGTAGTCCCTTGGCAGGTTGATGGTAAACACGTAGACAAAATTACATGAAATCACGATGACAAGCAACACCAATACAAATGACAAAACAACAACATATACTGTAGCCTACATTAGTTAACAGAACAAACCAGTATAAAGTGACCGTCAGAGTTAAATGTGCTTAAAATGCACAAAGTGATTAAAGTGCTGCACAGGTAGGTAAAGTGTGGGAGTATTAAAGTGTCACAGTGCTGGAGTATTGTACATCATTAAGAGATACTGTTGTAAATTTGCCCTCGAGCCTGTAACTTTAAAGTGCTGCTGTGATTGCCAATGGCTCTATTGCAGTGAGTTTGCATACACAGACGTGTGAATGCATATACTATTGCACAGGGTTAGCATACATAGAATATGTGTGTGTGTGTGTGTGTGTGTGTGTGTGTGTGTGTGTGTGTGTGTGTGTGTGTGTGTGTGTGTGTGTGTGTGTGTGTGTGTGTGTGTGTGTGTGTGTGTGTGTGTGTGTGTGTGTGTATGTATATAAAAGAGGATGGTTAAACATGATCACACAACTGGTTTGTTCTGAGCCACAACTTCAGATGACCCTTAAAAGTGGCAAAGCTTGGACATTCCCTGACTGAGAGTGGTAGGCTGTTCCATAATGTGCTTCCTTTGAACGAAAGAACATTTTGACCAAACGGGGAACGTCTGAGGGGAACCTCGCAGTCACCTCTAACAGCTGCTCTGGTGGTTCTAGATGAAGAGATAGTTTTCTGTTCGATGTAGTCATTTAGAGGGGTTGGAGCCTGCCCATTTAGCACTTTGTACATCATACATGCAGTTTTGAATTTTTGGAAGTTGTCAAAGCTTGTACTTTAGAAGTTCTTGTAATGTATTTGTCAAAGTGTTCTACACCACTTACTTTTCATTGGCTGCATGTTTCCAACATTGTATTTGTTTTGGTTCTTACCATGTGTTTTAGACATTTCGTTAAATGTACAGCTTCAGCATTTTCTCCTAATATAAAGCATTTGAGCCCTTGTACCATGTTTTACCTTGTCATAGGGAAAACATTTATTTTTGCCTGCTCATAAATGAAATACATACGAAATATTACAGTCCATAATACTCTCAGAGAGCTTAAAACCAAAGACTAGCAAGGAGTCTTAGCTTTAGGAGTGATTTAGGAACATTCTCTGAGCAACTCTGAGCAAAAAGAGACAGAAACTTGTTCTTAGTGAGGGGACATGGTTGACCCCATTGCTAGGTATGAACCATTCTTTCAAAAGCTGTGATTGTTTGCTACAAAATAGTGTGTGTGTGTGGGGGGGGGGGGGGGGATTTGTCTGTTCAATAAGAATTTTCTCAATCAAGACTTCCATCTGTACTCCCTTTGTTTGTTATGTGTGGGTCCTTCCTTTTATTTATTTGTTTATGTTAATTTAGCATTCTGGTAACTGTGGTGTTATTAATATGAGGCTGTGACAGAGCTGTGATTGTTTGTGTGATCACCTATCTCTCTTTTTCTCCTCAGCTTGAGAAACTCTTAAACTTAATAAAAGTCCTCCTCACTTCTCCTAACAGCTCCTCACCGTAGGAGCTATCTTAAGAGCTAAGATGCTTTGTGAATAACTTGTATCTTAACAAAGATCTAGTCTTAACTTTAGGGGAAATTCTTAGAAATTGTCATGATTCTGAGAATTGTTTTAGAATGTTGTCACTAGGAACAACTTTGTCTACTTAGTCAACACGGCCCCAGTTCTGTATACATTTATTAAAATGAAAAATGTTATCAGTGATTTGAACAGGTGTCACATGTTTATCTTAATTTAGTGTTTTCCTTTTACAAAATTAAGATATTAAACTATATATCAATAAAGAAAATGCACAAATTGGTCTAGAATTCAATTGACCAGAATGCAACAAATTATATCTCCTCCTCAGATCATGTCCAAAGTTGATTTAGTCATTGTCCTTTACTTAACACACAGCATGAGATCAATAAAAAAAAAGAGTTAACCCATAACACTTAGGATGAACATTCAGTGGGGATTTCCACTGTATCAGTGTGGACTGTTCCTGCAAGCCTAAACAAACAGAGTAACCACTGCAGGCACCTGTCATATGTGGAAATCCACAATCCTGTGACTCATTCCTTTTCACACAATAGCTAACCTGTAATTTACCCCCAGCACTTAACAAGACCATCACTGTAACTTGAGCAGATGTGAAGAATTGGCCGCTGTTTTCTTTGGCCAAGTTCACTGGAGCTGAATGGAACGGACAGCTTCTCTTTTCACTGGATGTGAGGCTTGTTTCCTTCAGCTCTGAAGCCTGGGACTGGATCCTGGCTGCAGCCGGTGCAGAAACGGAAGATTGAATATCAGAAGCACCTCACTTCGCTAGGTTTTTGCATGGTACTACCTGGGCAGATTATTGTGTTAGTGCAAAGAGCAGAGGGTCTTTACCCTGACCTGCAGAGCCTCAGTTAGGCTACAGAGGGCTCTCTTACTGAAGTCATATTTGTGGCAATGGGGTCATCTGGTGGTCACAAGGAGAAAATATTTTTTGAGCATCAGAGGACAAGCTTTTAAAAGACATAAATATGAATACATTCAACAAACAAGATACCAAACCATTATTTTTATTTGAGAGACTTGTTGTTGTGGAACAACTCAAGTATCTTAGTGTAGTCTTCAACTCCATTCTTACAGTTAAGAAACACATTCAGGGATTGGGACAACTATTCAACATTCAAAAAACAAACCTCATAGATTGTTTAAAAATAAACAAGTCATGCAAGTACCTGCCTTAGGGCTATGGATGAAATGTAGCTTTTGTGCCTGTTCCAGCATATTTACATCGATGTGTATTACTGATGCGTGATTAATGTGCAGTGTCCTAATTCAATAAATTCCATAAATACATAAATAAATGAACTGGGTTATACCTTTTTTTCTAATTTTATTACTATTTTAATTTGAATTTTGTTATCTTGTTTCAGTCCAAACAACCCCTTTGCACCTTTTGGTATGAAATATCCTTCAAGACAGCACACATGTAAATCACTATGTAACGTGTGAATAATTGACCTTTATAAGATATTAATTGGATTAAATATCAGCATATGCCATAACTAAACACAATGTATACGCATGTATCATTTGAGTTTTTCTTATTGAATTATCCAAACACACATGCCTGCCTAAACTATGTCATATGGACTTTTTGAAACCTTTTGAAATCACATATTCAAATATAAAATGAGATGGTTTCAAATGATGTTGTTTGATTGAACATTTTCTGATATTTTACTTTTGATGTGAAAAAGCATCAAATGAGTAATCAGTACCTGAGGAAAAACTCCCCAAACATTGCCAAATGCAGTGTTTACTAAAAGCTACAGCTTCTTGTGGAAACAACTGTGCCATACTTAAAAAGTATTGTGCATTTGTGAGCATTTAATACACTGCCCCAATTAGTAATTTGTGGATTAACGACTTGCTTTCTAATATTTGATCAATTACCATTTGTGTCCCATGCATTCATGAAAGCCTTATCCTTTACAGGAAAAGGTAGTATAGAAAACATGTATCAAACCACTGCCATAGTGGAATATGAGCATACATATACAGCAGCCAGTCAAAAGTGTGAGTCCCTGCATCCTCTGTCCAGTCAAGAATACGTACAATATTATCTAGAATAATTACAGTATTTTGAAAAGAAATCAACCCCCCAGCCCACACCCTCAGATACACATCTCTCAGCCTCCCATACTAAACCCTCCCAGCTCCTGCCCTTCACCTGTCAGTCATTCCTGGGACCCTGGTGTTCAGGGGACCACAGGCCTGTCAGACCTCCAGCAGCCCCTCAAAGAAAATATCCTTCCTCCCGTCATAGCCCACCCTATCTCACCCCCATCCCTCTCGGGCCCGCCAAACAAAAATAAAGTCACATTGAAGAGAGAGTGGCCGGGGCTCCTGCTTTGCAGATCAGTCAGTGGATACCTGATTGTCACTCACGGGTTGGGCCCTTAATCCTATTGTTTCTGCGACAGGATTACTCTCTGTGGTCCCTCTCTCCCTGTGGCAGCGCGCGGGAGAAAGGCCAGATTAAAGGGATTAGCATGTATCCTCCTGACTTGTCAAACTGGGATGTAAGGAACCATTGACTTTCTTGGGGACCCTGAATGAGGAGAGGCAGAGAGGTGCCTAAAAAAGAGGTCATGAAAGGCAGTGAACAAGCCAAAATTCCTCAAAGGACAATGCGATTTGTTTGCTTTTGTTCCCTCAAACTAGGCTGAAAGGTTCAAAGGACCGACCGTGATGAGAGGAAAACCAAGAGAAAAGGAAGGAAAGAGGAATGAAGACAAGGACACGTAACCTGATGTTTTTGCAGAATTATTTTTTCTTGATGAAGTAGTATGTTTCAGTCAGAGATACTCTGATGTATGGAACAAATAAACTTCCTAACTTCTGCAGGGCTTACAGTCTGTGCACCTTTCTACTTCCTACTTGAGATGTATCCATCATCACTGCATTTGCAGATCCTCCTGCATCATCAGTGTTCTTCACCACCCTTTTTGAAGACTGTTTTTCATTTATGAAATGTCAAGGCAGACGATAGCTGAGTGGAAAATTAGGTTATGGGGCCTAAGAAAGATGAATAAAGTACGGGGAAAGAATTGAAAGACGTAGAGAGAATAGGTCATCTTAAAAAGAAGGAGGTGGTAGGTGCTCAACAGAGAATGAGATAATATAATAGATTTTATGGGCCAATATATCGTATTCACCTGGATATTTCCAAAATGGACTGATACCAACATCTGTTTTTACAAACATATAGTGCAGAAATAACACTTTGAGACATTTAGAAAAGTTGTCATCATGTAGTGTGTCCAACAGAGGGCACTCCATCTCAATAGATGATTAATGGAAGCCTCCACCATGAATATAATGTTAAATATAATTTAATAAAGTTTCTTGTTCAAGGAAAGCAGCCCTCCAAGTTCCTTTGATTAGTTTTGTTTATTATTCTAATTTTAAATTCACCATATCAGTTTTCAGTGAATTTTCTCATCTGAAATTTAGTATAGCTATTGGCCTTGGGCATAAATAGCTAAATTCTAAATTTCCCCCATTTGGGGATCAATAAAGTTTATCCTTATATCAGGCTAAACTCAAAACCCTTTACTGTTTCAGGTCTGTTAAGTCTAGGTAACTTTATTTATAACACATTTCATGCACAAAGGCAAATCAATGAGCTTAACACAGGAAAGACTCCACAAATACAAGGCTCAAATATTAAAATACAGATAAAATAGGAGTACATAAAAAACAGAAAAAAAGCAATCATATTACATAATGATTGTAAAGTGCAATGATAGCAAATCAAAAATAAAGTGTGAGCTTAAAGTCAGTACTCTGGACTGAACAAGGTGACCAGAGTCAATAGATCTAAGGTTTCTTCTTGGTTGATACATTTTAAACATGTCAGAAATGTATTCTGGGCCTATTCGGTTCAGTGTCCTGTAGACTAGTAGCAACACTTTAAAGTCTATTCTAAAATTTACTGGGAGTCAGAGCAGTGATTTTAAAACGGTAGTAATGTGCTCCATTTTTTTGGTCCTGGTCAGAATTCTAGCTGCAGCATTTTAAATGAGCTGCAGCTGTTTAATTGTCTTTTTTTGGAGGTCCAGTTAGAAGACCATTACAGTAGTCAAACTTAATTGAAATAGAAGAACTGACAAGCTCCTCTTGGTCTTGACACAAACCCCCTAATTCTGGCTATATTTTCGAGACGATAAAATGCTGTTTTTGAAATTGCTCTGATATGGCTCACAACGGTAAGATCAGAGTCTATCAGCACACCAAGACAACAGACTTGGTCTGTGGTCTTTAAAGCCCAAGATTCAAGATTTTTGCTGATACTGACCCTTTTTTTTTTTACTGAACAAACGGATCTCGGTTTTGTCTATGTTTAACTCGAGGAAGTTTTGGCTCATCCAGTTATTGAATTGCTCTAGACAGTGGCATAATGAGTCAGGATTCAGTCATTAGGTGAGACAGCCACATATATCTGGGTATAATTCGAATAGCAATGGTAATCAATATTGCTTTTCTGCAGGATTTGACACAGTGGGAGCATAGAGATTGGAGAGAAGGGGTCTAAGAACTGATCCCTGGGGGATGCCGCATGTCATACAAACTTTCTCAGATTCATAATTACCAAGAGTACCAAAAAAAATACGATATTCTAAGTAAGACTTGAACCAATTAACAACTGTCCCTTTAAATCCAATCCAGTCAATCAGTATATCAGTAAACTGATACTTTCCCTGAAACAGTATTTATCCTTATATCATTCAATACTTTGAGAAGAACCGTTTTAGTAGTGTGGTTAGCTCGGAAGCCTGATTGAAATTTGTAGAGATGGCCACTAGAAATCAAAAATGTGTTAATTCTTGTTTTCTAGGAAAATTAGAGACGGGTTTGTAATTGTTTAACACAGAGGCATCTAGTTTTGTCTTTTTTAGCAGTGGTTCTATGGCAGCTGTCTTAAGTGCCTTTGGGAAAATGTCTGATAGCAGTGAGCTTTTTATAATTTGCTCTATGTCAGTTTACACCGTAGAATGTATGTTAAGTATGTCAAGACAACATGTTGACTTGAGATGCCGACTGTTTCTTCCAGAGTTTTTGAGTCAATGGTGATAAAGTGTGACATAGATAATTCTCCGGTGTTATAGGGACAGATTGGTCTTATCATTTAACTGGGTGCTGTTTATGGACAATCTAAGATTTTAATTTTTTTCACAAAAAAAGAGAGCAAATTCGTTGCATTTCTCTACGGACAGGAGTTCTGGGGCTATCTGTTGAGGAGTGTTTGTCAGCTTGTAAACTATAGCAAAAAGAGTGGGACTATTGTTGATGATCTTGTTAATCAAATCAGAAAAATGTTTCTGTCTAGCTCTGCGTAACTCGTTGTTAAAACTACACATGCTTTGTGTAGGCGCCTGTGGCTCAGTTGGTAGAGTCGTCGTCTCTCAACCGGAAGGTCGAGAGTTCGATCCCCAGCTGAGCAACATGTCCGATGTGTCCTTGGGCACAAGACACTTAACCCCGCATTGCTCCCGCTGCTTCGCTGGCGGTGTATGAATGGATTAGTTACTTCTGATGGATGATACTACATAGTAACCACTGCCATCAGTGTGTGAAAGGGTATGAATGGGTAGTTGTGACATGCGGTGTAAAAGCGCTTTGAGTAGTCGGAAGACTAGAAAAGCGCTATATAAGCTCATGTCCATTTGTTTATAGAGGTCATATTGGATTTAGAGTTTAGTTCTTCTCCACTTACGCTCAACTTTCCTGTATTCTCTTTTTAGATATTTAACCAGGTGCAGGTAACCCTTGCCTCCACACACCCTAGACTAATACAGAATATCAGAATAGCACAGCTAACTGTAGGCTATGTTTGAGGTTTTTGTTTTATATAACAGAAAACATTCAGATCAGAATAAATTAGATTGGAGTCAGCTAACACAAAGGAACCCTTCATTTATATTAAAGTCTAAAATCATCACATTTTAACATTTTTAAACTTTCTCAAGTATAGAAAAATACTGAGTCTGCACATCAGAAGCTGCCCCAATTAAATTGAATTTAATGGAAAAATCACCACATGCAACGTTTCGGGCCCTCGCTCTTCATCAGACATCACTAAACTTTATCAAGTAACCAAAGAGCACATTAAATTAGATAAACACTGAATTTCAATATACCCAACCCATTTTCATGTGTAGCCTGGTAACTATTCCCCAGATCTCAGGCAGAATATTTGCAAATGTATGCTATATGTAGGCTATATATCTGCAAGGGGGAGCAATCACAAGCAATGAGAGAGATACGAGAAAACAAGAGAGCATCCAGATATTTCTGTAAAGCAAAAACAGACAAACTGACAGAAGCAATGCTCAAAAGACTTTTAGAAGGGGAAAAACTGTTGAGGAAAATAAATGTAATATCTGTATTCTGCATTTCTGTGACTGTTTTGCTTTTTCTTTAACTACTTGATAATTTGTGCACCATTAAATATATGTTCCATTTTCTTTTTTTGTAATTTCAGTTGCCAAAACATTGAAAACTGTCCCTGTTGTGGGATCAAACAAAGATGTAGGCCTATTTTATTTTATATTATTTTACAGCCTATTCTTATAAGATGCAAAAACAGAAGAGAGGCCATTGTTTATCACACATTTAAGGCCACCTGGGCTGGGTTTACCAGAGACCGTTAACTTTAAAGGCTTGAAAATTGTGTTTTAAATTAATGTATTAGAGCTAAAAAATATATATATATATATCCATAGGGGGGCAGTAATGACACGTAAGGATGCCGAATACAGTAGCCTCGAAGAAGAAGAAAAAGAAGAAGAAGAAGAAGAAGACGGTGAGTAGTGGTGTTGTTTTATCTGTCGACAGTTTAACGACCATTGTCATACGCGTTTTATCTTCTATTGCAAGGCCTCAGCCGCCACAGTTAAATGTGTTATGTTGTTCTTAAGTGTTTAATAAGCCACATGAATAGTTTGATTTGTTTGTTGGGTAATTCAACACAAAGCTGGTTCAGGTAACGTCCCAGCTGTCTCAGCAATACCCGTAAGTGTAATGGTTAATTTTAGCTGTCAGCAAAAGTAAAAGAAGATTTTACACTTTCACCGAGCAGGGCACCAAGCTAACTTTAGCAAAGCCTTGATGTTTAGAAGAAGTATTGACGCAGACAGTATACGTGTGTTTACAAATTGGGCTTATTGTCATATAGCCCTGTAATATGACACCAAACTAATTAGGCTATACATTAATAATGCCTTTTAAGACAGTATATTCCTATGAGTAGTTCATTGGCAGAAATTTGTTTTGTCAACAGATATGTTTTGCGTTTGAGGTCAGAGGTGAATCTGTGTACTGGACAATCACTGTTTTGACTGTACAGTATCTCTGCCCACAGTTTGTTTAGGTCGGTGTCTTATCTCATCTTGTCACACCCTGTGGTATTCCGTAGACTGTGTCTGTGTTAAACACAAAAATCTTACTGAGATAAAGACTGGAGTCACAGAAGCTGATTTGATGTGGTTCTGGGTTTAACTGGCACTTTGCTCTCTTCCCCAAAACAGTTTGAAAAGTTAAAGATGACGACTTCATGGAGTGACCGTTTGCAGAACTATGCTGACATCCCAGCTAACATGGATGGTGTGGCCATGAAGAAGTATCGCCGTGAAGCTCACCACAGGTAAATCTTTAACCTGCACCAGTCCTGTTTGTGACATAACGGTTTGGCTGGCTACCCTTGTGTTGTAGTCAATTTAGCTGTATGCGTTTGAGTTAGTTCACTATGAGATATGTGCACAGCACTTAAAGGCATACTTCACCCGTTGAAACATGAATCTGTATTGACATTGGGTCATATATGTAGTAGAAATGTGAAATAATTTTTGAAGTTGGTGCCTTCTTGACAGAGAAAAGGCAGAAAGTGTCTTTTTGGCTCATGTGGATGAAAGACAACAACTCCCAGAATGCACAGCACCGCACATTAAAGCAACTTCAAAGTTAAATTGAAGGTTGAAGATTTAAATGCAGGAGATTTCCACACTTAGTAATACTATAGATGTTTGTTTTTGAGAAATAATGCTCAGGCTTAATAACTTGTAATATTTAATTGGTTAGAGAGACAGTAAGAAAATAAATATGCAAAATTGTCTCTTAATTCAAAGCATTTTCAAGTTTATTAAAGCCATGACCCAATGAAAACATGTTCTCATAGGAAAGTATTTTTACTGTGGTTTTCATAAAATCAAGTGTTGCTTAATAAAATTAATAAGGTCAGTTAGTGAAATATGCAAGTTTAGTTCAATAACAAAGAATAGGTTTAATTTACCCGAGGTAAAATGTAGAACTACAACCAGTGAAAGAGAACATTTTTATTAACGAAGCATTTCTTCCCTTTGATCTCTTTTCATTTATCACTGTAAACAACTTTCCTTGCTCTGTAAAATGAGGATAAATCACTTCTCCCCAAAGTCTTTTTAACAGTTTTAATATACGTATTTCAAAACAAGTGTTTGGCTCTGTGTTGCCTTGTAAAGCCAGCCTTATCTGTCACACAGACGGCCAACATAATGTCACGTGTTGTATGTAATTATTCCACCCATTTCAACTCACTTAAAGTGTTGTCTTATTATTATTTTTGTAATGTGGCTTTGTCTGTTATGTGTTATACTGTTGTATGTTTGCTGTTTAGCATTAAAGGTAAAGTACTTTTTTTTGGAGGGGGTTAAGAGTCGGGTTGTGGGAGTTGCCTTTCAATGGTCAGAAAAAAAATGACAAGTCCATATTTTAGCCCAAATATTAATAGGGGGTTAAGGCACCTAGGAGTGACCCTAGAACTTAATCTCAAAGCTATACTATACTATGCTGAGTTTATCAAAACATTTTTGCTGACTACTGTGACTTAGCTTGCGCTTCACAGGGCAAAACACTTTCCCCCAAGTTTACCGGACAGGAACAAGAAGAAGGAACTCTGACAGTTTCTCCTGTTTGATCAAATGTGACCGAGCCCCTCAATGGCATGCAAGAATGATGAGAATTTAACTTCAATACTATTTTGTAGCTATCTCAGCATTTTCACCACACTAAGTAGCAACAGCTATCCTGTAGTGAAAGCTGGTGTCAGATGTCTGGTCAAATTCCTAATCATGTGTAACCTATTTTATTTGAACAAAGCTCTGGTTCAGCTGCTTGTGTTCAGACAACATGTAATAACTTTAGCTTCTTTTGTTGAATTATTAGAGGGGTTGTACTGGAAAAAAATAATATTATTTTGTTGTACAGTGTGAGGAATAAATATCACTTAGATATTTTATGACATTTTATTGCTGGTATGTTTAGTCTGGTATAATTACTTTTAAATGAGACCTAGCTGAATATGTTCTTACTGTCCTGTTTTTCAGTGTTCAGTCATATCACACAGTCCTGGACTTTGTTTAAGATTGTGTTAAATGTTCAAAATCTCCCGAACAAATGCAACTTGGAGTGGAGACTGTTAGACCCTGTCAGTCACGTAATGCTTTATAGCTTGAATGCAACGTAATCCTTAATAATGATGTGTAACATGGGCGTTTGTTCCTCATGTACCCTTTACTTCCAAATAAAAGCTCACGTTTATCTTTGTTAACTTTTACCAAGACTGACTAATTCTCAGTTTCACTTCATAGAACCTGAATTATAAACATGAAGAGACATTTAGATGTAACATTTTATACATCTTCAGTTGTGAGAGTTCATACATGAAATGTGTAAAATGAAATGACAGTTTTTTAAAACTGTTCAGTGTTTCTATGTTTTGTATGTGTAAGACTTTGATATAGTTGGCAGGTAATTATGGTAGGTTTTATTACTGCTAGGATAGAACAGGGTCCTGAGCTGAAATAGAATATCTTATTGACTGACTAAAACAACACAGTAGAGCCATGCAGCATATCAGACCAGCAACCATGAGTTCAGTGGTAATACAACATGTATTCTCTTATTACAAAGCTTGCCAAAGGATCTGGCTCAAAACCATCCTGCAATGAGGTATGACATCATTTTGTTGTTGAAACAAACTGACTCAATGAGTCTTCAGTTTGATGTCCATGTGAATTGATCCTTCATCCAACTCTCATGGACTCTGATTGTGAGTTGGGTTTCTCCCTGTTGGGACAGCAGATGGTTTTGTGATTTTTTTTTCAGTGTGAGCATGGCCTTTTGCGTTTCCCTTGGTCCTTCATCTTCCCTTTAATCCTCATGTGTTACAGTCAATCTGATCACCTCTCATCCCATCTGAACAGCGTGCAGTCTCGAGTAGTAGAGTCACAGATTATATGTTAAAGTTGTATAATCTGTATTCTTCTATATAGGCTATCAGCAATGTAAGGAAGGGGCCATATCTTCCTGAGTCTACAATATTGTCTTTCATGCTGGAAGAAAATATTGTGTACCAGCCTGAGAGTTCCCAGAAAAAGTAATAGAATTAAAGCACCTTGTTTTCCAGAACTGAAAATATATTTGCATTTGTTAATGTCACGAAAATCTCAACTATGTCCCCCCCAAACTGGTTTTGCAGCAAAAACCTGCCTAACTGGTTAATTTTTGTTTATAGTCAAATGATGAAGACTGATGAGAGTGCTTGTATAGCAGTGCTGCACAGAGTATTGAGCTCATTTACTGATTAAAAGTGCTTATACCACACTGTAAAAAATACTCCCTGACAAGACTGTTCAGTATTGAAATAATTACTCAGTAAAAGTTATTATCAGCTAACTAGTTTAAGTATCCAACGTGAAAGTACTCAATTAAAAACAAAGTTTGATTTTCATATACAGTATGTACGTATGATATCATTAAATGTCATTGTCCCTACATTATTAGTGCAGTGTAGTATCATGGTTAGTTTAAAAAGCAGGATTCTGCTCTTCTAGTTTGGTAAAGGTGGAGCTCATTTTGAACTATTTGGTAAAGGACTGCAACTAATGATTATTTTCATCCTTTTTCTAAAGCACTCGTAACTGAATGTTGAGTTCCCAAATGGAACATGATAGATTTTCTGTCATGGGTATCTTGTTAACATGTTCAGTCCACTTTCCTGAATTGCTCTTGAGTCTTATAAAATATAAAACTCTGACTATTAGGACGTTTTTTGGGAAACTGTAGGCCATTGTCAGGGCTAGGATGATTTATTACAGATGCACTGATCACTGTATAAATAACCAGCAGGCTGCATGTATGTTGTTGTTGTGATTGTTAAGTTTAATTCAAGTGTCTCATGGGAGTACCATCAAATAAAGCCTGACATGTAGCTTAAGCTAAATCTCTGATCCATTCAATAAAAAGGCGGACATTTAAAAGCAAAATGTGACTCCTGTATGATTGATCTACGGGTCACTGTGAACTAGAAGTGTGTGTTAGAAGTCTAAGCATTGCTTCATTTATATTAAGCTGTCATGCATTGTTTGATTTCACATTGTTCTCCACTTCCAGAGTTTTTGTCAACCGAAGCCTGGCCATGGAGAAGATCAAATGTTTTGGTTTTGATATGGATTACACTCTGGCAGGTAAGTGTAGTTCGAGCGTAGAGGTATCCGTTTTGATAAAAACATACAGGAGTCTACACATGACTGCATGTAGACTCTTCCCTCTGTCATAATAAATATCTTGAAATAATAACTGAATGTGAAGTGCTTTTTAAGTTTGATTTGATGGTCTACTGTGGACTACACGGAGAAGTTCATACAACCATGAGCCTTCTCCATTATATATGGCTATGAGTAATAACACAGGTTAGATATTATTATGATCCAGATCGGTGCTTGAGGAATTTCTTTCTTACTGTACTCATTGAATTGTAATAAAATACCCCTTTATCAAAGCAATGATCCTTGATTTCTGATGGTACACCTAAGCCTGTAACCCCGTCCATTTCTCTAGTGTATAAATCTCCCGAGTATGAGTCGCTGGGCTTCGACTTGACAGTGGAGCGTCTGGTGTCTATTGGATATCCACAAGAGCTGCTCAACTTTGTCTACGACCCGTCCTTCCCCACCAGGCTGGTTCACAAAGCTTTACCTTTCTAAAAATCAATGTTAATGATTGATTCATATTTAAACAGCATATCAACAAATTCTCCCTCCCAACTGTGCTTTCTGTGTCTGACTTTCTAACTTCTCTCTATTGTCCACAGAGGTCTGCTGTATGACACAATGTATGGCAACCTGCTCAAAGTAGATACCTATGGGAACATCCTGGTGTGTGTGCACGGATTTAACTTCTTGAGAGGGTGAGATCTACTATTCGCACTAAGCTGTCAAAATAGTGCATTACATTTTTATTTTAGTAGGGGATTTACAACTTCAGTTAATTTGTCCTTCTTACCTACATCCATCTCTACAGCCTCTCTACAGCCATGCTAGTTGCACTGTGATGCTGTACTTTGAGCTAAAAGCTAAAATCAGCTTGCTAACATGCTGATGTGAATTAGGTACTGTAAATACCATTTATACTCCCTTAGGTTTAATATGTAATGTAATGGTCAAATTGAATTTGAGGGGGTGCTAAAAGAAAAAGTCTGAGGCAGGATGCACATTTCTGAACACTGCAGTGGGAGCTAATTGACATACAATGCATTTGAAATAATTTACTGTATAAGTAGCATAACTCATTCATCCTGTTTTCACCTTCTTTATCACGTGTTACCCTCCTGTACTCTCTGTGCACAGGCCTGACATCAGGGAGATGTACCCCAACAAATTTATTCAACGTGGAGACACCGACCGCTTCTACATCCTCAACACACTCTTCAACCTGCCTGGTAACCAACGCATTTTAAAAAAAACTAGTCTATAACTTTTTTTAAATTTTAGAAGGACAGTATACCAAGTATAACATTTTCAACCATACTGTAAATGTTACAGTGCTAGGTTTTAATTTTAATCTGTATGAATCAGCAGAGCATGATTAACCATTTCCCCACATCAGGCTTCAAGAGTTATTTTTTTTATCATTGTGATAATTTTGAATCCAAAAGAACAAACACAGAATCAATAGTCACTGCTGCCTTTAATGCTGTCGATCATTCAATTTTTATTTAGTATCTTAAAAAATGCAGCAAGAAGGTTCCTGGTTCGAATCCCTGGAGAGGAGCCTTTCTGTTTGGAGTTTGCATGTTTTCCCTGTGCATGTGTGTGTTCTCTCCGGGTACACCAGCTTTCTCCTACAGTCCAAAGACATGCTCGCTAGGTTAACTGGTGACTCTAAAGTGTCCGTGCAGTAGGTGTGAATATGAGTGTGGCTGGTTGTCTTTCTCTAAATGTCAGCCCTGTGATTGACTGGCAGGAACAGTCCAGGGTGTAACCCACCTCTCACCCAATGGCAGCTGGGATCGGCTCCAGCCCATGCGACCCCAAACGGGAAAAAGCAGTATAGATGATGGATGGACGGATCTTAAAAATGATTTTGTGTCAATAGCACAACATTAGATTGCTGTTTTTATTATCTCTGAAACAAGACTCCTAGTATTGCTGAAGATCTCCAACTGTTTGTGGAGTACCTAATTGATCCGTCCTCGGTCCCCTGCTTTTTCCCAAGTTAGATATGAAAACTAGAACACATAATTTGGCAGAATTACAGCTTAAATTTTGTTGTTGTTGGCCAAACAGTAACAGTCCTTTAATCGCTCTCAGGGTATCCTGTATTAAATTCAACTAGTGCTGTTAAATAATTTCCTTCAACGAAAACAAATCACAAACTAAAGTCATCGCCCTGAAACCAAAACTTGGTTCCCTCTCCCAAACTATTACACGTGGCTGCAGTGGTCAATGTTCTTGATTTCATCAGCCTGTGTAAATAATTCTCTTATTTTACACCTGTAATAATGGCTGTCCTCAGTGATAGCATCACTTAGTTGTAAGCATGTTGATACCAGGTGTAAACACGGCCTCAGTTGGATACTATTTTTGAAAGAAGTTTTGTACTACACTACTCTATATCAAAAAGAGTAAAAGAAGAGAAACAGTGCTTAAAGTGGATTTTCATATGATTCCACTGTTTTTTTCTGCAATGCTTTTGATCATATTGAATGTATGTTTATCCATGATCTATACTCAGTCTCACTGATTCACTCTTTTTTCCTTGTTCCTCAGAAACTTACCTCTTTGCTTGCCTGGTTGATTTTTTCAGTAACTGCTCCAGATACACAAGGTACTGCATAGTCACTGTTAGTTCCAAAATAATGTTTGTTTCTAGAAAGTGAAGCTGGTGGGAATGATAGCCTTCCCAATAACAACTGTCAGTGGTCAAGTTTCAGTGCAAGTTCAGTATCCCACAATGTAGTGGATTGTGGGGGACTGGATGGCATACTGAGTCTTCAGCATATGCCCAAAGTCCATGTACTGCAGAATACAAAGTTAACCAGATCAATCCGCCTTTATAGCTGTGAGACAGGCTTCAAAGATGGTGACCTTTTCATGTCCTACAAGAGCATGTTCCAGGATGTCAGAGACGGCGTAGACTGGGTTCATTTCAAGGTAGACAACTTGACGTTTCCACATTCAACTTGTTTTTAGGCAGATGTTAGCAATTCGCTGCAATGAGTTCATTCACATTTCTGAATTAAATGTTTCATTTATTTCCTTAGGGGTCCTTAAAAGAAAAAACAGTTGAAAACCTGGAGAAGTATGTGGTTAAAGATGTAAGTAATCTAGCATTATAAGGACTTCAGCTCATGCACTTACACAAAAATGAAACACTAACGTGGTTCTTTACCCATTAGTCATGGTGACAAAGCTGAAATGTTCTAAAGTAGTCAAATAAACACATCGTTGATTTTGCTATGAATTTTCTGCATTGATGTTTGTTCTGTCTTTTCTCCATAAAGTCGAAGCTTCCTCTCCTGCTCAGTCGCATGAATGAAGTAGCCAAAGTATTTCTGGCCACCAACAGTGATTACAAATACACAGAGGTGGGATGAAAGTTCAGTCAGACATGTTAATGAATGTTGAGAAAAGTCACTCTCCTGTTTTATGTATTTGTTTCTTCCATGTAGAAAAAGTCTTTGAAAACTGATTCATTTAATGACTGAATGTGAGCTGGTTTTTAAGTTGTATTGTGTCGTAATTATAATTCTTGGTATTGTTAATGAATGACTTAAGTTTAGCTGTGGCACAAGAGTTAGAGCAAGTTGTCCACCAATCAGAAGATTAGTCATTTAATCCCTGGTTCTTCCAAAAGCTGTCTGTGGTGTCTGAGTAGTGTGGTGTTTGTCTAACATTACTATGTGTCCCTAGTCTGTCTACAATCCCCCCAATTATGAGAAAAGTCCATACTCTTTGTTGCCTGCACCACTTTTCAGAAAATGTGTGCTCAAACAGGCTGTTTGGAGATTTCCCTTTGTGACATCACTAAGGACAGTAACCCCTCCCCCAGGTGGGTGACATTCCCACATCTAGGTGTTTGTTCTGCCCTCTGAGTCTGCCTTCTCACCGTCAACAATAGGGCATGGAATGAGAAAGTCCAAGCTAGAGGGGCGTGGTCAGACACAGCTCATTGACATTTAAAGCTACAGACACAGAAACAGCCTGTTCTGAGCACGGCTAACATAAAGGGGTTTATAGGCATGATCAAATACAGGATCAGAGTGGATTGTTGGCAAGAAACTTCACAGACATGTTTTGGGGAGCTCTGAGACTTCTTTAAACTTGTTGCAAATGAGTATAATATGCGACCTTTAAAGTGTTTTGAGCCCTTTGTTCTTGATCTTTTTTTTATTAAATTAAATTATCTCCTGTGTTCTTACAGAAAATTATGACCTACCTGTTTGACTTCCCTCACGGACCAAAGGTAACACAATTAATTCAATTATATTTTTGAATGTCAGGATTTCAGTTGATTTGGATTGAACTCCCTTATTTAGAAATTGCTGATGCAAGTATTACATGACAGTGCATGATGATATTAAATCCGAAAAAATTGATTTCCTTTATCTTGAATGATGACTAAAATTAGGTTACAGTCAGCAATGGAAAGGACCTATACTTAGTATATTTTTGCTTATCTGGTGTTACCATGTAGGACTTTCTAATAAAAGTGGTCAACATTTCAAATATTACGGTAAACTAGGACAAGTAATCCCTCAGGCCTCTAAAATGAAGCCTTCTAATGGCTCTAAAAACTAGGTTTACAATGTTTTTATCTACTTTCAACTAGTTTAGGATTTATTTATAATGTCATCTGCTACAGACACAGCAGCACATCAAGTGCAGTCAACAATTCAGAATGTCAAGGAGGCTATTCAGTTGATCCACTCAAGAATACTCTTGAAGTTTCTAGTTTCATCATTTCATCATCTTGTGGCTGCCACAGTTGCCCCTCAGCTGGCTTCCAAGAAGTTGGCTAATAAGAGTTTGAGCCTCAAAGGGACGGGAGACGCTGCTTGTTTCAGATAGAGGCTAAGCTAAGGGGCTAAATTAAGGGCCAGTATATGAGATATTTAAGGAATTTTGATGTGTGAATCGTGGAAAGCTACTCTTGTAGAGTCCCAGAATAAAAATATAAACCTGGAAATTAGTGTAAAATGTTCTTTATAAAACCCTTGGATTCATACAGTACTGTATATGACATTTTTGTGTGTGTTTGTGGCAGCCGGGTTCACCCCATCGGCCATGGAAGTCCTACTTTGACCTGATCTTGGTGGACGCTCGCAAACCCGTGTTCTTTGGAGAGGGAACAGTGCTGCGGCAGGTTGACACTGTGAGTGTGTACAATAAAGACCTCCATGGACTAAACACTGTACACTGCCATGTTTTGCATACATTCATTTTAATAAAATTTTTAATGTAGAAGGGCTGGGTCAGCTACATTTTAGCTTGATACACAAATGTAAAATTGTGCATGTTTGTTATTTCTTTTGTGCTCCAGATCACAGGTCGGCTAAAGATTGGCACTTACACTGGACCGCTCCAGCATGGTATTGTTTACTCTGGAGGTAAATAAGGAACCTTCTCAACACTGCATGTTTATTTTCTGATTCATTTGCTTTGAAAACTAAAATATTCCTACACAAAGAAACACAGAAGTGTGTCTGGAAGTGATAGTTGCACATTGTATATGTATAATATCATTTTTCATTTCACTGTAATGTAGCAAGTTGTGATTTCTATATTATATAAATGACTCACTATAATACATGTTGCATCAAGAGGCTGTATACACATTTAAAATGAACAGCGAACATTTTCTGATGCTTGTAAAATGCTTACTTTGATGTTAGACTATGCTTCCAGTTCTATTTAGTTAAAAATACATCAGTCACATTATGATGATGTTTATTATTTATCTGGTTAAAATGGAACAAAAATATACTTTCTATTATCAACTTTTTTGTGCAACAGTTAAAAAAACAGACGTTCTTTTCTCTTTAAAACCCTCGTTTAAGTGAAGTGTGGACAGCATTAACACCAACACCACCTGTGGCACCTGCTGTCAGATATTTTGTCCTTAGAACTCTCTGTTGCACGGTCTCATGGTGCAAAAGTAAAGACCTTAAAGTCTTGGTCTGAAGCTCTCTCAGCTGTAGAAATTCTTGCCAGCAGAAGGGAAGGTTAATTGGGGGTGGGAGGTGGGATTGGGATGGGATGGGGAGGGAGGGGTGGGGGGTCACTCACCAAAGAAACGAGGGGTTGGCATTTCGTTGTTATAATGTACTGTAAGTTTGTTTATGCATATGTACTTGTAAAAAAACACCAACACCATGTAATTGAACACTGTTCCCACATGTGGCCCCATACTGTGGTCCATAACGTTTACTGCAGGCTGTACATGGAGAATGCCAACATCATTCTTCACTGCAATTTTCTCAAGAGGTGCAGTGGATAAAAGTCACATACTGAGGATGCCATGTTTTATATTTCATATCTCAGGTTCTTCAGACATCGTGTGTGACTTGCTGGGTGCTAAAGGAAAGGAAGTTGTCTACATTGGAGACCACATATTTGGTGACATTCTCAAATCCAAAAAGCGTCAGGGCTGGAGGACATTTCTGGTGATACCTGAGCTGGCCCAGGAGTTGCATGTGTGGACTGACAAGAGCTGTGAGAATGGACACATGTACACTCAGAGACACACATATAGTTGTTTTAAGTCAACTGTTTAGATTATATGCACAGTGTAGTTTAGAAGTAATAACATTTAAGAGCCGTCATAATCTCAAGTTTTGTACTAGGATTAACAGCAGCAGCAATAATTCACTGTAACTTTATAGTCTAAATGTTTTTATAGGATACTCATGCATGCATGACAAAATGTGACTTGGCTTCAGCTTTGCTTTGATTTTCATTGGTCTATAATTATAGATAACACTGCTGAAACTAGCTGCAATCAAATAATAAACCCTAATGCCAGTTGTTGTTTTTCAGCCATATTTGAGGAACTTCAGTCTCTGGACTGCTTCCTCGCAGAGCTTTACAAGTGAGTGCCTCTCTGTAAATAGCTGTCTTGTTGTTGTTGTTGTTGTTGTTGTTGTTGTTGTTTAATCCTTGATGCACTTTTTTAGAGATTGTATAGGAGGAATGATGGAAATGAACATTTGTGCAAAAGATTTATGGAAAATTCATTTTAGTGTTTATAAACACTAAAAATGATTTTTTTTTTTTTTTTTATAAACTATGCACCCGACAAACAGAGACTCTGAACACGACTTTCAGTACACGTCAAGTCATTTCAGATGATCAAAAGCACATTTCTGTAAAGTTTACTATGACGACGCTGCAGTACTACTTACATTTACTGAGCAATAGACTTCTCACCTTCATTTTGCTCGGAGAATATTTAGAGTCAAGTACGTAAAGAATTGGCTCAGTCACATCAAAGTTTCAGTAAGCACTCATTGGGGTTAACACTGTCTAATAAATAGCCTGAAAGCCGATGCTACAAGGTCAGAGGTATCCAGTGCTATAGGGTTCCCTGAAGGCACTGTGTTTCACAGTAGTTATATAAAGCCCCTGCAGTTCAAGACATGAATAATACCAACCATTCCCTTTAGTGTAATAAACTTTAAAAGATCTACCTTGAGTAAATAAGTGTTTGTTACTAAGTTCAGTAAATAAACGTGATCCGGGCTGTTTCATGTCTCTGTTTCAAGACAGGAAAGTGTAGAAATTGGCCGCATGTTTTATAATTTTGCCTTGAAAGGCTTGTGTGGCAACTATATATTTTGAAATAGACTAGGGGTCACTGATATCAGTACACTTGTGTGTTTTGTTCTCAGGCATCTGGACAGCAGCAGCAATGAGAGGCCGGACATCAGCTCACTGCAGAGACGGATTAAGGTACAACTTTCTCTTACACACATGAACTTCCTCCTGCCTTTCAAAATAAAAAGGGCTCCACTAATCTTTTAAATAGTCCAGTCATCCAGTCTGAGATTTTTCATTTTATTTGTGTAAAACTTAAAGTTTGAAATCAGAAGTATTTTCCTTACTCCTTCTGGTTATTATTCAGTTCGGTGACCACTTTGATAAGTGTCTTAAGAGGGTCTCTCAGTGTCACAGGTGGTGGTCTATTTATGTATCTGGTTAACATGAAGTAAGTGAGAAATAAAGAGACGGAGGTTGAGCAAGTTTGTTATGTGTAGATTAAATGTTTTCTCTTAGACTGTTGGACTTATTTCTTGATGTGGGATTTGTGTATCATATACTTTGAGAAACCTCAATGAATTGGGTATAAAGAAATGGTTAAAAAATTAAAGAATAACATGAACACATGAAATGTTGTTAAGCTTATCTCTTTGTCCTATCCAGAAAGTGACCCATGACATGGACATGTGCTACGGCATGATGGGTAGTCTGTTTCGCAGTGGATCCCGACAGACGCTGTTTGCCTCCCAAGTGATGCGCTACGCTGACCTGTATGCCGCCTCCTTCATCAACCTGCTGTACTACCCGTTCAGCTATCTGTTCAGAGCTGCACATGTGCTGGTGAGAGTCACTCACTCTGGGCAAACATTATGCAGGAGTCAGCTTTTGTGTATTCTGTACTTATATAGTTTCGTTATTGCCACTACTTTAAATATGTCCTTCCACAGATGCCTCATGAGTCTACAGTGGAGCATACCCACGTCAGCATCATCGACACAGAGTCACCGCTTGCAACACGAAACCGCCATGACATGGACCTCAAGGAGATTGAGTGCAAACGGCACCAGCTCACCCGATCCATTAGCGAAATCCAGCCCCCCCACTTCTTCCCCCAGGCTCCGCAGGAGATCACCCACTGCCATGACGAGGATGATGATGAGGAGGAGGAAGAATAGATGTAGGTGAAGGATCAGAGGAGGCTGCAGATGAGTCTTCCTCTCACAGTTAGTCCTGGTTTCACATTTTAAGTTCATCTCTTTGTTTTAGGTATTAATAACAGCGCTCAGCAATGCTAGCTGAGGTGTTTTGCTGACTCTCATTGTTACAACTTAATATCCAGGTGCACTGTACAATTCTCAAGTATGAAAGGATTTAAATGATGGGACGGTTACATTTAAAAAGGCAAGGAATTGCCACTTGTGTGCACTTGTTTTGTTTGAAGATTTTGTTTTTTCTGGGCTGATTGAGGAGGAACTTCTCTGCTGCTGTGTGAATCATTCAGGTCATCAGGAGCCAGAGTTCAGTATGCATTTATTCATTTGTACTGTAAACATTTCACCGCCCTGCTGCTTAAAAACTAACATTATCCTTTGCTTAACCTAGCTCATTAACCACCCTTTAACTGCTAAGCCACATTAGTCAGATATTTTGCCTTTTTTGGGAGCATACATTTTTTAGGTGTAATTTATTTCCACCTCCAAAGAATTGTTGCTAAAAGAAGAGATGTGAGGATGCATTGAGATATTTCTGCTTAGATATATTATTAGAAGAAATGGCTCAAGCTGTTTAAAATATCCACACAAATACGTGATGGTGTGAAATGCAGTTTCTTTCAGCCAAAGTAGCCTCATGCAGAATGCACTGTAGTAATAAGACTAGATGTTTGAGTCACCTTGCCTCAGTTTGAGAAAGCAGCGAGCTTTCATCCCCATTCTTTAGGGTTGTAATGAAGAGAAATTTGGGAGATCTATAAACAGCACATGAGGGTGGGTACATACTTGAAGAAAACATAACTTTAGTTTTTATATTGAACACAGCTGCTTAAAATAGGATTCTGCCATGGTTCTACTCTAGATTATAACTTTCAGTTCAGCAGAGTTTATACGGCCTGCTGTGGTGAGCTGAAGTCATCAGGAAGTTGCTTCATCATATTGCATCCTGTTCACTCAAGAAACCAGCTTAGAGTAACATCACCTACTTATAAACCCAGAAAATCCTCTTACAGTGTTCTAAAATGGGACCACATTTCCCATAAGTCCTAGAGTTTAAAATAGTTGTGTTACCCTTAAGTCATTTTTGTTATTAACGTTGGCTGTAAGTGTTTATAAAGTTACTACAAGAGAAATGTCAGTCTCAGAAACCAGCACAGTGTTCACAAAGGACTTTGAAACAGTTACTGTTTTAGTCATCTCACTTTGAGTTGTTACAGTGACTTTGTTATGTTGATTTGTTTTAATCTGAAAAAAGATGGGGGATAATGTATGGAAGCTCATTTCTGCCAGGATAAAAAAAAAGTGAAGAATGATTTCAATAACAACACAGCAAATGATCAAATGTACATGTCAGTGTTTATATTTCAGATACAACATGATAAACACTTAATACAATTAAATGTAGTAATTGTGTCTAACTGTTTTGTCACGAAAATGTTTTAATTATAATTGATTTTTTTCAAAGTTCATTGATTATTTAAAATCTAACTTTTACTTTAGGTCAGTTTGACTGTCCAAGAGAATTACCAATATCGTCATTTAATAGACGGTGAGCTTTTTTTTAAATTCCTGCTAGCAATGGTCTTCTGTACAGAGGTGACCTGCTGCTGCACTGACTGTAGTTTGAAACTGATCAGGACTGTCCCCAGATCTGTCTGCTGTAAACATGCTGTTACTGTAATGTAAGAAGTGGGCTGTGCTGTCATTGAGTACAACTGTGGGCCTCACGCACTGATGTCAACACAGATACTGTTGACATGACTGTTTATTTTACAGCTGATTCGGTTGTTTTTGTTTTGTCGATTTTTCTATATTTATGTTACTACCTTGAGTTTAAGGACCTGAACAGGTGGACCTGTTTGCCTCAAATGTTTTATCTTAAGTAATCGTAAAAAATGGACTAGAAGAGGATGAAGTGAATCTCTAAACCCCAGAAGGCTAATCAGGCCTTTTTTTCCGACTGAATGTGAGATAGTATTGTGTGTTCACACAAGAAGTTTGCCATTTTAACTGTTAAAGTTGCCTCATCCTTGTGGACTGAAGAGTCTGAGTTTGTTTAAATGTCCCTCTGTCAGGGAGATGTGTGAGACCTTCGTCTACTCTGTTGCACCTTTGGATTCTTATCTTGTTATTTGAGTAGGGGAGCAATATGTGTGACTCTGTTGTTGTTGAAACACATGTTACAGAGTGGCCCGTGTTTCAGTGGACATAAGATGTACATTTGTAATGGTTTCATATTCAAATCACTTGAGGGAACTGTTAAGCATGCTGATTTTAATTAGAGTGCTACTGATTGTTTAGAAGCTTGATTAGACTTCACAACATTTAAAGCGTTAAATAAAACAAATGAATGTTTTTAATTTTGATCTGCAGTAGTTAATGCATGTGTGCTGTTTCTTTTGCTGTTTAATCTGAAATGTTGCCTTTGTTTTGTTGAAAATCAGGGATGCTGCAGTTGAAACGGTTTGGGTCATGGGTTGTTTGTAATAAATTTTCTGATCTGATATTGGTGTTGTTTCTTTCTAGCAAACGTTGAAATTATTTTATCCTTAACTTAAAGGTGTCCCCTTGTAATTTAAGGAGGATTCTTATCAGTTCACAGCATATCAAAATGAGGGGCGAATGCACACACAGTTCTTTTAACATTTATTGAAACATCCACTGCTGCAAAGCATTTATCAACCAAATCCCAGCAGAGGGAGCTGTTTGAAAAAGGAAAATGCTGTGAGAAATTGACTTTAAAGGACCCAAAGGGGAAAAAAACATTCCAGTTTGAGTAGAAATACAACTAATGCATAGCATGTTGTACGTCGCTTTGGATAAAAGCGATACCTTTTTCAGAGGGATCTAATGGACAGTGCTCTCCACCAAATTCATCCAAACACCAAATCGGTTATAAACGTACTAAATCAATCTAGCGTCTGTTTTCCTTTCATATGTTGCCAGTCTGCTGTTTCAGATGTTGCTCTTTAAAAAATGTCTATGGCATCAGCCTTTTCTTTAGGGGGAAAATGTTTCATTTTTCATATGATGTGAGGTTGTGCTGCTAAGAGGTAAGAACATTTTTAGAGGAGCTGAGAATCTTAGCTCTGATCTTGAACCTGTGGTGTATAACAGGTAGTATCACTTGGATAAAGATATTTTCAAAGCTGATTTGTAAACAAGGAGACGCACATTGAGTATAAGCATGGTAAAATAATCATAATAATAAAGACCATTTAACATTTTGTGATGACTTCTGCACTTCACATGATGCACTGGGTCTACAAGCCTGAAGTCAAAGACATGTTCACAGTTGAAATATAAATAAGATAAAAATGAAGAGCAGACAAAAATGGTAGTGTAAATGGACTTGAGCTTGTATAGCGCTTTTACATCGCATGTCACACCTACCCATTCCCAACCATCCACACACTGATGGCAGTGGTTGCTATGTAAAGTGGCCATCAGAAGTAACTAATCCCAGTCATACACATTCATATGGGATACGGGAGCAATTTGGGGTTGCTTCCGGGGGTTAAGTGTTTTGCCAAAGGACAACACCGGACATCTCCCAAACCGATCGACTCTATCAACTGAGCCAGAGCCGCCCCAAAGGATGAATATAAAACATACTTTTCAGTCAAAGAACCACTATTTCAGAGGAAATTAATCTTTAAACTTTAAGCAGAGAAAACTGCAGTCAGTAAATGGTTCTCCGATTTGTTCAAGTACCTTTGATTGCATATTCCAAAGAGTGTGAGTCTGTTGTCAAACCAGAATCCCAATTTAAGCCAATCCAAAAATAAGTTTTCTCAACGGATGTCTCCAAGAGTAAGAGTTTATATTCTCAAAAGTTAATGTGGTACTTGAGAATAAAGTTGAAAACCCTCAGTGGTTTAATTATTGGCGGTAGATAAAACGCACTTGAAACTGAAAATAGAGTTCAAGAAGCAGACCAAATTGTTTGTTTTATTTGTGAGTGTTTTGCATTCATTTAAAGTTACTGCAAAATCTTCAGAAATGACAGATCAATTCTCTCCCAAGTTTTGTTTCACCCCTAAAAATTAAGTGTTTGATCTTAATCGCTATGGTTCTGTTTCCACAGGCATACTGTACATTCTGCCTACTAGCTGTATTGGAGGCCAGTATGTCCCTTTTATGTATCCATTCCTAAGACACATCCTGAGTCAGCTCAACAGCAGCAAACTCTCAACATAGTGGTGTGAAACATGTGCAGCATTAGCTGACAAGACTCAGCAGCGTAGCCTCAGGGACGCTGTCAGGGTCAAGCAGCTGTTTGGCCTTCTGGCTGCTGATAAGTTTGTCCTATTTCACCTTATCACGTGCATGAGCTGATGATGTAGCCAATGACAGGCTCTCTGTTACAGTTTCTCAACTTTATGGAGGAAAAAAATGTAATTATTTCCACAACTTGTCATCTCATCTTCACATGTACAAGTAAGACTGTAGAGAATAGAATAGGTACACTTTTCATCTTTAGTTGTGATTTATTGATTCATTTAGAAATCAGAGCTCTTGTTGCACTCTGTGTATTGCCTTTTTCATTCTAACCTATGTTTGTTTCATTCCATTATCGAAACAAACTGGACATTTTAATGTTATGTAAAAATCATCTTTTTTATGTATCATTTAAATGCAAGTTAAACTTTATTTGTAAGAAAGTACAATTGGATCAACTGGATTGAATCTTGCCAAACGTCACACACAAGGCTGAAATCATCAAATTAGGTGGTTTAACACGTGCTCTAAGGTATTTACATGTTGTACTGCCAAGATCTGCTCCATCCTTGAACCACAAGGGTTGTGGACTCTGTGTCCCTGCAAGAACTTTTCTCAATTCATCATCTTCCAAAGATTAAAGAGGGGCGAAATATCTCCCTAATTTACTGTAGACTCAAAATTAAAATGCAAACAATGGAATCCAGAAACAAACTTTTCGATGAATACATCTATGTACGTACTTTCAGGACTTTTTTATTAACAAATATTAGTATCTTTACCATCAAGGGTTCTGTGTAAGACAATATAGATAATCTACTCCCATACAAATTATATTATAACAAAGTCAGGCATACAACAGAAAACAAATGAAAGTTTACTTTTCACACAGTTATGTACTATTAATTTGTTTTAGGGTGGCACTATGAGTAGCAAAGATGATGCAGACAACGTTTTTTTAATAAATAAATGGAAAACAATGTCAACATTATTTTACTAAACTCAAGAACAAAGTTTCAATGGTCCTTCCTTTGCAGAGCCAAGTATAGAAATTGCGCTGACACCAAGCATAACGACAGCGTCACACTGTACCGACCAACAGAGTGTTGTAAAGCATAAATATGGCAGGTTTTCCTTGTGGTCCGACTTTAAACCCTAAAGATGCTTCAAATCCAGCTAAGAAAGCGTTTGTAAACAGTTGACCCCCCTGTAATGAGGGTTTGAGCTCCATGTTGCTCCGTCACTTCAACAAGTGTCTCAGCTGGTCTTGCAGGTTTTTAGAGTGCTCCACACTGCAGGATAGAAACAAGCAAACACGGGAGAGTCAGAGAACGTCATGAGTTTGTGTTATGGCTTTCTGCTCAGACAATGATGTCAACTGTTTCTGTAAAATGTTAAACATAGTGTTGTGTTTAGACTTACTTCTTCTGGATGGCCTCCTGCCTTGGTGACAGACAGACACAGAGAGATAATCTTTTAATATTCTCTTCCAGTTTTAATAAGTTTTCAGATATTTGTAAACAGCGGATTGATACTCACTGGTATTGTAAATGTGTGGTGATTATAGACATTTTCCTCAGGCTCTGGAAGAAAAATGACAACAGAGATAAATTGGCCCACTAAATCAAGAGCAGACCACTTTAACTAGTTCTCACAAGCTCCAGTTAAAGTCCTTTGTATAAACACGTCTTGTTTCTGAGGCAGTAGCTTGTGGTTCTGTTGGCATGGTGTTCATGTTACTGTGTATGGATACTTACATCTTCAGAGTGCAGAATGGCATCTTCCTGAATCACCATATTTCTTGCAGCTTGACCAAGAAGCTGGAGGAGACATTAATATAACGTGAATGATTAAAACATGTTTATTTCATTACCAGATAAATCAACAAAGTCCAGATTTCTCAAGCAGCTACTTCCATGTTTTGGAGAAAAACGTCTTGTATGTTTAAAGATGTTGATACCTGACTAAACAAGGCTATATCTGATTAATCTTCTACATTGAGTCTTGGGATTGATTGTAAATAAATAATAAGCCAAATCTTAAATTAGTTGTTTTCTACGTCTAAGATTTCAAGTGTAAAAAGCCTTTATTCAGGATTTTTGGCTGCATTAAAAATTCATTAGCATAACTGAATGATAGATGATATTCGTTATGTGTTAATTTGAGTCCCAAAGTTACATTAAAAAATGTAACTGTAATGTTCTTAAACGATTTCCTGCTGGTTGTACTAGTAATGCTGTTATATTTGATACCGTCAGCAGTTGTGGTGTAGTATGTGTCGTCTCTATGCGTTAGCTAGCAGCTGATAGCAGCAGCTATTATTTTGTTATTGAAACACTCATATCGTTTTACCTCCTGACTACGAGATCCCTTCAACACTTGGCGTGTCATTGCGATCACATCCCCGCTACAGGAGCCCACCTTGTCGGATAATAAACCTTTGACAGACTGTCCGAACCGTGGCTGGGTCTCAGTTGAAGCCATCTTCTGTTTTGACTGGCTACGGTTCCCGTGCAGGACCAAAATACACAAAAACGCGTTTACTTAACCGATAGCGACACTTCGTTTACCTTTAATGGAACCAACATAGAAACCATATAACAAAGAGAAGTGAATCATGTTGTATTTTGGTCATTTATATCATCCTTTGTATTTTGAATTCAGTTATATTTTGTTAGTTAGGTGTGGATGATTAAAGCACATCGTATTGTATGTGATTTGGTTCAAAAATGTTCCTCTGCAAAGTTTTCGCTGCAGCTATGATAAGATATGATAGAAATGTAGCTAAGTTGAAAATGTTTCAGCTATTTCAGCAATGTGCTGTTAATCACATCTGGCATCTACCCTGTGGTAGCAGTTTCAGGAGGTAATAATAAGTAATCAATAGTCTCTGACGGTCTTACAGTATTTGCTACTACAGGTTACAAAGAGACTCTTGTTTTAATTTCAGTCTGCTGTATGACCACTAAACACCCCTCACAGGGGCTTTAATACAGTAAAATAAATAGTTACTTTTCTGCACTGGTCACATTTTGACAGCAGTCGTGTATGAATATGTTTCATCATGGCTTTTGCTTGGATTCAATGAATCAAGTGTCTTCTTATCTAGTTTAAATTGGCTCAGCCTTACGAAGTCAGAGTCAAGGATTTGGCATTGAAGGAACCACATAAAAGCGTGGCTCTCCTGCCGCTCAGGGACCTGCTGCACTCCCTTTGTAATGCTCTGCGTCCACTGAGCCAGACCCCTCAGACAGGGCCCTCAGCTGCAGATATGGCTGTATTTTTGTTACTGTGTGTGTTTTTTGCTGTGGGTCTGGCTTTGTTGGCACTGCAGTTGAAGCTTAGGATGTCTGTGCAAGGCTCTCAGGAGCCCCCTCGCCTTCCATCACTACCACTGATCGGTAGTCTTCTGAGTTTGCAGAGCCCAGATCCTCCTCACGTGCTTTTCAAAGAACTACAACGGAAATATGGACAGACCTACTCTCTGATGATGGGCTCCCATTGTGTCATCATCGTCAACCACCACACACACGCCAAAGAAGTGTTGATGAAGAAAGGAAAGATATTTGCAGGAAGACCGAGAACAGTGGGTATACCTCTTATTCATTTACTCTTTTTTATTAGCATCATCAGTCTTTGAAATGTGTTCCCTCTCCATCCTTATCCTGTGTGATGAAGGTAACCACAGATGTTCTGACGAGAGATGGCAAGGACATTGCATTTGGAGATTACAGTACTACATGGAGATTCCACAGGAAAATAGTACACGGAGCTCTGTGCATGTTTGGAGAGGGCTCTGCCGCCATCGAAAAGATAAGTGAGTATAGTTTATACTTCTCTAATATGTTTCCTCTTACATCATAAGATGGTAATTGTATGCTTTTTGGTTTGCAGCCCTGACAGCACCCACAAGCATACAGTATAAACGATGAATATTGAAAGTTCTGTTCTGGTTCTTAAAGAGCTGACATAACAACAAAAACAGATGCTTTATCTTACATCTCAGATACATCCCAAATGCAAATCATTTTTGCTTTTTTGTGTCCCTGGAATTCTTAATTCAAACCACACAAAAAGAGCGAGGAATAAATGTGTTCTTGTCAAAGAATAAAAAATAATAAGCCACAGAGTTCCCTACAAAGTGTTTCCCTTTAAACCTTCAAATCTTCCAGGTGTAAACTGTTAACGTTTGATTACCAAGCCTTTAACATTGGGCAGGGTTTGCTTTTTCAAAATATAGATAGACCATAAAGTTATTTCACCACTGTGTGCATTCCTTCAGAAAGGTCAGATTGATTTTTATAAATGTGCACAACAGAAGCATCTGCAGCTATCAAATAGAAGGATCAAAATTCACTTTGGGGTTTCAACAAATGAGTGATTGTACTATCCAGCATTGTGCTTATTAGTTTTCCAATACATCATTCTTGATACTTGATTCATAAGATTTCAGTAAAAAGGTAAAAAGGCCCTTCACAGCACATCACCACGAGATATTAAAATAGCTTATTTTGGGCACAGAGAAATAAGATGTGTCAGATTTTAATACAGGCACAATATGCAGTTTAAATAAGTTAATATTTAAGTAAGATTTTCAGAGGCTATGTTTTGAAAGTATGTCTATAATTTAATATTGTCTGTCTCCCTTGTCCTGTTCAGTTTCTGCAGAGGCTCAGTCTCTGTGTGGCATCCTGTCTGAGGCAGCAGCAGCTAGACTGGCCCTGGATCTGTCTCCTGAGCTGACAAGGGTCGTCACCAATGTCATCTGTGCTCTGTGCTTCAACTCATCCTACCGCCGAGGAGACCCAGAGTTTGAGGCCATGCTGAGCTACAGCCAGGGCATCGTGGATACAGTGGCAAAGGACAGCCTGGTGGACATCTTCCCCTGGTTACAGGTAGGCCAGATGAATAAATATGTATGCAGATATAACACTGTTTTCACAAACATCAAATCATGACGTCTGCCTGTTTTTTACAGATTTTTCCCAATGCTGATCTGTGTCTTCTCAAGCAATGTGTTGCCGTCAGAGACCATCTTCTACAGAAGCAATATGATAAACACAAGGTACAGCTGACCTTTTGCTATTAATATTCCTATTATGTCTCTATGAGATAAAAATGTATTGGAGGGGCCATACAGTATGCCCACAAAATTCAATTAAAATCTCATAGAAAGACATGTTTTTTAACCAAATTATAGGAAAATATAGACAGCATTTAACTGGCACATGTTTAATTGATACACAAACATTTAAGTGCAGTTTTTCTGTCGCCTAAGTTAGACCACAACTTTAGGTTAGTTTTGTCTTCACAATGAATATCAAATTAAACTGTAGCTTTTAGGGAACTTTTGGGAGATATCTGCATTGGTTTTTACCTGAATTTCTATGGGTTCTTTGTTGATGTGAAGGTTTTTAAAAAAACACGCACACACACATCCAAAAACCTTTTGAGCTTATATTCTTACAGGCAGTGGTGTAGTGGTGCCTAGAGAAGCGGGTAAACACTTTTATGTGGCCCCTCCAGCAGAGGATAATCTGCCTCTGTTATAAACAGTGACATGTAAAACTCCTTTTAAATATTTAGCTATTGTGTATGAGCCACCTAGGGACAGAGTAGGGAGAGTCATCCCTTCACCATCCTAGGAAAAAAATTGCAGCATACCACGGATATTGTCATTCAATCATTGGTGTGAATCAGAGGGTATTAAGAAGTGGGTATACCCTATGGAGACTGAAAAATAATTGGGTAAACTCTGTATACTTGTGTATAGCCCATACTACACCAATGCTTACAGGGGAAAAAGAAGGACAGAAAGGACAATGGGATGAATCTTGGACCTCAACCTGCCTCATTCAAAAATCAAATGGCAGTTTATCCATTATTTTAATTAGAAAACATGGGATATGTAACATGTGATATTACATACATGGACAATATTGGTCATCATGATGATGACATAGTCAGCCAAAATTTCTCAAAATAATGGAATAAAGATACAAATCATGCTATTTAAATATATATAGCACAATAAATCACTGTGGAAGTCATTTAAAGTTGCTCTAGATGGCTAGATGGTTAAATGCAAACCATTGTGACCCCCTCTCAGGCGGATTACAGTGACCATGTGCAGAGAGATCTGATGGATGCTCTGCTGAGAGCCAAGCGCAACGCTGAGAACAACAACACAGTAGAGATCAGTGCAGACTCTGTGGGTCTCAGCGACGATCACCTCCTCATGACTGTGGGAGACATCTTCGGAGCCGGCGTGGAAACCACCAGCACCGTGCTCAAATGGGCCATAATTTACCTCATCCATCACCCACAGGTAAAGCTGGAGCTGGAGGAGTTGCCTTCGTTGTAAAATATTTATTCTTAAATGGCAATTCAAAAGTCTGTATTGTCTGCATGTATGATGGGTTGTGTTTACGGTATCTGTCTATGTAGTCATATCATTACTAAACTTTCACAGCAGTGACAGTTTTCAGATTTACTTTGCTGTCTGTTTGTAGCTCAAGAAGTTTAGTTTTGGTTATGTTCAACGTTGGATTCTAGATTTTCCCCTATTTTTGTCATTTCTAACATGTACTGTAGGGAAGCCTATTTAACATTTAGCTACAGTTTCTCAAATGACCACTAGAGGCTACTCTGACTCCATTGAGATTTATTTAAAACAGCATTGAAAGGGGAAAGTTATTTCCTAAATTCAGGTTTAAGTTATAGGTTTAGGAAATATGCTAACATTCAAGTCAGCTTGATTGGCAGTTATCTCATTAGTTTTGGTTGCCTTCTATTATTGCCACATTATTTGTTTTTTCAATCCATGAAATTATGGATATATGATGTTCATAATTGAGATTTAAAACCATCTCTTCTGAAACCTGTTTAGGATGTTGCATTTACAACATCATGTTTTTATTTTTGTTTTTTGGGGCGGGGGGCTTTTAATGCCTTTATTTAGAGATAGGACAGTGGAAGTGGATAGAGTCAGCAATCAGGGAGAGAAAGAGAGTGGGGAATGACATGTGAGAAAGGAGCCAGAGGTCAGATCCGAACCCAGGCGGCTTGCTTGGAGGACTAGTTCCCCATACATTGGGCACACACTAACCTCTAGGCTACTGGCGCCCCCAGAGCATATGGTTTTAAGTACCATTGTGGTAATATATCTCTACTACTACAGTTTACCAGTTGTCAGCAACTACAGAGAGAAACACCATTACTGCAGCATTGATTAGAAACAACTCAGGTGCTATAAAACTGCTCCACGTTATATAGCTCATCAGAGATACACATCTGCAGTGAATTCTCTTTTTAGTATGAAGTCTTTAGTTCATACAGTGCCTTGGTTATATCTTCAAATTTATAAACTATTTTCATATCCAAGAACTGAATAAGGGGTTTATGAAACCATATCTAATTTAAAATCTAATAGGCCTATAAAAGACACACACAAAAAAAACATGTACATCAATTTCTCTTTGTGCAGATTACGGATATTTGTGGTTGTGTGTGTTTGTGTTTAGGTGCAAATACATATCCAGGAGGAGCTGGACAGTAAAGTGGGGGGAGACAGGTCCCCCCAGCTCAGTGACAGAGGCAGTCTGCCTTACCTGGAGGCCACCATCAGAGAGGTGTTAAGGATCCGACCTGTGGCCCCTCTGCTCATCCCCCACGTGGCCCTCAGTGACAGCAGGTACACTCAACACCAAGGCCATTCAATGTCTCTCATGATGAAAAGAAAACAATGCAACTTGTCAATAACAGAAAAATACAATCAATACAATATTAGACAAATTGGATTGATCCTTAAGAATTTGCTGATGATTATTTCATGCAAAGATATTGTTTTCCTCCACAGAAACATACATTTAAACCAGCAAACATTAAATCTGAAGGAAAACTGTCCGATAAACTTCCTCTTGCTTTCCCTTGTCTTTTTTGTAGCATCGGAGATTTCACAGTGAGGAAGGGAACTCGAGTCATCATCAACCTGTGGTCTTTGCATCATGATGAGAAGGAATGGAAAAACCCTGAGCTCTTTGACCCTGGTGAGAGGAAACTAATGTCTATTCTGCTCAATTTCATGCTGAAAATGTTGCACCATTGAAAGTTGCAAGTGTGAAAAAACGATTGACTTTGACAGATCAATGCAGTCAGTTATTTACAGATCTTGTGAAAAAAAAAAAGAGTTATTGTTATCAAGGTCATAAGTTGAAAATAGAAATGATAAATGGTAAATGGACTTGAGCTTGTATAGCACTTTTTAAGTCTTCTGACTACTCAACGCGCCTTTTACACCACAGGTCCCACCTACCCATTTACACTCATTCACACACAAAATGAAACTTCCTCAGAAACCCGTTGCAACAGTCTCTAATTATGTTTCCTTTGTTAAGTTTTCTTGATGTAAACATTCATTAAAGGCTAAATTATCTATTTTGTCCTGCAAGATTGCAAAAGTGTATTACAGATTGCAGGTCCTATACCTTGTCAAGAAAAAACCTTGTGCACTTCTTCTTCTTGTGTGTTTTAATTATGATTCTCCATTTTATCCTCTACAGGTCGGTTCTTGAACAGTGAAGGCACAGGCCTGATCACCCCGTCAGCCAGCTACCTGCCATTCGGTGCTGGGGTTAGGGTGTGTCTGGGAGAGGCTTTGGCTAAGATGGAGCTCTTTCTCTTTCTGTCCTGCATCTTACAACGCTTCTCCCTCTCTGTCCCATTGGGCCAACCCCTGCCCAGTTTAGAGGGCAAGTTTGGTGTGGTCCTCCAGCCTGCCAAGTACAACGTGAACGCCACACCCAGACCAGGCTGGGAGAGAATCAAGTGCCAGCCATGTTGAAATGGCCCCATGTTCCTAACAGCATTGCAACTGAGGTTCAACTGAAGAGTCTACTGGGCCTTTTTTTCTGCAGCCAAACACACATCATGCAGGCCTATGATTGAGCATGGAGCACTGGACCAGGAATATCATAGCATCTTTTTGTACACAGGACATTATTACTTGATATTGTATTGAAATCTCACCCAGAGCTCACGCTGCAATAAAATAACAGGTATTTAGAGAGCAGCAGTGAGAAACAGTTATTCTAAGCATCGACATGTATACAACAGGAAAACTGTATTATTTGAATTGTATTTATTACCATTGTCTTGTGGTCAGAGCATTTTTGGATCAGAGCATATTGTGTGCAAATTGGGAGTTTTGCCGAATCTAAAAATCTGGTATTTCATGTTGTTTCACCTACACTACAAAATAAATCGAGGGGGGCTTAAATGTAACTACTCTAAAGACGTGTATAAACATGTCTTTATTCAGCCCAAGTGACCGCCTCCCTAATAAAGTTTCCAACAGATTTTTTATTCTCAAATTCTTCTTTTGCCTTTGTAGGCTCCTGTTAATCATTTCAATCTAAACAATGTCAGATCATGATAAGCCTTTCGTGAACATAAATCTTATTTCAATGACAATTATTTAAATTATAATCAACAGAGATTTTGTTAATGGCAACTTTGCAAAAACAATATACCAAAGAAATACAGAACTATAACATTGACACATTACCGTCAAAATCCTCTCTGCTACAGGTCCCAAGTCCCCAATCCAAAGGAAATATAATTAGCAAATTGTACTACAGTATACCACTTATTCCACAAAAAAAAAGGTTCTCTGTGACTGATACATCATTCTGCATGTCATTACATAAAAAACTGTTCCTTCTTTGTGTTAGCAGAATTTTACTTTGTCTGAACGACTTTACATTTACTTAACCCAGGGTTTAGACACTTAAAGGAACATGAACTGGATTAATACCGAGATTGATATTGGAAAAAACAGTTCTGCTGCAGAATGCTTTTTTTTTTTTTGTGAAATTGACCATCTGCATGACTGCTAACTCCTCAACTCCTTAATCATGACAAAAGACCATAACCAGACACTGTTTTTTGTAATAGTTGAATTATTAACACTGCATTTGATAAGTTCATTCTATTTATATTTTTGTAAAATGATGGAATTTATGTAAAATGACAGTAATTGTAACGATGAATACCCTTTTTCAATGTTAAATCATACTGAAGGTTTGTCACTTTTCACGAAGAGCAGCTCTAGAACAAAAATAATAGGCTTAACATTAAATAACAAAATACACAAAAATGGCTTCAAAAATTCATACAGGCCAAGATGAGGGGAAACAGAAAATGAAGAAAGAGAAAATTAGTTCCCCACTCAGTGAAATAGTTTTTCCATATAGTCTACAACAACGAAGGGAGCCTTTCTGCTGTTTCATTTTATTGGGGGGGGGGGGGGGGGGGGTAGGAAGCTACCAGCTTTAAGTGTGTGCTTGAACAAACCAGCTCCAGCACTGAAACGCAGTTTCAAGTGTTTCT
Organism: Tautogolabrus adspersus; assembly: GCA_020745685.1. NCBI lineage: Eukaryota > Metazoa > Chordata > Actinopteri > Labriformes > Labridae > Tautogolabrus > Tautogolabrus adspersus. The sequence continues at coordinate 9,434,788 of CM036541.1, read as the reverse complement.
GCGCCTTCAGTGAACGCCTATCACCATTCATAAACCTGTTTTGTTGGGGTATGCTGATTGACACACAGAGCCCGCCCCCTGCACTTGTCCTATTATTGTAATTGGTTCGACACTGATGTCTATGGAAATTCCCCCGCGCGACCCTTGGCTCACACCTGACCGTCGCTGGCTAGCGGGAAAATGCGAGAGGCTGCAGGCGGACAGAAGCTCAGCCGCCCGCCACCGTGAACCCAGCACGGTCCCTCAGCGACAGCTGCTTCCGTTAACGGCGGCTGCAGTCCACTGTCACTCTATACTAAGTCCTAAGAAGAGGCGACAACATGCCGCGGTCTTTCCTGGTGAAGAAACATCAGAGCAGTAAGAAACCAATCTATGGAAGACTGAACTCAAAGGCAAAGGGTAAGACTCTCCATTGGCCAAATCATAACATAGAGAAATATAGCTATTTGAAAAAAGAAAAAAGACCTTTACTGTTTAATTTGTCAGAGGAGTAAAGTAAAGAAAAGTGGTCCTTTGCAACTCACTTAGCTTGAGTAGCCTATTATTATTTTAACAAAATAGAAATGTGCAGGTGGCCTTAGGGCTAATAAGTTATTTCACTTATCAGAGGGAAATTACTACAGCCCTACAGTTTAGCTACCTTAATTTATATAGACACGAGACACTGCTTTTGTAAATTACAAATACTTTTTCTGTCTTCTGTGTTATTTGACAAATGTATTCATCCTTAAAAAACAATTAAAGTTTCAGAATTAGTCAATTAGATTTATATATTTGGTGTGCCTGGGTAGTTTCTTTTTTTTAGCACTGATAATATTTTGAAGTATTCCTAAAATTATACTCGTACATTTTTAAACCAGAACTAACTTTTAGAGCTTATACATCTGTTTGTGTCTCTTTACCCCACATAATTATTTAAGTAAAATAGCATTATAAAGCAAAAGGAGTTTAGTCTGACCACAAACAAAAATGTGGTTTTTGTGTTTAGCAGGTGCAAAATCCGTCCCCAAAGAGTTACAGCATTGTCCCAAGGTCCTTGAGAGACCAGAAGGGCCCCATTAAACAGCCTTAAGAGGCTATGTAGCGGCCTTCCAGGCTCCTCCTGACAAATCCCTCCTTCGACCTTTGTATTTGTTCCAATACAGCCCTTAAAGCGAGCTTGAGCCTTCCACCCTCCCCATCCCACTATATTGATGAACTTCCATTACCATCAGAATGGGACCATGAAAGGAGAGATGGTAATAAGACTGAGTTATATTCAAGTTCTAGAAAAATATACAGTGATGTAATGTGTAAAAACTTGGTTGAACAGATTTACTTATTTTGTTAGAAAGAACCACAGATGGTGATGCTCTGTGCATTTCTAAAGATTGTGTCACATTGAGTGTATTCATTTTAGTGTTTTTGTGTGTGGATGAAATGTTGTTTTCAAACCTCCTATTTACATTTAAAAAATACTTTAAATTTAGGATATTGTGAGAAATGATTGGGACTTTGTGTCCTCCAAACTTAAATCTTTAAATCTGATGTTTTCACTTCAGGGTGTCTTAGAGCTGACTGAGAATCACAGTAAAAGCAAATAAACAAATCTCTTGAAGTAATGTAATCTGGTCTTACTTTTTTTCAAAAATGACATAGACATCATCACTTACATCAATGTGGGAAGAAATAAAATTGTTGCTGCTTTTTTTGAGAATTGATATGTGTAGATGCTTTGACAAAGGAAAGTGGTCTTCTGATGTGTTGACACACCAGACACCTCTGGTGTGTATTTGTCTTTAAAACAAATATATCCATATTCATTTAAAAGATAAAGTCTCAATCATGCAGGTAGCTCATGATGAAGACCCAATAGAGAATAATCAGATGAACATATAGCCTCCCCTCTGCGTTACTTAGTGAGTTACATCTTGTTGTGTCCGGCCCACAATGTTAATGCTTTGGTTCACTTCCAGTGCTCAAATAGCATCCCTCTACTATTGCAAAAGTTTGTTGTTTACAAAATAAAAGCTGTATAAAACAGTGAGCACTACATACTTAGAAGTAAACAGCAAAAATACAAAGTAAGTGATCATAGTGGCACATAAGGTAGTTTAAAAGAGAGATTTTTCCTCACAAGTTTGTAGAGACCAAAAACAGAGCCAAAAGGGTAGAGACTATTGGACCAGCCTTCTTCAGGTTTCCACATGCCCAACCCCATATGACACATAATGATGTGAGATGTGTAAATAAGAAACTGTTCTGATGAAAACCAGTGACCTAAGATCAATTCCAGTTTATGTGTTGATGAAAAAAAAAAATACCAAATGTGTTTTTTTGTTATCATAGGGGCCACCTGGGACACACACAAAGATCCCCAACAGCACAATTACATCCCTGCACAGCATTATTATCCAGCCATGAGCCCTCGCCCACAGCAGATATCCCAGTCACTCTCCTCCTCTCCTCTTCCTCCCAGAGAAGAACGATTGCATCCTCCATCCTCGCCAAACACCTTCCCCCTCTCATTTTTAGGATACTCTTCAGAGACTAACAGGAGAAGTCCTACTGAAGCCTGCGAATCAGTTGAACCCTGTACCAAAATGAACCTGGAAATCCAGCATGTCAAAGGAGACTACAGGAGGAGAGAGAGCATCCTCCCTTCGTCCCTCCCTCTTCTGGCCCTATTTCCAGTTGTCCTTCCCGGCGGCAGCAGCAGCCAGGAGAACTTTGAGTGTTTGGACTGTCATGAAGGGCACTTGAGCTATTCGGGCCTGGCCAAACACAAACAGCTTCAGTGTGATTGGAGCAGTAAGAAGTCCTTCAGCTGTAAATATTGTGAGAAGGAGTACGTCAGCCTCGGAGCACTCAAAATGCACATCAGGACACACACACTGCCCTGTGTGTGTAAACTCTGTGGCAAAGCATTCTCCAGACCCTGGCTGCTTCAGGGACATATACGAACACACACAGGCAAGTAAAGCACACACTCATCTCATCAATAAAAAGTTTGTCTTGTTATTTTCTATTTATATATTTATTTATCTTATTTGAGTTTGATATGAATGGTGGGAGCTCAAAACAATACAATTTAGGACAACCTGCATGTGGACACAATACAATCAAAGAAAAAGTCTTCAACAATTGCCTTTGCAGACACAAAAACCAAATAACGACAACACAAACAAACAAAACCACAAAACCAAACATATAACACCAGGCAAATGGCACAGAGGACAACAACAACCAGAACGTTTCCATACAACTTAAATGTGAAGGCAATAAATGGGGGAGCCTGCACGCTAATTGTTGCCTTAGTTTGTGACAGGTGAAGTTATTGAAGCCACCTTTCCATTAGTTGTTTCAGATTATTTGAGAAGGCAGACTGATAAGCAGAAAGGCTAAGGACTGGTAAAAAGCAGATATCTGCAAAATGAATGTGTCAGTTCTTTTACTCCTCAACAAATCAGTGGTTGTTTTTACCTCTTGCATGTGTTGTTGCGTTGTCTTTTTTTGGTTATGTTATGTTACTTGGTTAAAATGTAGACTTCAGCAGCAGGTTTTCTTAATTCCTGGCATGTGTTGTCAAATTGGCACAGGCCTTTTCTAAGTTTGCAATTTTTTCTCCATTTGTATGTTTTTCATAAATTGTAGTGAATTAGCTCCCAGAGCCATTGTTCGTATGCCTATAGTATTTAATTACTATCCCTTTTTATCTGTACTTATTTCTGTGCTTGGGCTCATGCAACACCCCAAAACAGGGATCAATCACAGACTGTATAAAAGACGAGCCTTGACAACACCAACTAATTTGCGAGTCCCATTTTGAAGCCTCTTGTTTGGCATTTTGACCATCTTCATGTTGATTTGGGAAATATGTGAAGTGCCCATATGTGGATGTGGATAGGCATTAATACATTTCTATCTTGGTTGACAGGTAGTCATAGTGCCTTGTCTATCACAGGTACTTGCCCTTAAGATAACTGTTCTGTGTGGAGCGGCTGTGGCTCAGACGTAGAGTCGTTTGTCTCTCAACTGGAGGGTTGGGGGTTAGATCCCCAGCTCATGTCCTTCAGCCATATGGCGACGTTTTCTTGGGCAAGACACTTAACCCCAAGTTGCTCCCACTGTTACGTCAGCAGCGTGTGAGTAAGAATGGATAAGTTAATATTGATGGACACTTTTAATAGCATCCTCTCTACCATCAGTGTGACTGGGTGTGAATGGGTAGGTGTGACCTGTGGTGTAAAAAGCACTTTGAGTAGTCAGACGACTAAAAAGAACTATACAAGCTCAAGTCCCTTTAACATTTGTTGTTGATTTGACTCTAAAAGGGACTTTAAGGCACTAAATGAACACAGTGTTTCCTACACATAGACGATACCTGGGCGGGCCGCCCAAGTATATTATAGACTTTTTTTTTCTTTTTTTTTTTCATTTATTCATAAAATTGCTGCGTGTGGGAGAAAGAGCGCGCGTGCGAGGACCTCACGGCTCCGTGCAACATAACAAAACTCCCGTTTAAAAAGAACGTCCCTCTCGACTCCTGCGGAGAGATAACACACAGCAAAACCAAGAGAGCAGAATCAGATCAGCTTCAGAGAAAGAGATGGAGAGAGAGAAAGAGAGGGTCCACTGTCCGTACATCCCTCTTGGAAATGCACCGGTTGAGGTGCCTTTCTCCTATCAAAACTGAAGCTTCTCATGGCTTCGTTTTAATAATGATAATATACAGCTGCTTGCTGCTGATGCTGAGCTGAACTCCTATAAATAACGGAATATTGAGTGGAAATTTTCAAAACGCGAGGCGTAGTCTGTTCAATACTTGTTGTTGTGCGCATTTGATATAAATACAAACCTAATATTAAAATATACCCTAAGATCAAAGGATCAGAGTAAAAAAAAAATATGTCGATCCCCTGCACCGCCCAGGTATCGGGTCATTCTGTGTGAAACACTGGAACATCATGCTGTATTGAAGAATACTTGAAACTAGGGCTGGGAATCTTTAGGTGTCTCACGATTCGATTTCGATTCTTGGGGTAACAATTCGATTCAGAATCGATTTTCGATTCAAAACGATTTTGGATTCATGGATCCATGGATTCAAAGTCTATTTTTGAATTAGTACATACTTCAGGATCTACTCCAGTCATCTGTGAGACTGGCTGAATTTCTTGTTGCTCTATTTGGCATTCTACTGATTTAAAGATGAGGGAGTGACTGATTAGCCCCCCCAAAAATTAAATAAAATCGATTTTTGGAAATTATGAATCGATTTTAAATCTTAGAAGAGAAGAATCTCGATTATTACATGAATCGATTTTTTTAACCACCTCTACTTGAAACTATCTTTTGACACCATAAAGTCACTAAGAAGAAGGTTCACTAAGATGATAAGTCAACTGGGAAGTAGTCATTTACAAATCTGGTTTTATAAATTCAGACTTCCTTTATAGAGAAAGGTTTAAGCATCTTCTGCATTGGCTACATTCTCTTCTTATATACAGTCAACTGGATCAATAAAGGCTTATCATATCCGTAAGGTTGTCATCACTACATTAGACAACAAGTACAAGTATTTATAATTTGTACGTTTATATTCATGTTGAGTATCACTCATTTCATGAAAAAGGTAAACAGGAACTTATAACGCCTGACATTAAACTGACAAGTATCTGTGTGTTCTTTCTGCAGGAGAGAAACCATTCTCATGCTTCCACTGCAGCCGAGCTTTTGCTGACCGATCCAACCTGCGAGCTCATCTCCAAACACACTCTGAAGTAAAAAAGTACCAGTGTACGAGCTGCTTCAAGTCCTTCTCCAGGATCTCACTGTTAGCCAAGCACAAAGAGGCAGGCTGCCCACTGTCCTGACATCATGTCAACTTCAGCCTGGCCCAAAAATGTCTTCTGATTGGTCTCTCTTTTGGCTCAACAACAGCGTATTTTGGTACAGTCTCAAAAGAGCACTAGAATCTTGCATAACTTGGTATGTGGATCACTTATCCCCATGCCTGAGCAATGGAACAACTAGTTCATGGAATGACATATAACAGCGACTTCACAAAGGCACTTGAAATTGTGTAGTAAAATCTGTAACTTTCTATCAGAAACCAATTGTTAAGTTTTGATTTAAACAAACAAATGGCCATCGAATCGTAAGAAGACTGTTAAAACACATTATTCATACCATTCAAAATACATTCCTACAGAGCTAAAACTACTGTATACATAAATTAGACTACTCACCAGTAAACAACGGAAAGGCAGGCTTCTTTTTTTCTTTCAAAATGTTTAATTAGTTTGATTAACTGTTGAGCAGAAATGCCAACAAAATGATGATACAAGCTTCCTATCAGTGATGTTTACATAACTAAGAATCTATGAGTTTGGGACAGTTAAATGAGCAAAATATTTGGTCATGTTGCCTTGAACTCTGTCTAAGACATTGTAGAAAAATGTGAAACTTTTAGTGGTGCCCTTCTTTCACGCTTATTCATAGCAATCGTTTGTACATTCAATGCTGGGTGGAGCTGGTAGTGCAGTGGTTAGTGTAGCTGTCACACAGTATGGAGGTGCCCAGTTTGAACCCTGGCTGGAACACGGAGCAGAAGTAATTTTTCTCCCACACTATAACATTTCCCTGACAGTGTTATCCCTTGACATTTTTTTAGTAGTATATAAATATTTTATGTTTACAAATTCAAAAAACTACAGCTGAGTCAGCAGCAATCACACACATTCTTGCCTATAGTTTATAGCACTAACAATGAGGTGACGAATACGTGAAGTATAAACAAAGCTATTGGACATATTTAGGGTCTTTACAGCTACTGGTTTCTGTCTGTAGAAAAGCACACCTTGAACCAAGAAACCCACAGAAAGATTAACATTCTCTCACTAGAGAGTGAAAAAGACACTTGATATCAGAGTGTTATTGCATAAAGGCAACAACTCACTTGTGACGTACAAAATGAATCAGCGGTATGCAAAGATAAAATGTGTTAATTTACGTCAAGGGGCCAAACAAGTGAAATTTATTCAAAAGACTTCAGGCATTTCATACGCAGGTTTAGTATCAGTTTTATTGAGACAGCATTGCATAACATGGAGACAATGACTTAGATTTATCGGGTTTGTTTGTAGCTTAAATAAAACTGCATTTTGTTTGAAATTATCTTTAACCGTGTGAGTTAAATAACGTCATGCTTTGATAAAAGCTAGATTGTTTTGTTATTTTGTATTAAAAATGCTTTTTGACTTGATATAAAACTGCCCTTTTATTTGTTTCATTGTGTAACACTGTGATGATATGAAGAAACGAATGAAAATGTGGTGTTTCACAGGACAGAAAGGATGTCATCGTATTTCACCGTTAACAAATAACACTAACAGTAATTCTAACAACACTTCATTTTTGTGTCTAAGTTAGAGTGGATAGGCGGAGTTAGTGAATACTTTTAGGTTCCTAGAAACCAGCATCACAGACATTGACATCACAAGTTTACAATCAAATGAATAAACCTCAAAGAAAACATAAAGGCAATTTAACTATTACAGAGGAGACGCATTTTGACAGGAAAAAATGTAAACTGGCATGGAGTATGCTGGACTGGTGATTAAAACTCCAAAGATCATCACTGGTAACCATTTAACAAGCATCAGTGATATCAGTGAGGCAAGGTGCCTTCGAGCCTAGAGGATACTTAAAGAGCCACTTCAGCAACAGCCTGTTTACCCTGCAATCTTCTGTTCTGGTGTTCACAGACAGGTGATATCTAATTCTGGTGTAAATTTAGTATTTTTTCAATGGACTCCTGACAAGAAAGATGTTCAGAAAGATTAACCAATCAGAAGGTGGCCCCAGGAACAGCCTTGGGGAATCCCAAAATCTATACTTAAATTAGACTCTATATTAGGACAGTAATCCAATTATTATTTACCAGCATATTATAGGCCATATTGAAGGTGAGAGTGTAAAGTTTATTAAAAATGATGATCCATGTGTTTCCATCAGCAGCAAACATACTTGACTAGTTGTCACAAGGCTCCAAACACTTGGCCTGCCCTGCACCTGTAGTATGAGTCTGAGCACCTGTTGTTTATCCACCAGAATGGCTCTGTTATGATGTAATGGAATGCTATGAATAGTAACTGTCTGTGGAACAAGGTCTAAATATTCCCTACCAGTGAGCCAGGTTCATTTTCAATACATACAGATACTATTCTGACTCTCTGCAGGCCTATAAATACATGGAAAGCTGTTATATTAGGCATGAGGGCAGCTCTCCATCTTACTGTGTGTCAGTAATACAAGACAGCAATGACCAATTTAGCTGCTGTCAAGACATGGAGCCTATTTTAGACTACAATATTCGGCCAACAGATACTGTAAAAACGTGTGTGCATGTGTTTGTGGGTGTGTGTATTTGTGTGTAAATGATCGCTGGGGAACTAATAGACACATTGACAATCAGATTATGCTGGTATTTTCCACAGGGAGCGTGTGAGTGTTTCCATAAAGTACCCAATCACAGGCCTCTGATGCCCTGCAAATGACACCGGATTACACTTGTTACCAAGACATCTGCTGATGTGTGGCAAAGGATGAGGACTGGTGTTTGCTGAGAAGGTCAAATGCTGAGGTACGTGGGATGTAGGAGAGTAGAGGGAACATCAAGAGTTTTTTGTTTTGTTCATGACTTATACATGGATGGCTATTAAAATGACAGTTCAACATTGTCCTCTATAATAATATTATCCCAATTTTCCAATCGTCCAGGCTTATTTACATTTTTTTAACTAGTCATTAATTACCTTGCAATTAATAGAAAGAGATGCAAATCATCAAGGCAGTGTAACCCCGCCTCTTGAACCCCAGATGACAGTCTTTGTGTTGTATTAATATAATCATTAATATACAACAAACATTGCTTGAGTTGTAAATATTGTGAGGAGCATAAAGGATCCAATGCATAGATGCTGTCACCCTTAAATGTGTACTCCTGATATAGCAGTCAGGACCACCTTCAACCATGAAAAGAAATAGAAAGAAAAACTTCATATTCGGGGTTCATCGGAGTGACTCATGACCTATAAACAAGTTAAAAGTATAAACATATTGTTGGTTACAAACTTGAATAAACCAGTCAGTTTAGTTAGAATACATTCAGCCCTCCGGGTAAACACAAAGTATGTGTAATTATCTATAACTAACATTAGTCCTCCCTTTTACATCATCATTACAGTTGCTAATGTCAATACTAGACTGGACAGTCAATTATCATACTAACCTCTTACTTCTAATATCAATCAATCAATCTTTATTTGTACAGCGCCAATTCATAACAAGTGTTATCTCAAGACGCTTTACAAAAAGCAGGTAAAAGACCTTACTGTTTGTTATTTAATATTACAAAAGAGCAGGTAAAAAGACCATGCTCATTGTTATGTTTACAAAAAGCAGGTAAAAGACCTTACTTATTGCTATATTATAAGGACCCAGCTTAATCCATCATGAGCACTTTCGCAAAGCAGCTTTACATTTAAAGTTACATTGGTAAGAAAAAACTTCCTTTTAAGAGGCAGAGATCTTCAGCCGGATCCCAGGCTCATGACGAAACAGCCTTCACAGCCTAGACTGCGGCAGGCTTGGAAAGGGATAGGGGGAGATGGGATAAGATGCAGGAAGAGGGATAGGGAACAAGGTGGGGGGGGGTGTAATACTGCACATACGTTTACCACTTTACAGACATTGTTGCTATAAACCTGTCTTATTCATTGCTGTTGTCGTTGCTCTGTTTGTCTCTATCCTTTCTTTTTCTTCCTGCATGTCCCTCTATCCCACTTTCCAAGCCCAACACAGTTTCGGCAGGTGGCTGTTCAACAACAGTCTGGTTCTGTTCGCTGTTTCTGCCTGTGAAAAGGGAGTTTTTCCTTACCACTGTGACTCTCCTAAACGTTGCTTAGTGCGCGTAGTGGATTACTGTTGGGTCTTTGTAGATAATATAACAAAGAGGAAGGTCTTTTACCTGCTCTTTTGTAAGATGTCTTGAGATAACCTAGTTATGAATTGGCGCTGTACAGATAAAGATTGATCGATGATTGATTGATTTCCCGGAATGATAACAGAATTTGACATTACGTGCCGCAGTGCCATGATAAGAGGGGCGGCTGTGGCTCAGTTGGTAGAGTCGTCGTCTCTCAACTGGAAGGTAGGGGGTTTGATCCCCAGCTCCTGCAGTCACATGTCAGATGTGGCCTTGGGTAAGACACTTAACCCCGAATTGCTCCCGCTGCTTCGTCAGTGGCGTATGAATGTGTATGAATGGGATTAGTTACTTCTGATGGTCACTTTACATAGCAACCTCTGCCATCAGTGTGTGAATGGGTAGGTGTGACATGCGGTGTAAAAGCGCTATACAAGCTCAAGTTCATGTTGATTAAGGGTGAGTTTACAAATTTTAAGAGTTGATTTGGAATCTAGTGATTTAAGAAGCATGGGGGTGTTGTGGTAGAGATGGACAGGAGAGATGTAGCTGGATATATCTGTGCACTCAGTGAAATAGCAGCTCAGGGAGGTGCTAACATTTCCAGCTATGCCAAACCAAGCCATCACACCCCCGCCTCTTTTTCCACCACAAATGGATGAGTTTGTGTATGTGTGTGATTGCTGTCATCGCCTCTTGTAAGTACTGGGAACCACTTACTCTGTTTGGTTAATCTATTAAAGGGTAGGTTCATCCCAAATACAAACAAAAGATATCTTTTAAAGTTCTTTTAGGATGGTATCATACCATACAGATAATAAATGGTAAATGGACTTGGACTTGTATAGCCCTTTTCTAGTCTTCTGGACTATTTAAAGCTGCTTTTACACTACATGTCACATTCCCCTTTTCACACCACATTTACACAATGATGCCGGAGGCTGCTAAGTATGGTGCCCATCAGTATTAACAAATCCCATTCATACACATTCACACACCGCCGGCTATGCCACTCGCGAGCAATTTGAGATTCAGTGTCTTGCACAAGGACACTTCGACAAGTGGCAGCAGGAGCTGGGGATCGAAACCCCAACCTTCCAGTCGAGAGACAACCAACCACTGAGCAACAGCCGAACAGGCACAGCTGTGATCCTTTGAGTTTTTTATTTGTTCAGGATTTGATATTTGTTTCTTTCAAGTTCTGCTGCTTCTGAAAGAACACAAAGGACGTGAAGACAGTTATATGTGTTATGGTTATTGGGACTAATCTCCAAATTCTATTCACTTCTATGTATTGAAAACACACTCTCTTACTTACTTAATATCATTTTGTAGAAAATGTAATTATTGTACAACACGTTCTTTTCATACTCTGAAAAAGCTGTATTAATTTTCTTCAGCTACAAATATCTTACAGTGTATAGGCTCATCCACTGGTCCTATTTGGACTCCCCTGGAAGTCGTTACCTTGGTGTGTTTATGAGCTTTAGATAGTAATGCAGAAACAACACGGATTCGACGAAGAAGATGTTTCCCTTATAAATTAAGATTAAATATTTTGCATATATTTATGCTAATAATATTTTGCATATATTTATGCTAATAAATAAAATCCATCTCACTCTGCATGTATAGTTGAAACCTGAAACCATATTGAGCCAAAAAGAAAAAGCAGTGTACAATAAATAAATTGAGTATAAGCTCTTCCCCATCAACTTAACATGTACTTTTGTCTTCTATGTTTCTGTTTTTTTGCCTTCTACTCTGACTTCAACTGGGAAAGTTGTGAGCCAAAGTTTTATTTCCTGGACTCCATGGACTCCGATTCTTTCCCTTTGGCTTTATTGTTCACGGTTTGTAGAGCATTAACTTGGCAAGCAACACTTTTTACAGAACCATCGGACACAATTGTTGAGGAAAACACTTAAAGTGTATTATCTTACATTTTACCATGCACTGCATTGAGTTTTGAGGATGGTGATGATGTCTATGAGATAAATCAGGTTCTTGGAAATTAGCTAGTTAGCTAAATCTGGTACAAAGCATCTCTTCTCTTCTGAGACTAATGTTTTTTTGTACACTGTCCCTGATTCAAATAAACTAAACTAAACGAAATTACAACACACAAAAAAGAACAACACAAATATATTCAGTGTGTTTTTCTTTTTATTTAAGGAGAAACAGAAAAAATGCTACAAAACATCCTTATAGTGTTGTGATTTAACTCCAAGCAGTCCAACAACTGGGAAACCCAGACATCAAAAGTCTGGGCAGTGTCACTGCAAGCACTTCTTTTAAGTGTTATTACTTTTTTAAAGAGAATGCATATTTATTCACACTGAAGGTAGACTTTACATTTACAAGTCTTAGCAAATACTTGTTTCTTTCAACCTTGTCAGTTTCAACAAAAAAACACTACCACAGGGAAAGATAAAAGTGAATCAATTACAGTATGTCTCAAGCCAGTGTGCTGATTTGATGTGCCTTATTTTGCCCTCTTTTTTGAATATTTTTGCTGGTAACAAGAAAATATTACCCACCTATCTTTTCTCAGTTTTAGCCCGTTGTTCAGGGGTTAATTTTTGGCGATGGTTTAATTTTTCCTCTTTCTTTTTACACTTGTTAAAAAGTGTAGTGTCGACTTCCTGCCACATCTATTTTTTTTTTCTTGTGTTATCAATTTGCTGGTTGTATTATTTGAAGTTTCCTTTACAGGGTTACTCCAAGTATTTACTGTGGACGTGCACATCTATAAAGGGGGCTTCATGACAGACAGAATTAACAACTGATTTTCATCATGGCTGAGACATCCCCACCTTAATGCTTTCCCATATTTTGACTTAACACGTTTTCAAAAGACCCCTCTGATCAGGTACATTAGTAACTGGTAACAGCATTTAAACTCCATTCATATTTGTCACTCAAGTCTTCTGTTGTACCTGATGATACATTACAAAATCATTAGGATTCTAATCTCTAAGACTTGTTAAAGACCATCTTAGACAATTCAGGTTTCATCAGGAATCTTAATACCAAAGGTAAAAACATCCAACAAAATATGACTTTTGTTCTTGAGAATGGGCTTTCTGGTGTCTTGCCAATCAGTCAGTTTCCATACACCTCCATGTTAGCATATAATATGTTTAAGAAAGTCCTTGTTATCAATGCACAAAGCCTCTAAAGTAATCTACAGTCGTACACACTCAGCTGTTGTCCTTTTTTTTGTTTGGAAGGGACTGTTCTTAATGGCTGCCTTTTCATGATAATTGGTGATGAGCAGTAACAGTTACACGAGATATTAAATGTAACCATTTAAAAACAAGGATTGAACATAGATTATTTACATTTCTTGGGGGAAATGTGATGAACCAAGAAGTTCAGAAACAAGCAAGTAAACATGGAGAACACAAAGTGTTACAAAATAATAATCTAAGGATTGTGCTACAGAGGTAAGAAGGTAACAATCATTTATAAAAGATTGCTTCATTAAAATAAATATCAAAACAACAAACTGAAGAAGAAATTGTGTTTGTGTGGAGAAAGCAGATTGAAATCTACTCAAATATTTTAAAAAAGTTCCTTTTATATGAAAGATTTCCTCTTTTCCTTTTTTAGAAAAAGATATGCAATTTACAGAAGAGGAATTGTGACAAATGAAAAAAATAACGTTTGAGGAAAAAACAAGAAATTCACCTTTTCACTGTTCATGTGCTGAATGTAGAAGTAAATGGTGCATTGATAACTGATACTGATACTAACAACAGTGAACAGTCCCATGTGCGCCAATGACACGCTGAAACCCCCCCCCCCCCCCCCCCCAGTTTAATGTGAAGTCCAAACAAACCTTCAATTCTTCTTTCATTTTTGAATTTTGCCCCATTTTAAGATTCCATAACAACCATATTCAGATGTTGTTTCACATCGTTATCTAAGTTCTAATTCTAAATACAAGAGCAAAACTTTTTTCCAGAACCACTGTTCTGACATGGCACAAAGATGCCAGATAATCAAACAAGGACGGATCACTCATATATAACGTCTGTTGTTAAAGTTAAATAAATAAATAAATAATTAAAAAAACATTTTTTTGGTTGGGTCCAAGTGTTTTTAGACCTCAAATGACCAACTGTGCAATCATGGACCTGCCCTGAATCTTCAGCTGATGTGAACGCCCCAAAGTCCTGAAACACGTATTAAACCTTGTTCTGTTCAGCACACAATGATGTGAATTTATGGTCATAATATCTTAACTTCCTGTGACATGGATTCTCTTCGGTGAAAATTGTGTTCTCCACTTGACATGTTTTGTTTTTTTCTGGTGTTGCATTAAAAGCATCCTCAGTAGATTCCTTTTAATTTAACCACAGAAACATTAATGGAGCAAACACATGGCACATGCTGCCCATTAAACACAAACACAACTAATAACTTATAACTCAATCAAATCATTTTAAACCCCTGACACCTTTTACATTAACCGTGTATTTGCCCCCTTTCATGTTGTTGTTTTTACAAATGAAAAAAAAAAACAATAAAACTGAATTGAAAAATAATGAACAAGATTAAAGATTACACAAATAGAATATAAAATGTTATTGTGAAGCAATCAATGAATTAAGCTGAATGAATTAAAGTGCAACAGAATAATGTATTATTTTAAGGGAACATTATTGTAATAATCCTTCTGATTTATCCACAAACTGCTCCATAGAGAGCATGACCTCCTGTGTCACTGTGACCGGGTATCAGAATGCCTCTGCGTGTCTGGAGAAGGACTGCCATCTAATGGTTAAACTACTCAAACGTCTGGGTTGAAACAGTTCAATTAGACACAGTTGCAAAGACTGGATCAATATTTGATAGTAGACGAGTGGTTTGAACAGAAATATTTTCCCAAAAATATACAGTATGTTTATTTCTCTGCTTGGCTCATAAAAATATTTCTTGTAACAGCAGCTGAAAAGCAAATAATGGTAACATTGAGGTCAGACCTCAGTACACTTCCATCCGTAGTGATTTATTTCCTACTTATATCTACAGATCAATCTGGTAGAAGCAGTTTTTATAAGTGCAAATATTCACATCAATAAAAAGTAGGAGCTGTCTGGCTTTGGGAGTGAAAGTGAATGGGACGTCTGTTATTAAGCACATTTTCAGCTGCTAGTGGACGTGAAAAAATGATCCTTCTTTTATGAATGCAGTTTGATTTGGTGTATCTTTTGGTCTCTCCTGTGAAGCGTTCAGTGAAGCTGGAATGGACAGTTATGGATAAGCTTCAGCTGAGCGTCCAGGATTTGTATCAGATGTGAGGACTTCTTTTGATGTTGCTATGTCAGAGTCATGATATATAAACATAATTTATCATCGTAACATCCCTGGAAACAGAATCAGTCTCATACCCAGCTTCCCCCACTGATTTGGATGTAATCTGGTTGTCTGTCTCTATCAGCTCTAGTTACTTCAGTGTTTCCATTTTTGGCCCTTGGGATAATTCCACCCATGAGTCCAGCTGTTGTTGAATTTAATCAGGGCATTAAAACACCTTAACTGGAACAGTCTACTGACAAAGACACAAAAGTGGAATGAATTTGTAATATCCGCTCTTACAACAATAACTCTATATTATAGAAAACATGATCAGTCTGGCTGATCTGTTAAGAGTGGTTCTCATACTGTCAGCTTTGACAACCTGTCAGTAGCATCTGACATCAAGGCTGACAATAATGTCTCAGTGTCTGGCCTTACACACTACCATCAATGTGCTGAAGTGTAGCTCATATCATTCTTACATGACTTCAAGCCTTCATCTCTTTAGCTTGTATATGTGAGCCTTCAGGCAAAGCACTGAGGTTATAAGGAGCCAAAGAAATCAGGGCTTGAAGTGTGCAATGAAGTTGGGGTTTAAGACAGAGTGATGTAGGAGGGCAGGCTGAAGGACAAGACAGAGTGTAAAAACAAGAACACTGACAGTTGATACTACAGATACCAATTCAGAAATTTGGATTTGAGTATGAGCCGAGGCCCTCAGTACTAGTTTGATTTTATAAAAAATGACATAATGTCATCATCATTTAACAACAGTATGTAATTAAATCTCTATTAATTTTGCATGGCCAAGACTCAGTACACTGCAATGTGAAGTTCTTGTTATCTTACGTTAGATTTAACATAAGATTTAGCATTAGCGTAGCATTTTGTAGCATTGCTCAAGGGCCAGTGAGTTGTCTAAGAGAACCTATTTTTTACATGAATCATGAATTTTACCAGTTTAATAACTATTTAAAATGTTAGAAGTCTTAAATTTCTGATTAGAAAACCCTGATTATGGATCACATTGTGCGTGCTCTGGCTAGTGTTTCACTTTCCGATGGCAGCACAGTGCTCATTTGCTGCTCTAGAACAGTAATTGCTGTTTAGGCTACTGTTTAGAAAACAAGAAACAGGTTGATTTTATGGAGAATTTCTAAATGATGGTATTGGATCAGTGCATTGATTGGCATACATGCCAAAAAGATATTGCATTTTAGGTTGTTATTGATGTCATAAGAACTGTAATGGATTCATTCTACATTGAAATCATGACCATCAATCATGTAAACGGGCAGATCATGAACTCTCTGTGGCTTTTTGTTGTTTACTTTGTCTTTTTTTTTGCAGTAAAAAACATTAAATATTTGTAATTTTGGAAAGAGATAGAGCGAGAGCCAGAGAAAGGCCTTCAGTCTCAAAAGGATGTGCTACAGCAAAGCTGGCAGGAATAGGACAGAAAACGTGGGGCTCATTAAGAATACTACACTGGGTAGGTTTCAATCTTAAAATGAGTACATCTCTTCTTAAGAATAGATATTCAACAAATTCATTTAGTGTGCATAGAAATGAACAGTAAGTAGAAAATAAATAAATATATAGTCTCCAAATATTATTTCTATTTAGACCATTGAAGGTCGGGTTTCATATCCCCAACAGCCAGAATACTTTACACTAAAAAAACATGTTCAAATAATAAATTTAAAATATTCTTCTTTGAGCTGTCAATACTGTCTTTAAAGCTTAAGACTCTTTTTCACATTCATTTTAAAATATATGACATTAACAACATGGCTTTAGCTCAAAACACTGTAATACATCTTCTTGAATGTATTACATGTATGTATTAATACTAATACTGTCAGCCTGTGTGTCCTCAGGTCAGACTGTCTGCCCCTTCCAGATCATTAGTTTCTTGTGAGGCATGTTTAAACCTCACTCTGCGTGATGTTTTGGTGCTGTCTTTGGGAAGAAAGTTTCTTTTTGTTTGTTGATCATAAGCCTTTCATTTTCTTCCATGCAAAGCAACAGGATAAACTCTTCTGTTGTGAATCTGGTGAATAAGCCAATGCTTATTTTAAAACCAGTACAGATATGTACAACAGACAAACTCAAAAACAGAAGGGCTATTGATACATTGTGTTTTCTACTGGACGTTTCTGTATCTTTCTGGAATGTTGTCTCATTTGCTCTTGAAGGTTAGGTACTGTATTTAACTGTTCAAACCTGATCCTGCACACTTTGTCTCAGACTAAACTTCAACCAAGTTACAGTGAACACCAACACTCAGGACATCTTGACATGTGACTGTGGTCAGAGACCTGAACAACTGATGAGGGTTTTTAGAATCAGCAGGCTTTGACTTTTTTATGCTCAAAGATGAGACAGTATTAACATGGAGGTAGCCCTTCATGCTGCGGTGGTCTGGAGGGAAGCTGTGAGTGAATATACAGTTTCTAAGCTTGGGTTTTTAAGGTCATTGTGTGATAGGTTATGTGGAGGTTGGTCCAAACAACTTCTTTTGATATGGTCACTTCCAAACCCACTGGAGTTATTATTTCCTGCCTTTGTTCTGTAGCATAGAAAACTTGCTGTTCTGCTACACCAGGACAAACATCCTTGTCATCAAAAGGAAGCAAGGTTATCACCACATCTGAAGCTGGTTGAACTTTGTGGTGTGGCTTTCTGTGGGGAGTGTGGACCTGGTTGGGTCAGGTAAGTCTGTTGGCTGGAAGTTACCTTCGGAGCCATGGAGGAGCAGCAGCAGTGCAGTAACGGTGGATTCAGGGTTAGGAGTGGGAGGATGGTGATGGTTTGACTGTTGTCAGTTTTCAGCCAGTGATAGTGCCAGAGCTGCCTGCAGTGCTGCCTCCTCGTCAATGCTGTAGTCCTGACAAAACGCAAAAACAACAGTAGCTTAATGCAAACCACATAACGAAGCCCTCCTCAAATCAAAACTATCCATTATTTAAGGAGGAAATTTGTGTTTATATGTATGAAAAATGTAGGTTCATGGGACAATAAAATGCCGTGCACCGAGTGAGATTTTTTTAAAAGTACGAACCGACCTACATTGACATGAATCAACTTATTCTAACCATACGCTCGCTAATTTTTAATGATCAAAATGCCTAAGTATCTGAGAGCCATCACATTAAATGTAAAACTCTTCAGTGTGAATCTGCAGATACAAACCTAGACTATGCAAATCTATGTGATCTAAGAGACTCCACTTCAGAGTAAGCAAGAAAACATGTTTTCTTTAAGCTTTATGTTGAAGTAAATTCTTTTTTTTTAAAGAAAAAAAACATCAGCACAGGACTTACAACAAAGGTATCATAGGAGAACTTGTGTCTGTGGAGGAGATGCTGGAGGAAGTTTGAGCTCTTATAGCTAGGGTCTCCCCATGGCATGGCTGAACACACTGGACACACCTGGGAATAAAAACACACTGCTTAGTTTAAATCAGTGGTTCTCAAACATAGGGGGGCAGGCAGGGGAGCAAACGGCCACAGTAACTCACCAATTCAAACTATTTTTCTTTGCCACTTCTAGTGCTACTAGCTTCCTAGCTTGTGGAAGATATAAAATGAGTGCGCAAAAAGAGTATACACTGCTTGCAAGTACTTCGGAAGTATTACAGAGTAGTCTCTTACCACTTTATTAGGGTCATTACGGTGGTTTTCCATACAGTGCTTCACCAGTTCCTGCTGGTCCAGGTGTCTTGCCCCACAAAACGGGCACACAAATGTTGACCGGTTTGGAATATTGCTACATATGGGTGGACAAACGTACACAAAAAGACAGACGAACACAAAGAGAAGACATGAGTTGTTAAAGGGCTGTATGACCTGATTCCATTCTTCTTATTTGTCTTGTTATAGTTCAAGGCCTGTAATGACTCAAAATACACAGTGTGTACATATGCAATCAAATCTTTTGAGATTTTCTTGGACATTTTAGTAATCATTTCTAAAAGGAGGAATTCAGAATGTATATAGAATCTAATGGATTATTAAAGATGCTAAATGTAAGATATCTACTGAGTTAAATCATAAAATGACCTTACTATATCATCATTAGACAATAAGGAAACATGCTATCATGAACAACACTACGATACAGCAGCCAGTATGTCCTCCTCCTAAGTTTAGATTCCGGTCTTGTATGATCTGTATTTGTTTTGACCAGAGTAGAAAGGCAGTATTAAGGCACTCCCAGCCGGCCGTTTACATAACATAATCAGTCCTCCCCGTTTCATCATCATTACAGTTGCTAACATTATTATTGGACTGATCAGTCAATTATCATACTAAGCTGTTACTTCTAATACTACACATACTTTTGCCACTATTACTGACACTGAAGCTATAAATCTATCTCATTCATTGTTGTTGTCCAACACTGGTGTTTGTCTCTATCCTTCTTCTTCCTTCATCTCCCTCTATCCCACTTTTCAAGCCCAACACAGATGGCTGTTCATCATGAGTCTGGTGTTACCACTGTAACTTTGCTAAATGTTGCTTAGTGCTCATGCTGGATTAATGTTGGGTCTTTGTAGATAATATAACGAAGAGTAAGATGTTTTACCTGCTCTGTAGTAAAGTGTCTTGAGATAACATCTGTAATGAATTTGCGCTTTACAAATAAAAATCGATTGACGCAGAAAGGTTTCAAGATTCAGAGCTGGCGTAACACGGAAGCTTCCACATCTGCCTGGCAACGCATCGACTGCGGAGGAGCAGGGGGTGAGAGACAGCTCTCTTAAATGTTTTGAATTTAGACTACGTGTCAGAGTTACATATTGCTCCTTTATAAATCTATTTCAGTTATGCACAGCTGAGGTTATAGAGTTATACTGAAAGACTCATTTTAAAACTTCAGTGTTTTCCTATAGAAGGATTATTTCAACTGAAACAGGACAGAGGGGTTTTCTGTCTTTATTATTTCACCATTTTATTATTTCACCATCGAGCACCTTGCTCAAGAAAAACCAATGACAGTTTTTTTTTAATAAATCATACTACAGCTTCAACAAGGCTTGGACAGAGCCTCTGTGACTGGGACTCATGGGATCTGTAATTGTTGCATGCAAACAAAGAATCTTCGGCTGTAGTTGTAATGCTAAAACATTTCATTCTTGTAAGACCTTTTTTTTAATAATTAAAAATGCTAATGTGAAAAAGAGTTGTATCTTTCTGTAAACTGAAACTTCAGATTTAACTAAGCGCTGACATGGTGGGAGTGTGTGTACCTTGGTATAGGTTGAGAAGTGGGCACAACAGGAACAAACTTAGGACAGTTGGCTATCTGCTCTTGTACTTTAGAACAAGAGGCAATGTGAGACCTCATCTTTATCAGAGACACCTGAGAACAGATACACACATGCACATTGTTATTATTGTACAACAGTCAAAATAAAAATCACACTTCCCATTCATTGTAAGCAATGTGTCTAGTTTTTTTCGACAATTATTAATGGCTTCCATCTTCCTGAAGAATCGTACTAAATGACCAGCTCTTCTGTGCATGCATTTACGCCTGGGTTGATTATTTGTTATGTTTCACTCCTTTTAGGGGATTGATATCATTTCTTGTAATTTGCAGTGGGCGTGGTTTAACCTTATTTTACCTTTTCAATTGTGTGGCAGGAGGGCAGACAAAGAGGGTGAGTGGGTTTGAATATTGTCTCTTGACCGTCATCGTCAACATCATCTTAATTAACAGAATTTAGGGAGTTTTTATGTTGGATTATTTTGTCACTCTTTTCTTAAATAAACTGTCAAAACATATATGGATGATGATTTTTGTTTGTTCTGTACAAATCACAGTTACAAGCCCACTTAGTCTCTGAGGGGCATTTATTCAATCATAGCAGCCACACATGATGGAATTTGTTTAGAATTGGACTGATAAGTCTTTAACATGAGGAAAAAATGGTCACTATGTACCTTCTTGCTACAACCCCTGCAGGGTGCTTTGTAAGAGGCCAGCTGCTTTTCAACACTGGAAGAGCGATCCACTTTCTTAGGGTCGAAGGGAACACGACAAAGAGGGCAGAGGGGCGAGGTCACTTGAAGACATGGCTGCAGACACTCTCCACAGAACCTGGAATCGCAGAAAACAGCCAGAAGAGAAGTAAAGGTTAAGTTCTTGTAAAATGGAACCACAGTGATGGTATTGAGGGAGGGCAAATCACTGTGCCCTCTCATCTCTGATTTATTCCTCTTGTCCAGGGAGCCCCTCTCTTATCTTTGATCCACCTCTACCCCTCAGTCACCCTGATAAAACACCAGTGCTATTAGAGCCTTATTAAAGATCTGTGTCAATATGTTGGCTCAGCACTGCTCTCAGAGTAGAAGTGAGCCACTGTTTCATTATTCCAATACTGCAATTTTTAATTTGAAAGCATTCTTTGGTAAATAAGGCTGGTGTTTCAAAATACTGAAAATTGAATCTTCTGAATATATCTAACAGTAACAATTATATTCTGGTATTTTAATCCCACATGAATCAGTCAGTTTATTATAAAAGAAAATGAATTACACATCTCCATCACAAAGAGCCCTAACTGACTATCTAGCACATTTCAAAATGTTTTGTTTTTTTAGGTCTATCACAGTTATTAATCAGGCGTCAGAATTCTCATTGATTTCTTGCAGTATGTAAGTATTTAGTAAGTATTTTAAAAAGGTTAAGTTAATGCTACTGTTTATAAAGATATCTACGTTGTTCCAGTCAGATCAATTTGCTACATGGTGCCTGATAAATACCGCAGTACTTATGAGCCTAAACAATTTCTTTTGTTTCTATAACAGCATGGCTCAGAACAGGTCGTTTCTGTGTCTTTAGCTTTAAAGTCCCCATGAAGCGGAACTTCCACAGTATCTACTGTGCCATTACATATTTCCAACTCATACAAGATAGAACCAATCATGAGATACAAGGTGGGACATAATATTAGGATGAATTTGATTGGATTGTTGGCTTCAACAAGGCTTTTTAATTGGTTGAAAAAATAAGTAAATGCCCTGAGTGCAGGATGAGTCATCAGACTTTAAAAACATTTTACAGGAAGAGAAATTACAGTAATTACGATGTAAAAATACTCAGGAACACTGGATTAAACCAGGAAAATGTCAAGTATATTTCATTTGATTGGGGACTTTAAATGCAAGTGAGCAGTGTCTGACCTCCCCCTCTGAAAGGGGATTGCAAGGCAGACTCAGAGGGCAGAACAAACACCTAGGTGTTTGAGTGTTACCCTGCTGGGGGAGGGGCTACTTCCTTTGTGATGTCATGAAGGGAAAATCTCCAATCAGCCTGTTTTAGCACACATTTTCAAGTGGAGCAGGCAAAAGACTGAGAAGTCGGACTTTTCTCATAATTGGGGGGTTTGTACACAGGCCTTGGGACATATATGAGTGCTAGAAAAACCATGGAGAAGTGCATTTTTCATAATATGAGAACTTTAAATATAGACAGTGAATGTGAGATTATCAGTACAACACACAGAACGTGGCGTCTCTCTGGGGTTGTGGCTGACAAGGAGGAAGTGAAAAAGATGTGTTTTTGGCGGAATCAGAATTCAACAAGTATTTAACAAATATTGATTTAAATGTCCCATATTGTGCTTTTTCTGGTTTTACATGCTCTTTAGTGTGTTTTCCAGGTGTCTTGTGCATGTTAAGGCACATCTATGTGCAAAAATTCAAAGTCCGCAGAAACGCGGCTTCTCCTACCTCCTCCTGTTAGCAGTAGCAGTAGCTGCATGTAACGCTCGGTTCTAGCCCCCCTCGTTGAAAATTGGCAGTGTGATATCACACTGCGATGATGTCACTGATCCAAGCCCATTGGCTCGTTGTGGCAAGCACAAACTCATGCTGTGCATTCCCAATATGGTAAAAGGGGCGTAACATTTCCGAGAATTGTCCGAACGACTGACCAATTACAACAGAGCAGATCGGCCAACCAATCAGGTCAGACTTGGCACACGTGGGGACCCTGCTGGGGGGGATTCAGAGCGTTGCAAACACAGGCAGATGAGACGGGCTGCATCGATCGTCAGTACATGAAAACAGACACTTTTTTCGAACATTAGCGATTGTGAACGTACTTTAGTAGGCACATAAATTAGATATATGAACCCCAAAAAGGGCATAATATGGGATCTTTAACATTAAGTAGAGAGGCAAGTCTACAACTGGCTAAATGTATGTTGTATACTTGTATGCATGGGCCAGTAAAAAGCATTAGTGTTAGTGTGTCCTCAAGTTCCATCCATCCCCATCAGCATCAGAGGAGTAAAAATAGCTGTATTTTTAACTAGAAATAGAACTGAGGTCTGGTCTGCTCTTTGTTGTTCAAAATGTTTTCAGTCTGATAGCTATGTCTTTAAAAATGTTTTTTTCTTAAACTACAATCTACCAAAATTAAAAAATGCTTGTTATATTGTTATTACTTTGCTGCATAATTTTGGTCCAGGGAGAGTTGTGTAGGCTGCAGACCGACTGGTGCTGCATCTTTGCAACATGATGTCACATATCAGTAAGGTGCTTTCACTTATTGAAACATAAAACCAGATTTAAGGTAGAACCACTGGGACTCAAACCAGTGATTCTGTGATGATGGAGGGCAGTTTAACTACAAAGCAGCAACCTCCCAAATCAGTGTTGAATTTTCTAAATAAGGTGTGAAAACCACATTTACTTCAGCCTACCTCTTACATGCTCAGTTTAAGAAACAATGGATTTGAGAAAGATCTTTTTTTGACTTGGTCTTGACAAAAAATTAAACATTACACTGTGAAATAAAAAAATAAACAAGTGTATGAAATCTTACACACCCTGCCTGTAGTGACATGTCTGTTCTTCACAAAGTCATTGTATTGCTGCATACAGGTTGCAGTTTAATTTTAAAAGCTCATTTTGTACTAACATGCTATATATATATATATATTTATAACAATATAAACTTATGTGATTTGATACCTTACTATAAAAAAAGTCTTATTATTAAAGCATAATTAACATTATAAAAGCGGCACATTTGTAGAAACAAAAAGGAAAGATTTAAGACAGATGATTTAAGAACACAATTAAACGTGACTCCTGCCTGCCAGCCCAGGGGACGGGTACAGCTTCAAACAATTGTACAAGCCCGTGTAGTTAGCTGATACTTGATTTTTAATGGAGGTTTTTATGATGGAGATTTTGATCTTCTCTAAATAATATATAAACAATCAAAACAATTTTTAAACATTGTCGTTTCAATCATTTTAATATCAAGTAATTGTGTATCATACAAAAACTGATGGACAAGCCATAATACTGAGAGTCTTTAACCTATCATGGGCATTTCTGTACTGTAAATTTATGTAGGCCTAATTGCTGACATCTACCCTGATATAATCACACTATGTAATGCACTCTGTAAATCAATTACTTAGTCTAAAATATACAGAAATATGGATGCATCCCATTCAAAGCTGTTAACATTTATGGTTTAATACATTTTGGTGACTACAATTTTTTATAATTTTTGTAATAAATGTTTGTAAAAATCTGTACAGTATTTTAAAAGATACAATTATTTCCCACTCAGTTTCACAGCTGTAGGCTAGTGCTAGGGGGAACATTAGAGTCAGAGGTGTGAGAAAATATCAATAACTTCAAAAAGCAAACGATGTCAGACCAAATAACTCAGATCTACTGCTAATGCATTGCATGTCAACATACAATAACACAAATCCAAACAATAAGTATGCTTTACGTGTGAGTACAGCTGGCGATGCTGACGGGTTTATGGTAGACCTCCAGGCAGATAGGACAAGAGAACTGGCTCTCGATGCCCTCAGCCGGGGCAGCCAGCGAACCTGTGCCGCTGTTGGGATGCTGATGCTGCTGGCGGAGCTGGGTGCTCGCTGAGACAAAGCTCCGAAACATCGCCATCATGGAGCTGGAGAAGATCTGAAATTGTCGACAACAGCTCGCTGACCGAGAGAGGAAGCTGTCCAAGTGCGCAAACTGTAATGTCTATTGTATTATCCGTACAGCAATTTGAATATATGCCGTGCAAACATAGTGGCTCTTCGACCGACGCATAACACAATTATTGTCAGCAAACCAAAACATTACTTTTCCCTGGCTTGAGAGGACATGCTGGAGAAGTAAACATTGGGAGCAGTGTTCGTTGGTGAGAGTCAGAGCGTTGCTAAGAGGATGACCTGAATAAAAAAGCACTAATGTATAAACTCAGAAAGGACAAGTAATGCTGTATCCACTTGGCTGTTAGATTAGCGCTTTTCGACACATGCCAGTGAACGCTCGCGAATGACACCAGACGCTACAACAAAAGCCCTCGACGCGCTTTGCTTTATGGAGGTTGAAGTCCTGCTTTTCATTATCGTACACTACTCTGCATTCCTATTGAACTGCAATCCCAGACGCCAGTTCGGAGGTGTATAGTAAGCGCACTTGGCCAAAAGTCCTGAATAAAAAGCATGATTTTTGCTTGAACAATAGGCCTACGATAACGTCATGCCATTGCAATTAGTGCAAGATTGACAAATCCCTAGCCAACCTCACGAGATTACACTTAAATTATCAAAAGCCAATAGAGACAAATGTACGTTATCTATTAAATACAGAACATTTAAAAGTAGAAATATTTTTTTTCAAAGATCTAACCAGATTGGCGCGTTTAACCTTAACTGACTCTCATCAGCTGTAAAATAATAATAATAATAATAATAATAATAATAATAATAATAATAATAATAATAGTCATCAATTTGGGAAAAATCATAAATCAAATGAATCTTCCGTTTCTGAATTATTGAATTAATGTTATTCTGCACAGTACCTTGATTTTATTTAGTAGGTTATATGTTGAAAATGAATGAAAAAATGAATTGATATTTACCAATTACTTCCAATTCTGAAGTTGTGAACAAGTGAACAGATATCTGAACTTCATGAAACGTGAATTTGATTTAAATAGATACCTTTATACAAAACGAGAGTTCTAAATTCAGTTCCGCCCACCACTCTTCTCTTTCTTCTCTTCTCTTCTCTTCTCGTCTCTTCTCTTCTCTTCTTTTTCTTCTCTTCTCTTCTCTTCTCGTCTCTTCTCGTCTCTTCTCTTCTCTTCTCTTCTCTTCTCTTCTCTTTCTTCTCTTCTCTTCTCTTTCTTCTCTTCTCTTCTCTTCTCTTCTCTTTCTTCTCTTCTCTTCTCTTCTCTTCTCTTCTCTTCTCTTCTCTTTCTTCTCTTCTCTTCTCTTTCTTCTCTTCTCTTCTCTTCTCTTCTCTTTCTTCTCTTCTCTTCTCTTCTCTTCTCTTTCTTCTCTTCTCTTCTCTTTCTTCTCTTCTCTTTCTTCTCTTCTCTTCTCTTCTCTTCTCTTCTCTTTCTTCTCTTCTCTTTCTTCTCTTCTCTTCTCTTTCTTCTCTTCTCTTCTCTTCTCTTCTCTTCTCTTCTCTTCTCTTCTCTTTTAGTTTAAAATGTCATATTGTAAACTTCAGATCATATACTTGAACGTCACAAAGTTTGGTAATGACGTTCAATAAACTGATATTTAATTTTTGGCTCTAGATCTATACCAAGTCAACCTCCCACCTTCTTCTGTATCTCTTCTCGTTTTCTCTCTGAAAGAAAATTGAAAGATAAGATGTGTCATAGTTAGAAAATCATTATTGCATACATTCTTGCAAATCACAAATTTAACATGAAAGGTGACATGTATGTAGCGACAGCGAAGTTACAATGCTGTTAGTCAATGTGGATAAAGCAACAACAAAAATGGCAAATACAAGCAATCTTTAAACATCTTTCACCAGACCTTTCTTTAGAGCAGGATTCATAAATGTTAAGTGTAGTAATCCAAATAAAATTACACAAGAGTAATACACCTTTGATAAAGCTCCAACCACAAACATAACATTAGTTTTGGAAATTGATCCGCATTTACAGATTTAGAAAAGGGAAACCATGTCAAAATGTATTCAAAATTCCACGGTACAATAAAGGCTCTAAAACTGGAGAGGACCTTAAATTAATTAGTGATAAATAGATCCACTTCGCCTACTTTTCAGGGAGGGTCAGGAGTTAAGCACAATAGCCCTTATGATATTTTCATTTCAGATAACTTGATCGGCATGGTATCTAGCCTACCGTAAATTATTATTTTACGATAAGTCATGAACGTTCTTTTTATTATAGAAATGTATGTATTGTTTGTCATAACTCAGTCTGCTTTGTAATTTCGACACACACTCCCCACCACTAGGTGGCGGTAAGGCATATTGTGTTGTCTGTCAGCCGCCCTAAAACGTCAAGTAGATTCTCTACGTCATCAAAATGAGCCAATGTTTAGAACCGTGGCTGTGATTGCACCAGGCACGAGTGTCTATCTTAAGCTCGGTTGATACTGATACAAAATAAAGTTATATTTAATGACATTATAGCGAAACATAGAGCAGCCAGAGAACGCGAGGCCATATGTAAAAAGTTTATCTCGTCGTTGCTTAAAAGAAGTCCGTGTAACTTGCTTTGAGGAGAGGAGAAGTGTCACCGTTTCACAAGTTAGACGCAAGAATTAAGTCTTGTCTTAGAAAATCTGACTTGCTCATCAACCATCACTAGCGACTAGATAGAAGTAGAAGAAGTGGTTAACTATTGGGTTTTATCATAAGCGCCTTCCCTATGTGCCAGGTGGAGGAAGAGTACCATGACCAGCTGGAGTGCGCGGCGGTGCCCAGGTGGGTCTGCTCGGTGTGTCTTTACACGAGACCACTGTCAGTTGTAAACTATATTGTGAATGAATGTGCTGTCAACAAATGAACTCGTTTTCTTTAGTCAGTCCAAGTTTGTGCATCATATTCATCTTCACAACTGAGACTATTGAGCACAGGAAAAAAATAATTCTGAGATTCGTGAACATTGAAAGTACAGAATAAACAAGTATAATCACCAATACAAAGCAAAGGTTTTTCCTACATGTGTGTTTGTCTTAATGGTTTATAGATAAGACATGATATTTGTGCTAGCTGAACTCAACCAGACAAGACAAAGTTGGTCATTTCTCCAGGAACAGTTCACTGCATGGTGTTTGTCACATACCAGTCCTTTAGATAGTAATAAGTTTGCAGCCCGCAAATACAATATCAACCAAGGCAGGTCCTACAATAAATGATATCTTTTTTTAATTATATTTCGCTTTAGTCCTTAAGAGTAGCTCTGAGGAGAAGTCTTGATTTCTTAAGTTACCATTGTGCTCACAGGGTGCATCATTCAAAATAGAATTGTGATTCTAGTTAAACAAAGACGTACTCCTTTAAATATATGAAATAGTCAATTTACCATAAACTAACTGACCAACAGATAACATGGAAAACAGAGTATTATTGCATCCCAGCACTACGGCTCATTTGGGGCCCAGTAAACTACCAACACCAGCTGTTTAATGTGGCCATGGCTGAAATAAGGATCGGCTCCTTATTTAAAGCTACGTTTAATAAAATAGTAAAGGAAGACAAAATGCTCATCACTAAAATGACATTTAAAATAAATCAAATGTTACTTTAGATTATTTCCATTATTGTGGCATGGTGCCATTCTTGTAAACAAATATTGCCACAGTTAAGCCTTTTTTGTATGGATGACCACACATAAATGTGTCATCAAATGTAAATCAATGCCTAACAGTTTAATGATGTCTTTTGCTTCACATGTGTTAGTGTCTCCAAAAAATGTGTCAAATGCAAAGAGGCGACTGCAGCTGTGGTCATCAAAGCAGGAGATGCATACTGCAGGTAAGACATGCAGCACTGTTTATCGGTCTCTTCTGAACACTTGTTGGATTGTGTAATACATTAACATTGAGATTTATCTAAAGATAATGAGCCTTGTGCATGTGGATCAGGCACATGCATAGAGTTTATCTTAAATTGTGTAAGAATTCTGATGGCATTCATGAATACTTGCACTCTTCCACCTATTTTTAGGCAATATTAAAACATAAGAGTGCCTTAGATTCCATGTTTTTCTGCTCTGAAATATTTTTTTAAGGAAGAGGGAAGATCAATTTTTTTAATAACAAATTATGTTATTGATAGAAAGTGAAAATATGGCTGCTCACCTGCTCGATGGCTCTCTTTTTCACACTGAAACAACTGTGCAGGTAGTGGTGAGTATCTTGGGAGTGATTGGAAATAGATACAACAATATCATCAACAATATTAGAAATGCGAGCAGATTCTTGAGCAGACAGTCTTCTCACTCAAATATCATCATGTGTTATTATGAAATGGGTGGAAATCAGGATTTATTTTCAGTCCCCTTCTCATTACCCTCTAGGCAGCCTTCACTCTCTTATTTTGAATCAATTTCTTAAATAAAAACAACTTTTTCTCAGAGACAGACCCCAAACATCAGTGTTGGTACAGAGTTAGCTTGACACACAGTCTACCCAACAGTCTAGTTATATCCAAGGAAACAAGGCTACAGATGGAGGTGTGTTGTTCTCTCTTGGCTCTGTAGTCCAAACGACTGGATCTAGTCTCAATCCAGCATAACAACAAATTATGACACCCAAAGGACCTCTTATTTACAGCCAGACAGGCTGAAGCCTCTCACATGCACATGCATATATCTGATGTCGCAATACCAGTTGGAGGTGTGGCTGGAAGAAAGTACTATACATTGTTTACTTGCCTTAAGAAGACATGAACTGTGTTTTTAGGTGCTTTTTTCTAAAATCAGTTCTCTGTCCGTGTTAGGGAATGTTTCAAGGAATACTTCATCCATAAGTTCAGAGCCGTGCTGGGCAAAAACAGGATCATTTTCCCTGCAGAGAAAGTAAGCTGTGTGCCCAGTTTTTACTATTTAATACCTAATACTATTACGGATCACTCTTACTTCTCATTGCACAACACTAGAAACCTACAGCAAGTCATTTTCTGATTCCTACATATAAATAAAATAGTTCGTATTTAACACAGCAGCTTCATATTTGTCAATGTGTTCTCTGGTTGTAGGTGCTGCTGGCTGTCTCTGGAGGTCCTTCTTCCTGCTCAATGCTCAGACAAGTCCAAGAGGTTAATCTGTTTGTCTCAAAGTCCATCTATGTAGTCACCATGAAGGAGAGTGCACAAACATAGAGAAACATATAAATAGGATGTTTGTTTTTCTTGTGCATAACTGGATAACATCTGTCATGGCCATGTTATGGTGTCATGGCTACTGTGTGATCATCTACACTAAAATGTCTTAATGTTAGAGTCAGTGACTGACCATGTTAAGTCCTTTTCAAATATGGACCAAAGTACCAAAACCATAAACATACAATGATAATAGAAGATGATAAAATGCTACTTAGATCTCTAGAATCAGTCAAGATTCTGTATAAAACTGTAGATGCATCATAACCTTGTTTTTTGTTTCAAAGAAACTAAAGACCTTTCCTCCTCCCAGGGTTTGAGTCAGAATGCTCACAACAAGTTGAGATTCTTACCTGGAATTGTCTACATTGATGGTAAATGACATGACAAGTATTAGTCTTAAACTGAGTTGAATCGTTGTCATATTTATCTGGGGTGATTTTTTGTTCTTGAAATGATTCTGGACAGAATATTGAACACTCATTGTGTTTGTCTTTCCAGAGGGAGGTGCTATAGGTCAGTCTGTGGAGGAGAGACAGAGGACTGTGGCTGAGCTGCACGCTGTTTTCAAAGCTACTGGTTTCCCCTTCCACATTGTGCCTCTGGAACAGGTCAGTGTGGACACTTGAAGGGTCTCCTTTACTTAGCAGTTGAATACTTAGCATGAAATGTACTAAATGCAGATGACTCTAGTCTGAATTACAATATGTGCGTAGAAATTATTGTCCTATCTTGCTCAATCTCCAATGGGCTCTCCAATGAGTTCCCCAATGCTAGATCCGATCACCTTCTCAGGAGCATCTGTGATTAAGGTTTTAAAACATTCTGATGGACCCACATAAAGCCCATTTTTTTTATATAAACGTGTCTCAGATCACATCAGCTATCATCTGTCAGCAATTTAGCCTTGGGAGGCTATGACCAATATTTTGAAATATATTTTATGTGGATAATTGATAGCAGAAATCTATCCTTCCGCCCGCTGGTCATTATTAAAGTTAGACTAGTCGGTTGAAATAGAAAAATGAAGTTTGAGTTGGGATACAACGGCAACCCCCGGATTGTTTTCTGTATTGATATGCATAGGTTTATTGAGATGGGAGATAATTATAGTTATTTATATATTATCTTATAATAGATAATTATATATTATCTTCCTGGTTGTTCTCAGGAACTGTTTCCCTGCACACAACCAAAGTTCACTGACACGTCATTGGTCAATATTACTCTGAATAGACTACAACCAGTACTGAATTATATGCAGGCTTGGGGCAGAAATGATTAGATCGCCTTTTTATCTGTAAATGTGCTAACACCCAGTAAAAACCCATCTTAAAAACCATGCATTTGGTTTTATCTTGCTGGGATTTAGCCGTTATTGCTCAGTTTAAAGAAAATCCAGCAACCCAGAGCCTTCTTTCCCTTTGTGTAAAGAGGAAAGACGATTCGTTTCAGCCAGACTTTTCTCAAGTGCTGCACTTCACTAAAACAATATTATATGGTTAATAGGTCAAGCAAAGTGAGACAGAGTGGAGTTTAAAGCCAATCTCAAACATGCACTTCGTAACCTTAAATTGACAACAGTTTTACGTGCCAGTCTCATGTCTACATACTGTACAACCAGCTCAATCTATGAGTCACAGTAACAGAACACATATATACAATAAATGAATGTGTTCACCAAACTTCTTTCAGGTTCTGGACCTTCCCACTTCAGTTTTGGCTACAGGCCCATCAGCCTCAGAGCGACCGGCCAGTGCGTACAAAGCAGCTGTGGATCACTTCATTCAGAGCAGCAGCAGTAGCTGTTTGACACCCCCAGAACAGAAGGAACCATCACTACCTGATGTTCAAGAACCCCACACACAGTTACTGCAGCAGCTGATGGTCTCTGCTAAGACGCTGACCGCTAAAGAGGATCTACTTAACACATTAAGGTAGGACAGAGAGGTCTCTATGCTTCTACAGTACCTGACTCCCATCTGTCTTTATGATGCCTCTATAGCCCTTTAGATCGCATTTCAGCAACTGTGGCGTAACAAAGCTCAGCCGTCATTACGTCTTTGTACATTAGTATTGATGAACCAGTGAATTGTAGAATTGTAGAACTTTACATAGCAACCTCTGCCATCAGTGTGTGAATGGGTAGATGTGACCTGCGTTGTAAGAAGCGCCTTGAGTAGTCATAAGACTAGAAAAGTGCTAAACAAGCTGAAGTCCATTTACCATTTTGGTCTTACCAATAATGAAACTGGTGTTGTTTTAATAAAGCACAGTCTGTATTTTAGATTTGCTTACTTTCTACCATCCTGACATCACTGTGCATTCTCCTTGAAGGCAGCATCTGCTGGTGCACACAGCTCGAACTGAAGGCTACAGTAAGCTGATGCTGGGAGACAACTGCACCAGACTGGCTGTCAAACTACTCACCAACGTGTCACTGGGCAGAGGAGCGCAGCTGGCTCAGGACACAGTGAGTGTGTGTGGGTGTGGGTGTGGGTGTGTGGGTGTGTTGGTGTGAGGAGATGCTTGACAGGGAGACAAGTACAACATTGCATTTACTGAAAGCAGGAGAAATAAGTACAAGATATTCCATCTTCAATATTCCATCTTGTTCGATGTATAATGAAACAGTTTTTCTAAAGCAAATATGACGCGTGTTTGTTGTTACAGGGTTTCTCAGACTCTAGGTATGGGGACATCATTTTAGTGAGGCCAATGAGGGACTACTCGGCTAAAGAAATTGGTCTCTACAACCACTTGTTCAACGTTCCCTCTGTTTTCAATCCAAGCCTGGAAACTAAGGTAAGATTGAAAGTAGTACATGTAGAAGATGGATAGATCCAAATGATGTAGATGACAGTAAAAAGGCAAGACTTTGCTTAAAGGTGGTGTACTACATTCAGAAATTAAAGGAAGAGCCAAATGCTTACATCATAGAGAGACAGAGAGAGAGAAAAAACATGTCAGCAGGTAAAAAGACTTTTAAGTTTTCCTTATTCTTGCTGCAAGACTCACGTTAAAAACAAACAGAAAATAATGAAACTAAGTAGTAAACTCTTGTGTTACAATCAGTTCAGTGAACAGGAATGTAAAGCTTTGCTGGATATTGATTTATTCATCCATGGCATGGATACAAATTCCAACTATTAAGAGAGAGTATTGCTCAGACTATTACTGCAGCTGCTCAAAATTCATAAGCTAGTTTTTATAAAACAGAGATTATTCTTTGTGCATGGCATTTTTTACTTTCACTGTGGTAAAAAACATGTTGGTTCATATTGTACTCACTGTTATATGATTGAGGCATTGATCTTAAAAGAGTCTTTCCAAAAAGTGTGCTGCCATGTAGAGACAACGAGAAAGATCTGTGCAACAAAGGATCCTGTCTTTTATGTAAGACAGGATCCTGACCTCACCAGCTGCTTAAAATCTTCATGTTTCCACACAGTTTGATAATTTAAAACTCTGCTCTGAAGAATAAACTCCAAAGTGATCAGTGTGTGCTGGAGTAAGAAGCTGCCTTTTGAAGTTAGCAGTTATAGATGGTGTTTTTTTGGTACTTTCTGTAATCTAACAAACATAAATATGTCCCTGTTTTGTGTTAATGTGTCTACTTTGTTTCCATAAGAAAATTCAAAACAAGTTCATCCATCAGTTCGTTGCATTCGGTGTGTTTTTATTTGTTCCATAGACATCAGAAAAGGCCAGTATCCAGCGTCTGACTGAGGGCTTCGTCACCAGACTGCAGGCAGACTTCCCCTCTACTGTCAGCATCATCTACAGGTATGTAGGAAATCAATATCCTTGTGATCAACTATTTATTTCAATTGTATCATTCTGGTCAAATGAAAGGCATAGAGTG
Organism: Tautogolabrus adspersus; assembly: GCA_020745685.1. Classification (NCBI taxonomy): domain Eukaryota; kingdom Metazoa; phylum Chordata; class Actinopteri; order Labriformes; family Labridae; genus Tautogolabrus; species Tautogolabrus adspersus. The sequence goes on along the minus strand of CM036541.1, from coordinate 9,400,491 downwards.
AACATTAGAGGGCAGATCAACTGTTTGTTCTGAATAAACTTCAGAACATTTCTAAACTGTGTTTTAAATGTCAATTAAAGCAGCATAGGGCCTTCTGTAAAAAACTGTCGTCTTCTTATCTAACAGGGATCATTCCTCAGTGTGTAATTTGACAAAAGAGAGCAAAAGAAAAGAAAAGTGCAGGAGATATCTAATGTTCAGTGCATAAAGGGTTTATTGTATCCATTCAGGCCAAACAAAACAATAAACTGAGTTTCTTCAGCCGGGCAGAAGAATTGAAAAATGACTTCAAATCATCATCTTTTATGATGTGACACATCTCCTCCTAATCCTTTACAATTGGTTAATCTTGGCTGTCCTTTACTGAAGAGTCAGTTAATTATTTCAGGGTCTAGGTGCCTCTTCTTCTTTAGCCTTTCTACTAACTGCTTGCTTAGGCCGGTATTATCCAGTTTTAACGGGTTCTTCCACCTGTAGATATGTTATAACAGCTTATTATGAATACTATTGTTTATCACACAGGGCATGATGATCAATTAATATTAAAGCCAATTTGAGGATTTCTAGCCACCACATAATCTATCGCAATCCCAAGTTTTTAGATTTGATTCCATTAGTTATACTTTACTGGAAATCTGTCTTGGCCAGAAGTTTAAACAAAAGAATCGTGAATAAAACATTTAGCAAATGCTTAACAGGTTTGGAAGCCTAATGTAAAAAAAATCCTGCTATGTGTCTAATAGGACCAGTGAGAAGCTGCAGACAGCATGCAAGAGCTCCTCCACAGGTGACCATGGTGACAGATGTTTGCTCTGCATGTGCGCCCTGGATACTGCTGTTGGTGAGTGTTGGAATACAAAGGATTTTACAATCAGGATATTCACTTTGTGAACTCAAAGTGAAGGACAAACAGGACTTCTTTCAACACAGCATTACATGCTTGCATTAATACAACTGTCAAAATAGACTCTGATACACAAAAATACCATCAATATAAATACAGTCTGTGGCGACTAAAACTCCAACACAAACTGTATGAAGTACTTTTGTAAAACCAGAAAAGATGAAAAGAAAAAATTGTATCTAACCAGTGAACTGTCTTCTCTTTTTTTTTTTTTGGGGGGGGGGGGGGGGGCAAAAAGGATATCATTTGCTGTCAACAACTTGTGGTTGGCTAAAAAATGATAGAATGATTCTTTATAAAATTCGTTTTTAAATGAGTCTCATTTTTCCATCTTTTTCTGTTTGCCATGTTTATCCTTTTTTTTTTTTCTTCAGATCAAGCGTCCGCCTTTAATATGACACTGATCTCAGAGCAGCTCTCCCAAATTAAATCTTCAGGGAACACCAATACCGAACTCCCAAGACCAAACCCAGGTTCAGTATACTCTCAATCACTTCATGCTGTTTCTAGTCATACTTTAAGTATTCCTTGTAGTTATTGTTTGTCCACAGAATAGTCATTTTGACTTTGAGGGTCCTTTTTTCAGTCAGGATAAGAAGAAAGTTCAGAAATATGAGCAGCTGTCATCAGGCCAGCAAAACAGTTCAATCTGAATACTTATTGGCGTGTCCTGGTAGCTTTAGATAAAAAAAACAGAACTTTTATAATGTAATGGAGTTATAGAGTGCAGAGTTGTCATCATTTGATGTAAAATGATTCCTACATGAGTGTCTGAGCCTTTTTAAATACATCAAGCAGCTCACCAGAGGCTCACGATTGAATCTAAACTCAGTTTCCAGATGTTAATAACATCAGTGTCCTTTGTTTCCAATCAAGCTCAATTTGTGCCTGAATCAAATGCTCCCACTGGACAGTGCTGTTCCTCGGGAGGAAAGGAGGATTGTGGGAGAGCAGCAAGTGGTGGAGGCTGCTGTTCTTCTGCCAAGTACGTGTTCAGTGATTGATTCTCTTCATTTGTGACTTTAAACGGCATGTTTCCATCTTTCCTGTTTTGTTTTTTCATACTAGTCCCCTTAATGTAGTCACTGTGAGTTTTTGCTATGTTTGCTAATAAGCAGTAAACATAAAGTACAGCTCAGGCTGATATTAATGACCTTATTATTATTGTGGGTTCATAGCTGTAGTAAAGTCTTATAATGGTGCTGGAACTGACGTATTGCTGTTATGCTACTCAACCCAGCTGTCTTCAGAGACTCAGTCATTCAGTCAACCCAGTGCCCACCAGGTTCAAGCATCAGCCTGTCACCCACAGCAGAAACCTGCTCAAGCTAATCCACCAGCTGTAGCCCCTATACCTACATCACATATCCCACCTTTAGTTCACCCTGGAAAAAAACAACTACAGGTGTATATAATGTATGTACTATCCAGAGGCCTGCCACATACTAATCCGAGACTTAGCTCTGTGAGTTTGCTCGACTAAGGCTTGAACAGCAGAACCTGCTAAGCAAATAGCGTATTCCTTCCTGACTTCATCAGCAGCTAAATTGGACCATGAGGCAGCCAAGAGAAATGTGGCCCATCTCACTAGCAGGCTGATGAGGTGAGCCAGTCTGAGCTTTGGGGGACACTACTTGCAAAAAAAGCTATCTATAATATACAGCAAAGTTGATTTTAAGGCTGAATAACACGGGTGTATCATGGAAATAGTGCTCAAATGTGGGTCGCTTGTTGCTCAGAAATTGAGCAGGTCCCTCCTAACTAAGGTAAATGTGAGATCTGTAAATGAGGACAGCAGGGCCAACACAGATAACTGAACAATTTCTGCATTCATTGTCCTCCACTTGGGCTGGTCTCCAGTAGCATCATCTTGTAACAAGACATGGGGAGTATTTCTTCAACAATGTTGTGATTCTTGATGCTTGTTGAAAGAGGACTGAGTGCTGCCTCCCACAGCAGAAATGAAGGCACGCTGGGAACCCCAGAGAGCCTCACATTTAGACGACATTCAGATTCTACATGGTCATCCTATACTGCATCTTTAGCCACACCTACCATTAGCTACTTGATGGTGCTTTCACAGCTTACTGCCCTCAGTGCAGCTGACCATACTACAATTCTACAATTCTACAATTCACTTAGCAGACGCTTTTATCCAAAGCAACGATACTGTACATAACCTACAGTCAGCTTCAGAGGACGTGTGGGCAACTAAAAGACAGCTAAAGGACACCAAACCCCTGCTTAAAGACAACATCATGGGGCCAACTTACCCTACCTAATGATGAAATAAATTGTAGTATCTGCTCTGTCAGACCAGAAATTGTTATCGTCTACAGTGTTGTCCTTTGTGACTCAGTTTTCTGTGTATTTCTGTTGTAGGGTAACAGAGACACCAAATCTGAAGAGCCTGTTGTGTTACAGCTGCAAGCTGACCGTCAAAGACATGGTGAGTGAAAACCCATAAGCATACTGACTGAGTGTGATGATTACCAAAAACATTTGTGTTTGATGTCAACTACTTAATTCAAGATTTAAATAACTTAGGACCTTCTTTTTTGTTCTTTCCCTCCCATCCAGTCTTCACCTGATCATCTCCCACTCTACATCCTGTCAGAGGCGCAGAGGAGGCAAAGGAGGTGCGGAGAATCTACTAATAATTTACTTCACAAAACTTCTAATCAGTTTTACAAAGTGTAATGCAATATGCATGTTACTGAGGTTTTCTGATCATGTCATACCTAGATTGTGGGCCTAACAGATTGTTTGAATCGAAAAATTGATCAAATCTTTTAATTGTCCTCTGATGCTAAAACAAGCTAGCTTTCATCTAGCAGCCTGTTGTATGCGTAGTCAAATATCATTGAGCTGAAACACACAATCCACAATTCTGGATCTTGTAACGTATAGAAGAGTAAGAAGGGAAATGTTGCCCATTTCGCAAAAATAAAGTATACTAAAAAGCTACAGCTATTATAATTATCATGTGAATTCACTATTTAAACCACATATCTAAGGTACACAATACTCCAAGATAAACAATTAGAAGAGAAACTTAAATGAAATCAACCCCACAGTGCTCTCTTGTCCTGAGTCGTCTAACCTGTGTTGCGTTGTGTTGTGTTGTGTTCTGTAGGTCTCACATGAGAGAGGAGATCAGTGAGTTCTTGCTGGATGACGGTGATGATGGGGATTAAAGAGAGGAAGAGTTGAAACAGACGTGAAGCTGAGTCTTTACCTGTAGGCTAGATACATATACAATTTTACTTTTATCTATGTACACCTTCTAAATAAAGATGCCAAGCAAATCATATGATCTATGTGTTCTTTACAAAACCAAACATCTACAATCTATATCCAGTAATACTTTGATGTCACAGCGGCTGAAGCCCATCCCTACAGGCGAAGAGTGGGAATCTGTACCAAAGGAATGATCAACAAAGTCCTCTTGTAGTAAAGATCCTTGAAGCTGAGTATGTGACAGACACCAAAACATTGAAATGAGAGAGACATGTATTTGATTTGTTTAAATGTGTGTTTGTTTAAAAGGTTGTTGGCTTTGAATGAATAAGTAGGAAATGTTTTTATTTAGGGTCTCCCTAAAGGAGATGGCTTCTAACTCAGATGAAAGCCTTCCATCCTGTCTCAGACAGAGTGTTGGATGTCTGTTGCTTGTTCCCTTTGGCCTGCATCTGGTAATCTCATCATTTTATGGATAAGCCTTGGTACTTGACATACTTGACAAAGGGTCAGAGGGACCGACACGTTGGAATTTTTCTAATAAATCAGTGATACTTAGCAAGAGTATTGTGTGGGATTTTTTCTTTTCAAGTAATAGTTTGTCACCCTACACACCTACTTTATGAGATAGTTGGATGTGCGAACACCTTAAAAAAAAAATGGATATGCCTTAGAAAATGAACATTTATATCTTTACAGTGTAGAATATTAACAGTAGATAGTGCATAAATCTATATCAACTATATTATGTCCAACAACAAAATTCTACTTTCATGGGAGAGTCTGTATTCTGTTATAAATGTATTAAACCTAAAGCCCCCATTTGAGCCCTAACCTTGATCTTTTTCTGGACATAACCAAAAACTTTTGCTTCCTTAACTTGACCAAACAGTGACCAAGACAAAATGGTGGCACTTGGGCAAGTTTTTCCTCACATAAAGTACTTGTTGAGGTTCAAAATCAGGTCCTTACTAAGCCAATACATGCAGCTTCACTATGCTGTCACAAAGCACTCCAGAGCATGCACTACTACATCCTGCAAACCACACCCATCTGGTGAGTGAAATGGTAATGGAGTCCAGTCTTCTTTGGTTTTTCTGCATATCGGTTTGATCATGGCCTTTTTATAAACCTGCACTTGATGGTTTTAACCCAGAACATGGGCCCACTCTCAATATTTATAAAATGCTGCTGGTTAGCTGTTCAGATGGACATTTGAGGAAGGAAACAAGTTCAATTATCTATTTTTAGTACCTTCCATGTAACTTTTTGTTGCTGTTGTCTTGTCATTTTGGAAATCATAGGTTGTTGAAAAGTGATAGTTGAAGTATAAAGCAGGCCCCATGCTGTCAAATGGACATGAACAGGACATTTTGTAAATGTACCTGTACATTTGTTTGCAGCTGAGGTTTTTGTATTGGCCTTGTTGTCATTAAACTTATTTAAAGCTGCTTCCAAGCCATGAAAATGCAATTTTTTCTGAGTAGTTGGCTGTTTTATAATTACCTGCACATTAAGTGGTGTTCATGCATTGGACAACATTTGTAGTGGCACTCCGTCTCATTCTTCGTCCTCTGTACCACTTAACTCTCAGTATTTGCAACGCGAGCAAAAAGATAGGACAACTTTTCTTCGTTTTAAATGGTTTACTGAAAAAACTTCAAAGTAAAATACAGATCTTACGCACGGTCTAATGCACGGTCGAAAAACTCGAGTAGCTTCCATTAAAGTCAGACTCCAAACTGCTTACATTACATCCGACACAACTTTAACCTACGCAGTGATGTCATAACATAAACAATCCAAAAATAGAAGATGCTTATTCATCATTTATACATGACTAAATTATGCCTTTTAAACAATTTAAAACATTATGAATTTACTATTTGCAGATTTTAATCATTTTTAACTAGATATTTAGTATCAATCAATTATTTGCATATTGGCTCTTACAACATTGATGTTTCGTGCCTCAAAAGAGAAAAGAACTTCTGGAACTTCAAGATACTTATTTCAAACTTTTAGATTATGGATAGAATAGTTGTGTGGACATCAGTACCTTCAGAAAACCTGCAATGATAAAGAAAGGGAATGACCATCTTTGCTATGTCAGGTATATCAGACTGGGGTTTTAGGTTTTGTTAAACCAGCTTACAGAATTCACCTGGCTGTATCCCACCCCTCTACTAAACTACATTTCTATTGTCCCGTCCTCACACAATACTTGCTGTTATTGGCTCAGTGCTAAACACATTTATCTTACAGAAAGATATCCAGAAAAAAAAATTGTTACTGTCTTTCCCATAGAGGATATTTGTTTCTTCTGAGACTAGCTATAAGATTAATGATGCTGTGTTTTCTCATGGGAGAAATACAGTAAGACAGTCTGTAGTTGTGCACCTGAAAAACTGTTACAGTTGATTCCTTTTTATGCTGTTTAGAAATACAGTTAACCTTTCATATCCAGTGTAGAAATGTATAACTTTAGACAAATATTTGACCTTTGGGAATACACTGTATATATGAATCAAAAGAGGCAAACAATGTTCATAGTTTTGAGACAGAAAGTGCGGTTTTATTGAAAAGACATTGTTGAAAGACAGAACATTACTAAAGGTATACAATTTTTACACACACAAGTATTTACAGAATGATAATTCACAATGGTTATGAATGTGTTTGTATGTAAAGTCAGTCATTTTAGATTTTGTTTATATTAGCAGCAGGGAGGGTGGACTTGTCCAGGTCATCAAAGTAAGGGTGAGTCATGGCCTCGCGTGCAGACACCCTTTTGGGAGGATTGTAGGTCAACATTTTCTAAAGCAGAGAGACAAGAGAGAAGTGAGGCTCTGCTACTCAGGATTTATGTGCAGGAACATAAGTTAATCACTTCCTGTTTAATGGTAAAGATGAACCTTCTGATGCTAAATCACAACCACATTTCCTTATTCAGAAAACCAACCTTTGTTTTGTTTTTCTTGGGGAAAAAGTGATAAACTTATTTTATATCATATATTTAAATTGAGAAATTCACCTTTATGTTACATTTCATTATGCTGAAATCACTTACACCTAATTATCAAATGAAAACTTTGATACACAATAATCGCATTCTCACAACAGTTAACACATTCATGCACATAAAAGTTGAAATATTTCGATTGTCACTGATTGCCGTCAGTCACCGATAAAAAAAATACACCTATAAACTATAAACATACCTTTACTCATACACTCACAACCTGTCTTTTTTAAAGGTTTATTTTTGGGCTGCCTACTGAGAGGACTATAGCCTCTATACATGCGGTGACACATCAGCGCCCCACATACACAATCTTTGACATTTGAATATGCAAAGAAAAAGGAAGACATCATTTTGATGGTAGTAATGTTCCTGTCAATTTAAATGTTTTGTATTTTTCACTCATGAATACAATGCTTTTACTGAGCGAAGGACTTTTAACCCTCTAACCTGGGTTTAAGCGTCCAATGCCCTGAAAAAAAAAAATCAGAGCCAAAATTGGAAACATGCGCCCTACCACATGTCAATATATCAATTGATTGAACTACTTTGTTATCAACTGCTGTTTTAATTTTGCATGATAACAAGTAATGATCAACACTGAAATCAAATCTTAATTAAACATATTTTACCCTGAGGAGAAACTAGGTTTTCTATGTCTGGTTTGAAGAAGTAACTCTTGGAGGACTGAAACAGAGAAGTAAGCATTAAAGAATAAAAGGCCCTTATACTTACCGCCAGCAGATCCAGGCCATTGTTATCAAGGTTTTTCACCATCGATGACAGGTTACCAGATTTCCATTTAGGGAATGTGTTTTTGTAGTCAGGCAGGCTTTCGACCTCAGGCCACACATCATTGTTTGGGGTTCCAAGAGTCCTGGAAGGAGCAGAAACAGACAAATGGATTCAATAATAGGCAGAACTACAGAGAAGGACACGCACGCACGCGAACACACACATTATCCTTCCTTTATCCCTGCTCGGACCTTCTTTATTTATTTTTATTGTATCCAGAACGGGCGATTTCTAAAATCAAACACTTAGCTTCACAACTCAGTATTCACCCATTTTGTGAGTAACATACTATAACTGGTTTTGATAGATGTTGTAGTTCTGATTCACAGTTGTGTGGCTAATTGACACAAAGTATTTGTTCATTGGGAGTCTATTTTATGAGCAAATGCAAAGTCAGTACTATTCACTGACTTTTTATATTACTAGCTATCTAATTCTGCCAAATTGAAATACAAACATAACAGTTTTCCCTTTTTCAATCCGATCAGAAAACAGGGGGCTACCTATAAATATCATATAGATGTTTATCATTCCCGTAGCCTTGGTTACAGTTGACTTTTAGATTTAACTTGTACTGTATCACTTACATTCATATACATTCTTTACGTCTTTTAATCCACTGTATGAGTTACACAACTATAGAGGGTTCTACTAAAGGCGTGCCGGTTTTACTCTGGTGTAATCACCTGAAGATCCTGAACAGCTGGTCTATCTCAGAGTCTCCATGGAACAGAGGCTTCTTTGTGGCAAGTTCAGCAAAGATGGTCCCAGTGCTCCAAACATCAACAGGGGTTGAATATCTGGGTGAACCCAGGAGGACTTCTGGAGCCCGGTACCATAGAGTTACAACCTGAAGACACACATGAGGGGTCATTTAGCACAGTTCTTCTTTTGTTGAACAAATATCCCATTAAAAGTCTGTCAGAGGGACGGACAAGACAATAAAAAAGTCTGATCTGTAGGTAACAACCCTCAGGTAAATCACTTAAGGTAATGAGCTGCATTTTTCTGTTAACAGAGACAAACAGAGTGACAGATGTTCTCGTATGAACAATCCTCTGCAGGCTGAAGAGGCATCAGTCGATTATAGCCGCATTATTAGGAGCAGAAAATATTTATTCGATCATAACAATCGCCTTATTTACCCGGACAGATGTGATATATAAAAAGGTATTTCACCGATTTGTTGATTCATCAGACACATAACATCGGCATAGCTTATCGGGGATATGTTTTAATGCTTACTGCAGCCGCCTCCGGTGTTTTTCTGAAACCGACGGTAATCACAATGTGTCGTTAAATGCAATTCTTCTTCTTTCTTTCAGTGTTGGGTAAATATGAGTAAAATACGGGAATTGAAGTCTGTTCTCAACTGAGCCTCTGCACACAGACACACTGAGGGGCGTGGTCGACACAGACATCATTCGAATGCTCGTATTTTAATTTGTAACGGAGGCGCGTGCTTCTCACATGTACAGGAAAAGCGAGCTGCAACTTGTTCATCCAAACTATTTTATCAGACTCAATAAGAGAACAAAGAAGCCAAATGTAATAACATGTCCGCTGTTTGGCCAACAGTCTGCGCTCAAAGCCCTGCATTAAATATAAGGGACTATTAACATACATCCAGATAAGAGCACGTTTTGTCCATGACCTTAACGATACTCTCTGTACAACCAATCATGTACCCGTACCAAAAAGTATGAGTATAGTACAGTTTTTTGGTACCCATCCCTATCTGCAGTGCATTTTTTAGTCCACAAATCTCAGTAGTGTGAAAAGACTCACCTCATGGGTGTAGACCCTGACAGGAACACCAAAAGCACGTGCTAGACCAAAGTCTGCCAGTTTGATGACCCCTTTGTTGTCAATCAGGAGGTTCTGGGGTTTCAGGTCCCGGTGGAGGACACGACGACAGTGACAAAAGTAGATGCCCTCCAAGATCTGGTAAAGGTAGCTCTAAAAGGAGGTGGAGGGTAGGTGGAAGAGAGTGAACATGGAGATGGACAAATGTTTAGAGTTGTGAAACTATTATTGGTGATATAAGACACATGGAACATCTGATGGAGGAGCAGTTTTTCCCCAAGCAATATTCTATTTCAGGACAACCCACTTTAGTTTAGAGCAGTGGTTCCCAACCTTTTCCCTTGGACCCCCCACTAATTTGCTCATCATTCAACACCACTACACATTTTGCAGGTGGTGGGTTATGGAGAGACAGGGTTGTTAATACTCTAAAACAGGGGTTCCCGACCTCTTTCCTTGGAGCACCCTACTTGCATCTAAGGGCAGACTCACACTAGCCAGCCAACCCGTACCGCGACAAATCACGTTTGACCCCTAAAGTCCAGTTCGTTCGACTAGTGTGAGTGCTCCGTTCCATGCTCAAATAATTCCTTGGCCATGGCACAGATGGAGGAGGTGTGCTGAGAGCACAAGCACGGGTACACAACATAAAGTATAATAGATACACGCCTCCATTATCAGGAAATCCTGGAGTGTTATACAAGTATCTGACTAAAATACTTTAAAATAAGTAACAAAGTTTCAATCAGTTTTCTGATGTGTGGACGCGGACTCTACCGTCCCTTTTTTTTTTTTTTTTTTATACTTTTTAGTCCACCTAAACTGAGCATGCTTCCTGATCAAGCCATGCATAGATGCATGTGTTGTATTACAATGTTATGTATTTGCCCTAAGAAAAGCTAAGCCCCCCTCAGAAGAAATAACACAAGTTTTAATTGAAAAAAATCACAACAGAATAAGCCTAAACATACTAGTTCTTGCACCTTAAATACACTTTTCTTTAAACCAAGCTAAACTTCAAGTGTTGAAAAATGAAGCCAAAAAATAGCAGTTCCGTGAGTGACTACAAACCCCCCAGAAGTCCCACACAGAGGCCAACTCTCTGTAGCTACAAGCTAGTTCTGTAGCCTTGTATCTCTCTTAAGCTTTGTAGTCCTCCGTTACTGTCCATGGATTTAGAGGAGGATGTTCTTTTGGCCAACAGTTTTACAGGCGTTGGTCTGAATTAATTTGCTTTTACTTTTTTTTTTTTTTGCAACAAGTGGTTTAATTGCAGCAAAGATATTAGCTATTGCTAAGGTGGAACTGGAACTTTAAATCTTCGATGGGGAAAATAATAAGAATGCTCATTTATGTATAATCACTGAATGTCAAGCCCTGTGTGTGGGGTTTAAAATGTTTCACTTTAGGGCGTCACACTATTGCCAGACATAATCAGATTTAAGAACCTTAAGATGAGTTCATCAGAAAACACATTTACCTTAACCAGCATAGGATCCATGTACTGGCCAGAGGGGATAGTGTCCAAGTACTTCTTCAGGTCCATGGACAAAAACTCAAAGATGAGGTAAAGACGAGACTCCTGCATCAGGACATCCAGGAGCCTGTGAAAATCAAATACACACATTACTACTGAGTAACTTTACAGTATATTCATGCATATATTTCCTGTCCTTCCTGACAGTATACAAACTGATAACTGAGAATGAGCAAAGGCAGCACCTCTTCCAGGATACTCTTATTTGGTGCTGCATGGTGAGGTCTTCACTTGATTTGTAATATCTCTCTGTTGTTTTTATTTAAGAGCAAAGCAAAGATAAAAAAAAGTTGCTGAATGGTCTCCACTATTGTTCAAGATGTACCGTATATGTTAATATTGATTGGTATGTCACTGTTGCATCTTTGGGAAGAGGTATCTGAAAGTGGAACATGAGTGATTTACCACTTATAAGTTCCTTAAGGCAGCTAAAAGGTAGAAGCTTAAAGTTACATTAAACTTAGAGATTAATTTTCCAGTACAATCAAAGTAAAATACCACCAGCAACTTAAAATCTTTGCACGCCCAATTTAATTGTAAGTATTGCAACTTTTATCTGCAAGTTACAGTAAATGTCATAAGCATCCCATTTAAAGACCGTGTCACCTGACAGTTAATGGTGAAGATGTCAAAAACTCTCTATTCTGCAAAAGCCAGCCATACCGTACAACATTGGGATGCTTCAGCTCCTGAAGCAGAGACACCTCTCTGACAGCAGTGCTGGGAACCCCCTCCTCCTCACTCTCCAGACGAATCTTCTTCATAGCCACAACTTGACCCGTGGCCTTGTGTCTACCTTTGTACACCACGCCATATGTACCTGCAAAAACAAGTTACCAGAGTTCATCGAATCATATCGGGCAGCACTAAACTTACATCTATTAAACATTCAATTGTTGATTAAAGGATCTATTTTGGCTATGTAAGGATGCTGAGAACAATTTGACAATGTTACTACATTTCAATAAAGCCTAGGTATCCCATTATTTGGGCAGCATATCTGTGGAAAATTGTTGAAGCAAATAACAAACCTTCTCCAATTTTCTCTATTTTCAAATAGTCTTCCATTTTAGCCTAAAAGAAAGAAGAGAGAAAACTTGTTAGAACATTTTAACGTTGGATAAAGATTATGACATGAAGTGCCTCTCTCTAACTTAGGATCTAAATGTGGCCTAAGAACTGACAAGACTGTGAGAGACTAAGGTAAACTTTATAAGATAAAGGTTACATTTTGCCCACCATGTTACTACCACCATTCACATTACATGCGTCATGGGGCTGTTAACTTGGAGCAAATCAATCGTTGACGTTATTACGTTCAGACTGTACGACAAACCGCTTAAACTTCAACGTAACATTGTGTAAATCTGAGTGTTTCCAGCTTTTCTCCCTTCATGTTGCAAACTTAGCTTCAGCTGCTACCTCGTGTTCCTCCAACGAAAGTACCGTCAAGAATAATATAATAAAGACGGCAATTATATATACTTGAAACTTAGCCGTTAAAGTTTCCTAGAGCTAAGGTCAGCTACTTTAGCTTAAGCTAGCTCACTTCAATCCTTCATCGTCCAAGGCTCATAATACCTTCTCTTGATTTAGGCTGAGGAACCACTTTCTCACCAGACTAGGCGCTCCAAGTTTTACCTAAACTGACAAATAATCAAATCAATATCCCAACATCTGTAAAATAGAATAAGGATTACGGTACCTGTGCCGTGTCGTATGTACTCTGTGTTCACAGACTGCCGCTGGAATGCTCATTTGAATTGACCGCAGTACAGCAGCGGTTCAAAACAGACCAATGGGCTCCTGTGATGCAATTCAAAACCGCCAATAAGAAAGCGGGTGGCCGCCATGTTGGATGAGCGGGAGCGAACGCGCCGGCGTAGTCGATCGAGTCCCCCACCCCCTTCTCTCCCCGCCCCGAGACCACTTCCTAACAAACATACAGTCCTGTCTTTTATTGTTTTTAACTGGTATAATGTGTTGCAGAGGGAATCGTGCATTTACTAATTAGGCTCTTCTTGCACGGTATTTGACATTTGTTGAGTAAAGATTTAAATGAACTACTCCGTGAACAAATATAAAAATATAAGCTTGTGTAATAAAGACGATAATAAACAAGACACATGATTACAAAATAATTTATATAGCATATTTAAAATACAAAACAACATTGATGATCATAGGAGTAATATCAGTAAATTTATATATATATATTTTTTTATTAAAAACTAAACAGGTAGACCTGGAAGTCCAGCTTAAACAGGAGACCTCATACATGAAACCTCATTGTACCAATTATTATAATAGTAGGCTACTGAATTACTACTGAAATATTTTACCCCTATTGTTGTTAATTCACAGCAGAGCAAGAGTTTCTAGTTAACCTATGGTAAGTATTTGTTCATTTTATTTGAATCCTACCAGTTGAAATGCTAAATGTTTTTTTTGTAATCATTTAGACCAGACACTAGAGACTGTTAAGGTACTGTCATTAATATGATGAATAAACTGGTTGGTAAATGGTCCCCGTACACAGCAGGGATGTTTTTAAGTCAAGCAGCGTTGTGTAGTTCGAAGTGGTAAAATAAACAAGAATATCCTTTTGTTGATTCGTTTGTAGCTGCCTTCACAGCCCCAAACCAGAATTTATTCAGTTTGAACATGTACATTTAAGTTACAACCACAGAGATTCTTAAATGAATGAACAATATACTTCTGTGTATGTTTTCTTACTGATTACTTAACAACATTAAATCTCAAAATCATAGGATATTGATAAATCTGTGTCATACAGTCATCAGTCCTAAAAAAAACAAAAACAATTTATGTCAGCTTAAGAATTACATCAGACATCATTTATCGACCCCAGATTGATTCTCAATAAAACTTTTAAAGAAAAACAATAAATAAAACTTGAACTTTCTCAGAAATACAATACGATTCCAGTGATGTAAGAGATGTACAAAACAACATCTAGTTAAGCAATAATTTAACTGCACTATGTGAGATGTATCTGTCCAAACACTTCACATCCTATATTAACATATTATGTACAAAAGGCATGCCTTAATTCACCTGTGTGATGGATCCTGGAATAATGAAAGAAAGGCTTGGATATGTAAAATATGCATGTCCTATATGAAATAAACAGAGACAATGTGATAGTCACTGTGATTCACCAAAGCAACGACCTTAAAGGAGCCCATTGTCCATTCTAGGACTTTAAAAGAAACCTATGCAGCGTCATACTTTTAAGCTATCTATTCACATATTTAAGAGAATCCACAAAACAATCTTGAAATATTACAATATGAATTATATATTGCAAGAAAAAAGTGAATATGCAGTTTAACATGACAAATCAAAATTTCCTTTGATATGATGCAATTTCAGTAGTTTCCATGCGCAGTGCAAATAGTAATTATTTATTTCTAAATAAACGTACTCTGGAAGATCTGACACCGACTTATAGTATGGCAAAGAACAAATGTAAAGCTACTGAGCTTAAAGTTAAGATTGGCCTGTTTATTTATTAGAAGTGAATCAAAATGAAAACCTAAACTGGAAGGCTGCTTCCCTGCTCTACTTTGAAATACACAGTCAGCTTTGCACGATATTATAGACTTAGTTTAAAACTATCTCCAGAAGGTCAAACCAACTTGCGGCAAGTAAGCCAATGTGCAAATAAAGCCCACTGCTGTGCACTGGTTGATTGATCTCTCATCATGTCTGTCCAAACTGTAGCAAGTGCAAATACAAGACATTAAGGAAGTAATGATAAAAAATGCACTTACAAGATTTCACGCCAGTTTTGCAAAATTGATTAATTCGATCCACAACTCTAGTCAAAGTATCTGGCACAACTGACTGTTTTTACAAACAGGCAGTGTTAGTTAAAAAAAGACTGATGCTTGACTTGCGGAGATATGGTTCTGCTTTCAGCTGACAGGTAGTAAAAGAGACCTTTCTATTCCAACAACATATGATGCTGTATAAGGAGCACAGACTAAAATAAGTGACATGCAGACAGGATGCAGCTGACCAGCTAACATTTAACTATTACATAAAGTGAAAACCAACAATTAGCATGTACAACACAAATAGCAGGGCAGTGCAGAGGAAACCTCTCCACCCTTATGTTGTTCATTTGAACTGGGGGTTTTTTTCTCTTTTTTTTTTACAAGTTTGCAATTCAACGCGTCGAAGAAATACTTTGTCCCCTATTATCGAACGTCAAGACTCTGTGCGCTCATCTGATTGTAGTGAACTGGCACAATGAGTTGTTAACTCAGCAGCTCTTTGATTTCTCACAGTGAGACAGTAAGGTGTCACAAAGTATACACAAAGTTCATATCATTCTGAAGTGCTCCTGTTATTTATATTCTGCTGACTGTTTCAATGTATACAAATGCACAAACCGTAATATCTTATAATAATAGACATTATAAAATAGGCAAAAACAAAATTTAAACAGTCCCTGTAATAATATACAGTCACGTGTACATGCCATGTGAGAAAAAATAATGTGAGCCTCCAGCAAGACACAAAAAAAGATAAAACTGGTACATATGAAATACTGAGTGACGGATATCCGTCACAAGTTTTCAGCCCAAAAACATTTGAAAATAACACTTGACAGTTGAAGGGAATTCTAGAGTAAACCCTTTTAGAAACAGTATACTTTTCATATTTATTGTATGCTTCAGCATTCCAGCATTAAGACCATAATGGAAGGCTGATACAACTTTGTAGGTTTAACTTTCTGAAATAGCATGATGAGTGAAATGTTCACAACAGTAGTTTCTTACATTGATAACCCTTGTTGTTTTTATTAGCTCCACTTTCTTCATGCATTAATTGTCCCCATATCGCCCTCTGTAATGCTGCCATTTACATGAAGTACCACTGTTGTCAAACTAGAAGCCTCCAGGTAATAAAAAAAACCTGTAGGTTTAACATTAAGAAAACAAAACATACTAGTCCTATTGTTTTTCTCAACAGGTCTACAAACACCTCTTTTGTTACTTTTGTTGTTAAGGGGTTGCTAGTAAAAAGTTCCTAGAAGCATAACAATGCACAAGATTCATCTCATTAGGAAAATGAAAGAAACTGGGCAGCTGTCAAGGAAATCTGCCAGCGATATGTGGGCCTGATGTTGGCACTTAAGGCAAGACCATAAAAGTATAGAGGTTATCCTCTGAGAACAACAAATGTGCAAATTATACGTCATGACAATCTGCCTATCAGAGCTTGATAGTTGTGTCTAGTCTCCACCAGTGGGTAGTGAATGTGAGAGGTGGGGCTAATAAAAACATTGGGGGGGTTTTTAAACAAGAGAATTCATACAATTGAACATATGAATTGCAATCGTGACAGCTTTCTGATACCATGTCACAGACCACTGTGTTGGTTGGAAATTGTCCCCTTAGGATGACAATAGGTAAAAGTTAGGTTAGAGGGGATCCTTCTTCTGGCAACCATGAATATCCAAAGTAAACTAAATAACTGGTCAGCATTTGAGATATGTCACTCAGCTAAAGTGCTTCAGAAAGGAGTGGAGTGACACTTTATAGTTCACGCTTCTTTCAGGCCAAAAGCGCACCACTGATGAGGCCTAAAGAACATCTTGAAAACCGTAAGCATTTACTGTATATGTTCAGTTACAATTCAAAACAACACAATGTATTTGTCTATTTTTAAATACATAAACATTATTTCAGTCATTATGTGCCATGCACAGAGATGATGATTTGATTTCACGGGTGACAGAGACTCAAGTGAGTTCATCAGTGTGGGTCCGTGTCCTCCACTTGAGGTCTCCAGACTCAAGACGTGTTTACCAGTGAATACTTGTGGGAGGTCACTGCATTGTAAATGTAACATGAGTAGTGTCCTCCAACATAAAAATGTAAACCATTTTTAAAGAATTTTAGTTATTCTGTTTTAAGTCTGTCAGCCTGTTTAGGTCAGCCTGAATGGAAGGTTCATGGACTGTGTATGTATGATGATCTGCCTGGAGACTTTTTTCCATTTTTTTCTCTTTAAAATGGCATCGCTGTCTCTTTCTCTATCAATCAATCTATTGCTCTCTCTGTCTACTCTTTTTCTTTCATACTTCTCTTTGTTTGTCTCTCCTCTACTTTTCTTTGAGTCCGCCTCTCGTGGTCTCTTTCCCTCCCCTCAAGTCAGAGGTCAGTCTTCGTCAGGCTCGGCAGATTCTTCCAGTGCTCTGCCACTTTTAAAGATGAGATGAGGTGGAGAAACACAGTTTCAGGGTGTATGGATTGGACCCATCTGAAATACAACACACGCGCACACATACACATACTTAGTAGTGGAACCTAAGACATTACCCATGCCCCTCTACAGGTGTAAGAGTACAAGAATTGAGAAATGTCTTCGCAAACTACAGTGTAGGAATGCAGTACAGCTAACAGAAGCATACATTTACATCTAAATCTGAGTCAGTCATCATGGACAGGCTACTTTAACTAGCATTAAACATTCATAAAACAGGCATCCCATCTTAAGGTCAAAGTCAAGAACAGCTTATTATTGTTTTGATTTTTGAAAAAAAAGTTCAGTTTTTTTTTAATGTTTTGAATTAAAAAATAAATTGATGACTGATAAAATCCTGCAAAGTGTTCTCATTACAATTTTAGTCAAATTCAAACGTACTTAATTGTGTTTATATGTATATATTTTTTCGGGGTATTGTTCAGAAGTACCAGAGCCAGAGTATTTGTGAATCAAGAATAATTAAAACACCAGAAACACCACAATTGGCAGGTTGTCTGAAATTCTCCCCCTTATTCTTGTTCATATACAAACCTATTTTATGCATTAATTCGGCTGTTATGAGGAGGCTTATGTTTACTTTTTTATTTTTTATATCTGACCCCAATGTTTGAAATTGACTCCACTGATTGACCAAAGGAGGAGAGCAGAGAAAACAAGTTTCAGAGAGGTCAGCATTAAAACATGCTTACTATTAAGAAGGGAGCTGTGTCAAAGAAAGGGAACTGTGAAATGAAATTACATAGATTGCACACATTTCATTTTTAGGTACCGGTACATATAATCAAGCTGTATGAGATCCTGACAGAGTAGATATTGTGTAGATACATGCTTAAACACAGGAAGTGTCGTTTTGGACAGACTTACTGGGTATCCTGATCTGGTAATGATTAAGAACAGTAAGAACCTCCACAGCCTCCGTCTTACTATCAAACTCCAACAAGCCAGATATGGTCTTAGAGGAGGCTGCATGAGAGATCCAGAGGAGGAGAATAAAAGAGAAGTAGAGAAGTGAAACCGACATGATGGTCGGAGGAGGAAGTAATGTGAAATTAATAGAATGACAAAACTTTTAAAATCATTACTTAACACAGAGAAATAAAAGCTTTTATCTTCTCAGACAGAATGAAAAACAGGAACACAAACCTTTTTAACTTCAAGAAGGAACTCATGAAAAGTCACAAAAAGAAGTGATACTTACGTTTGGCATCAAACATCTTGAATTTGACAAAGCCAGGCACATCATACTCCGTACACAGCTGAAAAGACACACATAGTACTTCATTTATGGGAGAAGCTGCATTAGACAAGACTATACAATCAAACATTTAAAAAATAAATCAGAAAAATGAAACATCAGGCTGCCCCAATCAGCAATGAAGTTCAGTTAACAGTCCTGTTATGGACGTCTTTTTAAAAAAAATCCATCTCCATTCTAGTTTCCTTGCTTGTAGGTGGACTGAAAACAATGAACAGCACAAAGAAACGACTTGAACATTACCTTTAGCTACACTTCAAAAAAATGCTGTTGCTCTCTCTATAGTGTTGAAGGGTTTTGAGATGCTAGCCAATGGGTTCAGAGATTGATGCTTTGGTGAGGTAAGGCAAAAGTCAAACCCAGCAGAGGCAGTCTAGTTTGAGTTAATTTACCTGACCTGGCAACCTACCTTGCTTTGAACATGACTGACTTTTGACCAAATTAAACTGGCGTACTAACCTTATCCCTGGAACAGCCTGCAAGCCTTTAAAGTCTTGCTTTTGCATTCTGATTCGTTGAGTCTCTCAACCATTTTAATTGATATCAAAGTACTGCTACTGATTTGTTTTGTATATCTTGTATTATGTTAGGATACACATATCAAAATGAATGGACAGAAGGGTCGTACCCTCAGTAAGTGGTCCTGTGATATGCATGGAGGAACGTTGTAGTAGTGTAACACTGCAGATGGAGGCTGGATGATGTTTTTGGAGGCCTGTCCAGCACTGCTGAAGCGGTTGTTCCTGGTCATGGCAAAGTCTTTATAGCTGCTGCTGCCATCCTCCAACTCAAACACCTGACTGGGGATCACTGCATGCTGCTTAGACACACTGGACACAACAAATCCATGCATGTCAAATCTACTTCAAATAAAAGAAAAAAATCGTATAAACACATCCAAATGACATCATGGCGTCATATTGAAGGATATGAAACTTGATCATTTTAAACTATTGTATGAGTTGGTGTGGCTCACCAAACATTGAGTCTCTTGCCGAACACCTTGATGCTGTTGAGGTGTGTGATGGCTCTGTCCACAGCATACTCATCTCCCATCTCAACCAATGCAGTACCAGGAACACTCTTCATAAACTTGACCTAAAAAAATATACAATTACTGTGAACGGCTGTCTTATGAAAGCAGCGTACAATATGATTGAGCTTTACATACTGAAAGAAAAATTCAAATTAACACATTTTTTTCAAGGAATAGATTCACTGATTTGTCATTTTATAACAAGAGTTGCATAATTAAATATTACTTTAACTTGAATATGACAAGAATGAATTGTTATTTGTATTCATTAAGCAACAAAATAAGAAAATAATCTGCATGTTCTACAGGGTCATAACAGATTGTTGGGTGTTATCAGAGCAGTATCAGGTTCAATGAAATGACATTCTTCCATGCTGCAGTTCGTTGTTGTTGTTTTTTTAAACACATCAGTCTTTTTAAAGACCAACATCAAGTTTTAGGACGGATTGGAAAGAGGGATTCTTCTTTAGGTGTAATGACAGCTTAGTTGTATTGACTCTTCTAAAAATGAATTTAGGGAGGTCTATCCTTTGAAATGTACTTTCAGAAGTGTGGGTGACATTGGTGACTTCTTCCTGCACCCTAATCATCCCAAAAGTAGTGACTGGTATTAAACAGCATTTCATTTTTTTTCCAATTGTTTCTTTAATAGACATGAAACAGAAAAACCTATGGGAGACGTATTTTAAGACTTATTTTACAAATACAAAACACCTACCTTCTCAATGTTGCCGTAGAGGCAGAAGAGGTTGAAGATCCGTGTGCAGTTCATCTTGGAGGAGTGCAGACCGCTCACCATGGCAACAGAACTGGGGGCATGACCAGAGTACGAAGATGATGACTGGGGCAGAGGGTAGGACACCATGTCTGGAACGTCCACTGAGGTGAGCTTGTATCTGCTGTTGCCGGGCAGAGGCAGTAGGGGGCAGGGTGGACCTGAGGAGGCAGAGAAAATGCACTTCAGTCCATTTATTTTACTTAAGTCACCTGAGTCAATTGTTGATGTTGGATGTGACTGTGCTCCCTTAAGGACAGTTTCCATTATTTGCAAATGAGGGTTTCCTGAGACCACCTCAATTATGTAATCACTTTTACTCTGTTTTATACATTATCTGAGTTAAACGTGCACATTTGACACGTGTGTCATGTTGAGGTTTTGAACGTTTTTTACAGAAAAACAATTTGTTAGTTCCTTGTTTTAACCAATATATACATTAGCTGATTCTGATACAAAACCAATTTGCAGCCTTGACAGCGGAAAATTCTTCTATCACTGCAGACAGAGGTTTAAGATAAGTGAAATTGTCACATATAATCATGGAGGGTACAGTCACAGTTAAAGGAACATCTGCAACCTCCTTCACTTTATGCAATGTATTTAATATCAGTCCCTTAAACACTGCGACAAGCCTTAAAGAAACTATGGTGCGATGGTGCTTGAAGAAACTATATGCTTTACTGGACTCAATGAACACTCATGTCCAGGTAAGATAGGAAGTTGAGGGGGATGGTTTCTGATGTTAATCTTTTAGAGAGGTAGGAAAAGTGTAGAGGGTTCAGTGTGCAACAGTGAGGTCCAGTAGTGACTAGCACTTCAAAGCTCTTCATCCCTACGCAAGTAAGTGCAGTACTATTACCACCCTGAGGGGTGTGCAAAGAAGCTTGTGATTTATCCGAGCATTAGTAAAACAATGGATGTCACAGTTCTTGATATTCCACTGTGGGCTACGTTAAAATCTAATGGCTATACATCCACTAACTGGTGTTAGAGAAGAGAAGATCTATGAGCAGGATCGCAGCTGCAAAGATGTTCTGGCATGTCTATGTTTTCTGAATTGGACCTGGTGCTTTTTCTCACTAAGAACTCTGATGTTAACATTTGAAAGTTGTTGCGAAACAGGTAGCAGCGTTTACAAAGTGAGGTTTCATTTCCTAATTCTATCATATCCTCTCCTGGTATTCAATATCCAATCAAATGTGAAATACTGTCACAATGTCTCGCTCTGTTCCTAAGTAATCAGGTTGCAAATAAGATTTTGATTATGAAAATACCACTTAACATTTGAATTCAGTGAGTTATGGCCAAAAGTTTGTTTAGAGACGAGACAGTGACCTTTGACCACCATATTCTAACCAGTTCCTCCTTAAGTCCAAGTTGACATTTGAGCAGATAGTGATGAAATTCCAGGCAGTCAGGAGATACAGAGTGTGTGAGAATAAAGAAATTTAGACATCAGCTCATTGTGACCTTTAACATCAGTGACCCACATCTGAAAAGTTATATCATGTAATAGTTAATTAATTCATATATCAGGTATTGTGCTGTCTCTGTGCCATGTACGTATAAGAATCTGAGATACTATGACTTAGTGTCTTAGATTTGCCATGACAGACACCATAACAGAGTATGGACGTTATTGTTTGAAATGAACTTCCTGTACGGCTAATCTAACTAGCATATTACTCCTGATTCTGAGTATAGTTGCACCCTTCTTATGTATGTGTTTCACTGCATCCTTGACCTAAATGAAGAAAAAGCTGTCTTTGTGAACTTATTGCTTCAACTCTGCTGAACTTATAAACAAAGGGATACCTAGGCATCTTCAAACCTTTACCACAACATATATTTGCACTTATTCACTTGGAAAGAGCAATGGCCAATGAGAAACTCTGACACGCTGACCAGTGGTGTTACTTTACTCAGACTCAGTCACTCACTCAGACTTCTGCATTTATAGTTCTGGCTTGAAGGTTTGTTGTAGTCACTCCAAAAAGGCACTGTAGCGTGTGTGCAAGCTGTGTGGAACTGACATTACAAGTATCAATTGATACAAATAAATGACTCTTCTTCCTCCTAAACGTGTGTCAAACTTTATGTGTCCGTGTGCGTGTATTGGGAGGCTCCTTAAATTAAAGACAAGAGTGTAATTGGCAGGGATTAGTTTCTGATTGCAGGTGAAGATACACCTTTATACACCTGGCCATCACACATGATTGGCTATCTAAACCTGTACAAGGTGTGTGTGTGTGTGTGTGTGTGTGTGTGTGTGTGTGTGTGTGTGTGTGTGTGTGTGTGTGTGTGTGTGTGTGTGTGTGTGTGTGTGTGTGTGTGTGTGTGTGTGTGTGTGTGTGTGTGTGTGTGTATGAGAGTGTCTGTGTCTGTAAAGAGTGTTAAGTTTCACCTCTGAGGAGTTGAATGAGGACTGTGGATGAAGTAGAATCCTTGTGTAAGGCAACAGATTCAATTACCAAAGTAATTCCTGTGTGCGTATGTGTGCATGTGTGTATGCGTGTATTTGTGTGTGTGTGTGTGTGTGTGTGTGTGTGTGTGTGTGTGTCAAAGTCTTACCATAGCCGTTATCACTGTAAGATGATGGGTGTTCCCCTAAAATGGCTTGTCTCTGCCTGCCCTTTCCACGGTCTGAAATACACACAAACAAAACCATACAAACAGGCACACATAATTAGATTTTGTGAAGAGCCCAAATTAACTTACCTAGAAACAAAAGGCTTCATTCACACACATAGTCTTTGCATTTACTATTTCTGGACACTCCATATTATAATTGTAAAAGGTACAGTGTATTATTCAAGGCTGCTTGAGTTTCCCTTTCGACTCGTCTTTCGTGATGTTGATGTGTCCCCAGATCTCAGCAATTCAATTTGTTTATAGATCACAACACAAATTCCTAATAAGTAAGGATGTGATGTGAAATGTAAATAAAAAAAGAATGTGATGGTTTGCAAAATATTGAAACTCCATATTTGCTTGAAAATAGCACAAAGTAAAATGTCAAATGTTTAAACTGAGAAATTAAGGATTTGATGTCAACATGTTTCAAAAGTCAAAAGAGTTGGGAAAGATGCAACATAAGAACAAAAAGTTGAGAAATGCTTAAAAAACAAAAATGGTTAGTAACATGATTGGGTATAAAAAGAAAATCTTTCTGAAGTATAACTTGGGGAGGGGTTCACATACAGTATGAGTGAAAGACTGTGCTGGTAAAAAGTAAAACACTTTAAGAATAATGTTCATTGAGGTACAATTGCAAATAACCTAAGGATTTCATCGTCTACGGCACATAATGTCATTTAAAGATTCAGATAATCTGAAGGAATCTGTGTATGCAAGGTACAAGGCCCCAAAACAATACTGGATGGGCTGTGATCACACGGCCCTGCATTAAAACGGACACGCCTCTGTATCATGTAATGTGTACTGTACGGGTTTGAGTGTTGTTGTTGTTGAAACTGTGTGTTGCGGCTATGATTGGCAAGGTCCCCCTTGAAAAAGAGATCTCTGATCTCAATGGAACTAATCTGTCTAAATAAAAGTTAAATACATAAATACAGAATATTGTGTCAACCTGACTAGAGGTTTAAGCTCACAGCACAGAGTTCCCATCGTGTCTCTGAGGTTCAGTTTGGGCTCCATCAGCTACGGAAACCAATTCCCTCCCCTTGTGATAACAATATTATTTATTTGCTCACTACCAAAAGTTCAAAACCATGTTAAGAACATTAATGAGGGTTGGCATGGAGATGGACTTGTTAATTGAAATGTGTCTTCATTGACAGCCCTCGTGTTAATACAGTTGTCCACTTATAT
Source organism: Tautogolabrus adspersus (assembly GCA_020745685.1). NCBI lineage: Eukaryota > Metazoa > Chordata > Actinopteri > Labriformes > Labridae > Tautogolabrus > Tautogolabrus adspersus. The sequence goes on along the minus strand of CM036541.1, from coordinate 9,375,984 downwards.
ACCCACATTTCTTCTGTACAAATCCACCTTTTTGAACTTGTGTTCCATCTGGCCCTAAACTGTGAGGACAACATTTAAATTCATCGTTCAGCATCTGGGAATTAACCCTTTCCTTCAGAGTATAGCATCCCCACCAGCATGAAAGGCCACGGAAAACAAAATATGAAAAAAAAAAAAAAAAATGAATTTAATAGCAAAAAGACATGGGAACATGAATAGATTTCAGTAAAGCAAGTGGATGTGGGCAACTACGTTATGATCGGGCCAAGGCACAAGCAAACCGGTTAGAGTGCAATCACAATTGATACACAATAGATTTTCAGAGGACACCTTATAAACATTCTCTAGCTGCTGCTGCACATTCAGAATTCAATTGCTGAGATCTGAGACACAGCATCTTTTTGGTTTTAAGGCACAACTCCCTTCCATTGAGCATCAAAAACTGAATAAGTATCTAGGTTTACCATTAGCAGCCTGTGTTCTCTGTTAAGGGAAATAAAATATTTTGTCACCATTGTTGAAGCCAAAAAGAGCATGTAGCTATACATTTTTGAAACAAACTTGTATTGTGGTTTAAACACACATGCAGGTGCAAACATAAACTATGAAGCTGAGAGCTGGCCTCATTTTAAATTACTCAAACAATGTACAGGATAGTTCTTTCTGTGTGCTTTCTTTCATTCAGAAACCAGAATTAAAAAAGAATGTTCCAAACCAGCACGGAGAAAGAGATTTGTATTAAGTACAAAGGCTACTTCTTTATTTACAACCGCTCTATAGTCCCACCATAACCCACAGAAATGTCATTGTTTTCTTATTTTTTGTGCTAGAAAAATCAAGAGTTTATGTGGATTGTATTACTGAGATATGATTAAATACTTGTAAAACAGAACACCAATACAATGTATGGTAATGATGGGGATGAGTAATCAAGAAAAACAGCTTTAAGATGGTTTTATTCAGAGATACTTTGGCAAGAGAGAGAGAGGGCAGGTTCAATGATACAGAGAGAGTCATGTGACCAGAGATAAAAAAGAGACAGTACCTGTGAGGCATCAAGCTTTCTCTTTTTTCTCCCTCAGCACGAAAGAACATCAACCTGCATTATATTATCATCATAATAAAATTATCATCATTATCACTGTGATACATTTTAAAACGTGCTCTCATCCACAAAACACTAACATTACATACTGCAGTACACCACGTACAATCGTTTACTCCGTTAGAAGCACATTGAAATGACACAGGCATTTTTAACTGAGAGCCCAAGTCAGCTGTTTGAATGAAACACCCCCCCCCCCAGCTCATCGGCACATCAGCACTTATGTGGCAGATTGCTGATGCATTGCTGTCTTGTGTCCTGAAGAAGGGCACACACACAGACACACACACTCATATCAAAACACACACACACATTTCGAGTAGAGATTCTACAGCAGTGAAAAGTGAGAAGGCCTGAGGATAATCCTGACAGTGGGGTATCCACACTGACCTTCACACCACAGATTAGCAGCGCACACGCAGCACACACAAACCGACACACAAAATGCACGTTTCACTGGTATGCTCAGAGAACCCGGTTAGTCTAAGAAGCAGCCGAGCTGAGCAACTGTTCCACTATTTACTGCAACCAAGGTTTGCTGTGATCCATCAATGCTTTGAAGCCGTCAAAAATGTTTCACCTCTTTGATTATATTACATTTTTAGTAGTATAGGTATGGATGAGAAGAAGCAGATGGGGTTAGCAAAGATTATATGCACTGCTTAATGCTGTTGTTTCAGTATAAATATGCGAAAATTAAAAATCAATTGGAGTTGGCAGTAATATCCATGATCTTTAAATAGGAAAGTAAAGATTGAGATTTGAGATGCATGGGCCAATTTTGCCTTTATGTGATTGGACAGTTGAAGAGAGACAGGAAATGTTGGGAGGAGAGAGTGAGAAATGCCATGCAGGGCCAAGGTTGCTGGGACCAGGACTAAAGCCTCTGTACATAGGGCACACAACCCCTAGGGCCTAGGCTATACGGCCGAGATTAGCAGATCTCACAAAACTACAATCTCTAACTTGCCATGTTGTGCTATTGGTTCTCAAGTATAAAGCTAAGGTACTGATTTGTGTAATATGTGCGTGTATGTGTATGATGTGCTGCCCTGTATGGTTGTTGCTGTCTTTGTTATTCATATTTATATGTTTTTATGCTCTAGGTTTAAGACAAATTCCTCTCGGGGCAACAAAGATTTAATTCATTTGTTCATTTATTTCAAAGCATTTCTCGTAGTGTTTTTAAAATACTTTTTTGTCCTTAGTATCACTCTCCTATTTTTACTATTTTTTTCCAATTAGTTTTTTATATTCTCAGAATTACATGACATCCCATAAAGACAAATCAAAGCAATAATTTTTCAGACCACTCCCCCTCAAGGTTTGATTAACTACCATCTGGAGTTACCACCTGCTCCACAGAGCTTTGCTTACCAACGCGTGAGACAAGAAGGAAATGAAAATCTACAGCGACCGACGGTCACCTCGCAACACTAGCAGAACCAAAGGGATTCGCCGTACCGTCAGATTTTTATACGACTAAAAAACAAAAATACAGCAGCACAGCTTTTACATATTAATGTGTCAGAATGGTAAGCCTCTTTTCTGTCCTGCATGAGCACCTTATGCAAGCTGATCTGAAGCAACCAGAGTCATACAATACCTCAAAACACACACACACACACACACTCAATACACACACTGTGGTTCATGCAGACTTAATGTCAGTGGCATTTCTTAAATACTGAAGCTAAACAAGAAGAGTAATCAAGGAATTAAAGTTTTTTATCTGTCATTTAACAAAACAAGGTTGCACTGTTAAATGAGGCTGTAGCCCTTCATGTTAGACACAAATAAAACTACTGTATATACAAGATTTAATTAAAAATAATACTAAATACACTTTCACAATAAATCTCTTATAAATATGGATATAACTATGTATTCACCCATAGGGTACTGGTGTTTTCAATTTGCGTGTGGAAAAGAGCAATGAAAGAAAGTGACGATGTAGCAAGAGAGAGAGAGAGAATCAGGGAGAGAACAGGGGAGGAGAAAGTAAGAGCTAAGTAGAGGAGAGAGTGATAGAGAAAGGAAGGACAGAAAATTACAGATTGGATTCAGGAAAAGTGAAGGAAAGGTAACTGTGAAGGTCTCCAGACACAAGTGAAACAAATTAAAAGGAAGGTACAACACACGAGAAGGAAGTGTAAGTGTGGTGGATGTAGCAAAGAGAGATTGCTAAGAAGTAGGAGGGGGAGGTGGAGCAAGAGGGATGAAGGAAAAAAAGATGAGAACCAAATGACAGAGAGAGGGAAGTTAGAGGATTAGTGGAAACAAGATGAAAGTGCAAAAATGAAGAGGGTGTTAGAAGAGATGGGGGTGTAGGAGCATCATGAGAAGGTAAACAGAGGGGGAGGAGGATGGAATAGGGGATGAGCTGACAGAATAAGAGTGAGAGTCACATGTTTTATGAAAGCTGGGACCAAAGAAATTCCAGTGCAAAGATGTTGTCACTTTTGCAAAGAACTTCAAGACTGGAAACATTACACACTGGCATGAGATGTGCAGGGACAGGTGGGCTGTGCATCAGGAGATTAAAAAGACACACAAAAATCCACCGCACATCAGTGAAACCTGTTAGATGAGCTGCCTGGGCAGACTTAAAAGGATACTAAGAGAGAAAATAACCCCCCCCCCCAAGCAATCTGTTCACCATGCTGACCTCCAAATTCATCATCGACACTTAACCTTTAAAACATTTTGTTTTGTGTGAACCATTAGGGGACTACAGCCTTCAGTTTGGTTCAATCAAAAATAAGAACCTTGACATATAAAAGTCTTATTAAACGGTTAGTGACCAGTTAGTTGGATAACGTATCCATGTCTGTGCCCTTTCAATGTGCCTCTTTTCAAACAATAAAAACAGATGTACAATTATTTAGTGAATATTTTACATATCATAGTGTTGGGACCAGCTCATAACACTAATCATCTGATTCACCATTAAGAAAATAGACCACCTGTGGATGCATTAGTGGGCCCTTTAGGTTTCACACTAAAGGTACTCTGTGGAGTTTTAGACATCTAGCGGCACTATGGAGCTGTTTTCAAAGGAATGCCGCCTTCTTTTGATACAACACAAAGTTCTACCAATGGTGCCAAAATATTCTAATGATCTACTGTATACTGGTGTTAAAATGTCAAGATATGCAGCAATGCACCAACAAGACGAGGAAGAAGAAGAATTGTATCTAGTGAACATTGATGAAAACAATGTTGCATTTAAGATACAGCCTTCTAAATGTTTTGTAAGGACTGACATGCACTCAACATGTTAAAGACATCCAAGACACCATGTTTCACCTAGTTTAGATATAACTCGTGTACAAGAGAACTCCACAGGGCCCCTTTGGAATTCTGTTGGTTCTGAAGAAAGCAGTAGAGAAAATAAATAATATAATAAATAAATGTATAAACCAGAAAAGGGACAGCTCATTAACCACGGGCATGTAGTTTGTATAATGAAGAAAGTGGTACTTGAGTAAATTTCAAAGTATTAACAAAAAATCGTGAATCATGATGATTGCTGGCAAATTTGACTCCTACATTTCCCATAATTGACTGAACTGAGTATGAACTGAGCCCAACATTACTCTTTTAAAACAGTGGTGAAAACCTCATCTACACACCGCATACAGTACAAAGAATGGAGCATTTATAATAGTTGACTGTACACATCAGGGCGGTGTATAGATAACATACAGTATTATATATCATAGAGTAGGTTGCTAAGCTTTGTTTACAACCAAGGCAATGATACATTCCAAAAGCATTTATATTAAAAATATACCAGTCCACATTGTAAGAGCTGCATGTGTGAAGGAACATCCATGCACATGTCTGAATGTACATCAGCGGTTGTGAGGGGTTTTGGACTAGGGCTGTCACAATACACGTGTTTCTATCATTACCAACATAAGACAAGTATAATGAATAACATAGGATTTAGTCAAACAAAGTAAGGATAATAGTTGTTACTTTCAAACATGCTTTTATTTTGGTTTTTCTTTCTCATATATTGATTCCTTCAAAAACACAGTCACTCACCCACACGCACAGAGTGGGTGTGGGCTCAGAGCAGAGGCGTGGCAGGCCTTTGGCTGCAGCCAAAACATTACTGGTCAGTTAAATAACAGTAAACACAATCGATAGTGTTATAGAGAGGACAGATTTTGCTTCTATAATTTAGTCCAGAATGTGTAGTTCATCACTTTGCAACTATCATTTGCAGCCATAATTCTGTGACAACTTAAGTTAAGTTTGCAACTTAAAAGAACTATTTTATAAGCTCTTCATCCTTCCAGTTTGCATTTCACTACTACAGCAGCATATACGTCCATTACACATCAAGGTGCCAAAAACCAGGGACATTTTTAGGCCAAATCAAAACTTATTAAAAGTGTATGTTGACTAGAACAGGTACATTATTTGATTTGTCTGCATTAACACGGCCTTCACACCTGGTGCTGTAGTTGTCCATCTTTACATTGCAGTTACTTCTGAATTTGAGGTGAAATGATACAGAAATTGCTAACTGATAATTGTTTAATCTGATAGTATTGTTTAATATCATCTGATAGTATTGTTTAATATCATCTCTTATGTACAGGTCTAATTACATCATCTCTTATGTACAGGTCTAATTACAGATGCTCTTTAACTGTTTATAGGTTTCTTTTAAATTGCACATATATTTCTATTCCTGCACAGGTTTTGTACATTTCATTATATAAGTTGTATAGGTCTATTTACAATTGCACAGGTTTAATTTTAATTTTAATTTTTTATTCTTATATATAGGGGCTCCTTAAATCTTCGTTTCGGGTTAATATATGTATGGGAGGGGGGACAGGGGGCGTTTATGTAACAATTGCTATGTGTCTTGCATGTTTGTATACTGCTACTGGATGCCTTGAATTTCCCTCGGGATCAATAAAGTATCTATCTATCTATCTATCTATCTATCTATCTATCTATCTATCTATCTATCTATCTATCTATCTATCTATCTATCAATAATTTAAGAAAATGTCAAATGGGGTGAAATGATCCAAGATGAGATCAACTTTAATGACCCCAGAGGGGATTGTCATCGCCTTATCAATAAGATTTAATCAACGTTCTTAATATTACCGTGTGATTTATATTAGCGAGATGTTATTTGTATGATGTCTGGTGCCAAAAAAAGCTGTAATAAAAATGGAATATTGTGACAGCCCTAACTCAGATGAAGCAAAGTGACAAGAGACTAGACATTAGCAAAGGCCAATATACTGTAGACTGGCATGACCCAACAAAATATTATATCTGGTCCACAATGATGAGCTTTAAACCGGAAAGATCCTCAGATCAGATTTTGCAGTAAAAACAAATATAGACATGTAGGGCATATAGCACTTTGTTTTGTTAAGAGATCTTTATGCTCATCACTATAGATCCACTGATTAAAATATATAATCTAGAGGCACTTTAAAGTTGTGATGCACTATGTGGACCAGACATCAGGCCATGCAAGACTAATTCTCCAGAAAGAAGAGAGTGACATCCCAGAGTGGAGTAGCTAGATAGAGTAACTGAAGTCTTGCAGACAGTGGTGGGGCTGAGGCCTCCTGGGCATGTTGAAGCAGCAGCTGCATGGTTGTCAGCAGAAGTGAGATCCATCCCTTTTTCTCCCTCTCTTTTTGCTGGGTTGCAGGAGGTGAAGATGGAAGAAAGCTGCTGTGCATGGTCAGCCTGACGTCCATCCCTCTCTCTGTCCCTCAACGTTTCTCGCTCACTCTCTCTCTCTCTCTCTGTGTCTCCTCATGGTATGCGAAGGTGCAGGTTTGTGAGAGACCGGTGATTGGCTGGTATGAGAGTGTTTTGATTGGAGATGAAGAAACGGGAGGCAGAGGAGTCTTGGTGTGATGGAGGTCTACGGTCCAAACTGCTTATGACTACACTCTTAATCCCCAGTCAGAGACTAGACTATAACGACTGGAAATCTTTACACAGTTTCAAAAAAGGACTTGAAAACAAAAAATAGTTGAATCTATTGATGTTAACCAAGGTTGCCTGCTGCGGATGCAAATGTGTCACTACAGAAAACTTTGTCAGCAAAGACAGATTTACCCTCCACTTCCAAGGATGTTTCCTAATGGTGCATGGGCTGACGGGAGCGTAAATAAAATAAACACATAAATAATGTGTCTTACCTCGTCGGACCAGATATGGTTTAGTGTAGTCCCAGCTCTCGTTGTCATTCTTAATCACATTCAGACGTGTTGGCTGTTGATACAAAGATGAAAGAATAACTCAGAGTCCTTTTTTTTTTACTGTACAATCATATGTTCACATCTACAATTACTGCCCTGAGTTTTTATGCCCTCAACAACAGTCAAATTGGAGTTTACATCAATTACTTTTTCCCACAAAAACATGAGTAGCTGTGTCAAAGTGTTGGACATTGTAATGTACAGTTGAACACTGTTAGACTGTATTTCTGTTGTTGTAATGAAAGGAACAATTTTATGATTGTCATTATGTTATTGTGCTTTTTATCATATATTTTAGAACGCAGAATTGGGAAAGCTGCATTACGGACCCTCAAGCAGAAACTATCACATGAGAATGCTCCCCTGAGGTTGTGAGATTTGTCACCACCAACATCAGCAAATGAATGTAACGAATAAAAAAACCTGCAGCACAAGGGGAAGGACACGTAACCAGACAGGAGAGAAGGTATTATATAACAGACAACTTGGACTGGAAGCAGCAGATAGGGCTTACTACCCCTGGGAATTAAAACAACCAACTCTGAAGATGAATTAAGAATAGGTCTGCATATATTCACAATGGGCAATGCACAAAGGAAGTATGATCTCTCGCCTACTTATTCAAGATGTGTACACTCTACAGAAGAATGCAGGCTACTACTTGAGAAGAGGTGCATGACATTGACCTGTGGCACCCTTTTATTATCTGGGGTGGCTCCATCTGATCATCTGTGTTCCTTTCAGTTCCTTTTTGTCCTTTTAACTTTCATTTGATCTATGCTTTAAAACAACATGATGAGACTGTGTTGCTGTTGTCTTGTCATAATTAAGTCACAAACAGCACTCACTTTTTATCTTTAATTGCACAAACTTGCTTTTTTTGGGGGCTAGTAATAACAATGTAAAGGAGTAACCTTTTCTCTGATTTATTTTTAGGTTTAGTTTCTGAGGCAGTCTGAGTGACATTATCAATGTCACTTAGACTTAACAGATACAGCCAAAGCTCACCTCTCTTCTTACCGTTCTGTTTTCAACTCTCCAACTGCACCAGCATTACTCTGGCTAATAAAAGCAGATTCTAAGACATGCCAACATAATGCACTTCCTGCAGGCCTCCTGGCAGCAAACCAAGTCAGTTAGTTGATCCACTTTGTTGGCAAGTGATTTCACAATTAATATTATAATGGTTGGAAGAATAGGTTTTAATATCCTGTTCCTCTCTGTCCTCTCTCTGATTTAAATCACGACTTCTTCAGTAGTGGCAGTGTTGCTTTATATCATCTGGTATGTGTGCTAAATTCAGCTCAAAGTCACTTTTAAAGTTGCTCTTTGTGGGTGTAAGCAGCCATTATTTGCTGGTAATGTATGCAAAAGAAATAACAATACTTTTTTCATACTTTTTTCATACAGCTGACTGAGTACAGAAATAAAATGACAGGAAGAGGAGAAAGATTTAAGGGTGGCGATTCAGATTTCTAGGGTGGCCTTGGCCATCCCCTGGATTAGCCTGTCTCCATGTGGGATGTGAGTTACTTCCTAAATCAAAGGAGTTCCAGTTCAACCTTCGAAGATGGGGAAGGAGCTCAGACATGAGGAAGGAGCTCAGAGTGGAGCCACTGCTTCTTTCTGCACACAAAAGGAAGAAGCCAGATGGTTTGGTTAAAGAGTCTGATTAAAATGCTACTGGGGCATGGGTTCTGGGAGGAGACCCCAGGGGTAGGGCCAAAGCTCATTGGAGGTATTTATATCTCATCTGTCCTTGGAACACCACAGGATTCCTGAGGAAAAGCTGGAAAACATAACTAGCTAACCCTGCTGCCATGCCACCCCAGATTAGTGGAGAAAAATGGATGGTTTGATGGATGGATGGAAGGTTGGATGGTTGGATGGACGGATTCAATTTACATTTATTTCCCCCCATATTCAATTTTTTCTTCTGCAGCAACTGTGGAAAAAACATACTCAAGCTACTGTATACACCTGACTTGGTTACTGTAGTGCACTATTCTTGGGAGTTCTTAAAATAATTAATTTCTAATCAACTAAAGTAGTTTCTTGGAGGATTCTTCAAGTTTATCAATGATTAGATCAAGGATTCAGCATGATTCCAGGCTTCTAAGTGCTGAGGTCTTCTTTGTCTCTTACCCTTGCATATTCAATCTTGAGTGTACAGCAACCAGCATAGATGTCAGCTCCGTTCAGAGCAGCTTTGGCCTTCTGAGCACACTGAATGGACTCAAATCTGAAGGAGCCAGGTCAAGGAGGGAATATTACACACACACACAAACACACACACACAGCATGCAAAGACACAAAGTCACACACTCAGTAAGGATACTCCACCATGGCTTGGATTCCATTTCGTTTAAAGATGACAATCCTCAGCACACTGCCGATAGGGTTACACACTGTATACAGAACATCCTGGACCAAAATGGGAGAAAAGGAAGAAATTCAACATTCAAGTTAATCTAACAGTTTGAGTCATGGGCAGCTCTATTTTTTAAGGAACCTGGTAATAACAGTTTTCCTTATCTGATATTATGAGAACATAACGTATAGAGTTTCAAGCACAAGGTACTTGTGTTTCATAACTTTTGGTCCAAAACTTTCAGATTAACAATTCAAGATTTCAGATCCAGAAAGTTCAGATAAAAAACTCAGAAACTCCATCCATCCATTATCTATTCTGCTCTTCACATGCAGGGTTGCGGGGGGCTTAAGCTGTGTTAAGAGAACATGCAAACTCCACACAGAAAGGCTCTCGCTGAAAGGCAACAGCGCTAACCACTGCACCACTGTGCAGCCCTCTTGTAGATACTGGATAATTTAATTAGACCTTAAAGAAAGGTTCAAATTGTCATCTTTACCGCCATCCCACCCAATAATGATTATATAACAAGGAACCTTGAATAAGGACAACAGTTACTAATAGATTGACAAATAATTAGTTTACCTTAAAAAAATTGTTTGTTGAAAAATGTCATTATTTCATATACATTTTTTTTACCTTTTTGTTTTATTTCCTAAGAAAACATTTGAAGACCTTCCAAACCACTTATAAAGTGTCTGTTAAATTTTGCGAGTCGTGTTTCTGATTCTCAAATTTATTCAAGTCATCAATCAGTTTCATGAAATAAGAATGAAAAATGTGAACTTTTTTTTTTTATAAATGTGCCTTATGTCTTTTTATCACAGCAGCTCAATCTCTAATAATAATAATAATACATTAGACTTTTATAGCGCTTTTCTGAGAACTCAAAGACGCTTAACAAAAAATAAGTTAGCCATAGATACACTCATTGAAATAAACATTCATTATCTTTAAGTGTGTATTGTCAAAGTCATATTATCATTATAAAGTAGAATAGTTGAGTAACTTTTGTTGGCAGCAAAACCATGTGGATAATCACCTACAATTTAACACAACACAGTGTTTCCCATGAAGGACAGTGTGCCTGTGGGAGTGATGGTGGGAGGGTTTGAACTTATTTTAGTCTTATCACAAATACCTTTAATCTGTGCACCTTGCTTCCCTTCAGCTTTTCCCCTCTATCTCTTTATGTTTCTTTTGCCTGAATGGGTTTCCTCTTTTGACTTTCTTCATAACTTGTACAATGTATAAAGTCTCTCACATAATACAACTCCCTTTTTGAAATGTTTCACTTGCATGTGTTTCGTAAGCCTTGTGAGGGGAGGCTTGTTGTTAATGATGTAGCAAATCAAAACAATCCAAAGCTAAGATTTATATGCTACAGCCGCTGAAAACCATTAAACCTAATTAAAAAGGTTCAAGTGTCACATGAAGATGTTCATCTCAGCCAAATTTGTACCCCAATATTTCTATTCGTTAAACATTACAGCAATGTTTGTTTAAAATATTTCACAATATCAGCCAGCAGTTAAAATGCCTTTGTCTATCAGCTATGAAAGACCTTGCATATTTTAATAGAGGCCACTATTTGTACTCTTTCCTGACACATCCCTGAAAAAGTCTGGTCTATCCAACAAGATACATTTCATCCAAAATGTGTTCTGATATAATTAAGCTGCACACAGTATGAGATAAATAAATCCCTCTTTCTGTAACTTTCTGGGCCACCTTGACTGTTGGGAAGCTGCTGCTGTGTTGAAATGTTTCCCTGTCAGATGTTTCCTGTAGTGGTGCCCTCACTGGTTGGGGTTAGGTTAGGTTATGGTTAGGCATAGCAGGATACATAACAGGGAAAACACAAATTGACAGTAAACAGTCAACATAACTTCAGAAGTGTGTGTGTGTTTACCGTGGTTATAGGGTACAGTGGGTTCTGAATGGACAGCAGAAGAACCTTGTTGCCACTGTTGGGGTTATCAGCATTGGTCGGCCTGGTGATTCTTTTGGATGTGGAATAATTAAAGTACGCCTGTTGGCCTGATGAAGAGATGGAAAAAACATTTACACATACAGGATATTTAACCCAGTACAAGATTAGGTAACAAATAAATCACATCAGTGAGTTGTTGTGAAAAATGTATGGATCCAACCTGCGATGTATACAGGCTCCTTGGCACCACAGGACACACAGCGGTCTGCACTTTCGGCTGCAGAGAACTCCACCAGAGCCTGACGCTTGAATGGCATCATCATCACATAACTGAGAAACACAAACATTACAAATGGAATTGATTCTTTTTTTTCCTTTCAAGGATTTCATCTGTTATCCATACTCCACCCTATGGGAACAACACAAAACAACTGATTGGGCTTGAACTTCAGGGTTACATTTTCTGGAGATCTGACACTTGTTAGAAAGTTAAAGAGCGCACTCAGGTCTTTTTCTTTTAAACAAACGTAAAGGACAACAAGCAAAGGCCTTCAACAAACCTGTCAAATCTCTCTTATAAGATTTTTTTTAGGTATTCAGTAGCTATTGTGTGACATGTTTTTTCTAAATTACAATCTTAAAGTATTGCTTTAGTTAAACTATTGCTTTATATATATACAGTACAGTGGATAGTAGATACCACACTCACTGCTCTATCTATATCTGTCTCTCTCTGACACAAACCTCGCATACAAACAACAATCTTACACACACAGTTTCTGCTGTCTCACCATATAGATCCAAACTTCTCCAGGGCATCAATAAGGTCAGCTTCCACCACGGCCTCACACAGACCCCTGACATGGACCACCGGGCTTGGAGAGATGCGATGGGAGTCCTCATCATTATCCTGCAGCCCACACAGGAGACAACAATTGGACTAAATGGTAGTGTTCAAATCAAGCAAATCTGCGGCTTGAAGCATTTTCACACCAGAAGTCTCAACACAGAGGTCATGAAGCCAAAAGTGGAACCTTGAATAACCGCATAAAATACAATGTACAATCAAGATAAACATTCCTTGTAGACATCATTCAGAGTTGAGAGACGACTGACTCTACCACTGAGCCACAGCTGCAAGAAAACAACGTGTTTACAGCCTGTTACAAAAAAAAATATCCGACTAGCTTGTGTCTTAATCGACACACACTGTACCAGGGTAAACATTTTTTATAACTCATCTATTTTGATTTTATGAAGGAGTTATTAATATTAAGGGAAGTGGCTGCTCTGATTGACAGGCAGGCTTGTTGTAGCTTTTAGTCTGGTGGCTTAAGGCCCACCTCACCATTTCGTCTGTTACTAGGTTGACCGAAAGTTAGTTTGAAACAGCATTTCCAATATGGCGACGGGTGTGGGTGGGCTTCAAAACTCCGCTACAGAAACCAATGGGTGATGTCACTGTGACAATTTAAATACAGCCTATGATGAACACACAGAAGGAACTTGACATACACACATACTCAGCCATGCACACACACACAGGGCTGTTCTGCCTCACCAGCTATGATGTAACATGTCACCACCATCTTCCCCCAATTCTGTCTCTGTTACAACCTCAGATGACGAATAAGGGGCGCCCTGCCATTCCACCTCTGTGCGAAACACATTGCAGGTGAGACATACCAAAGGCTCAAGTATCCCTCTTTCAACTGGCAGTATACAAGAGTCAACTGATTCATGGATTCTTCCTAGGTGGATTTAAATGGCCAGGCTGTTGCTAGTAATGTAAAGGTGGGTGTGTTATTTTTTGGCTCACAACAGTCCCTCCTAGTAACAGCAGAGCATGGTTAGTTACTTGCCATAATCAACTTTAAAATGGTAACAAGGCACGCCTTTACGGCCGCAGTCTAAATTCCAATGGCTGCTTCCAAGTATTACAAAGGTGACCCAATAAAGTAGCCATGGAGGAAGCTCAGTGGTAGAGTTGGTCGCTCTCAACCAGAAGATCAGGGGTCTGATCCCCAGCTCCTGCAGGCATATCTCGATGTGTCCTTGGCCAAGACCCTGAACCCCAAATTGCTCCCACTGCTGTGTCAGCAGGGTGTGAATGTGTATGGATGGAACAAGTTAATTCTGATGGACACTTTACATAGCAGCCTCTGCCATCTGTATGTGGGTGAATGTTACATGCAGTATAATAAATGCAAAGGGATTGTTTCATATGTAACCAGTCAGCTGCTACACAACCTGCAAGTCAGCTTCAGATTACTCAGAAAAACAATAAGCTTCTCTGTTGACGATTAAGAATAAGTGAAAACTCGATTTAGTTAAAAAAGTTTAATTTAAAAAAATGTTGGTCATCGATGACAAGCAGGAGATCAGTGTTCACTTACTGTAAGGGTTGCAGTGCTGGCTAAAGCCAAGTTGCAACACAAGAAGGCTTTTTTGGACTTAGTTATGAATGTGGAGCAGTCTGGAACTCAGAATCAGGACACAGGCTGAATACAGAAGAAGGAGTGAGTGAGAAATAGAGAGAGAAAGAGAGAGTATATTGGAAAAGAAATTCTTATCAAATCCAATATAAATCCTTTCCTTTTTGTCCTTTCCTTTCAAATTGACATTCCTTTTAGTCTATTTATAGAACCACATGCCTCATCTGAGCATTTGGAGAGAAAAAAAAAGCAAGACACTAACTTCTGTAGTTTTCCTGGCTGCTGGCTTCTCTCTTTCATATATGTTGGATATATTTCTGTACACACAGCACATCCATTGTGCAGGCTTCAAAGGATCAGCCATATTTAAAAACAGTTTTTAAGAACTTGATTTCCAGGGGGGTAGTGGACAGAACACAGATAAACAAACGTTGCATTTAAAAAGTAACCCAGGGAAAGCTTGTTTTTGAAAACCCTCAGTGGATTTCAATCCTGACCTGCTGCAGTGAACTCCAGCTGTATCAAGGGTTCACTGTTGGGTCCGGCTACAGGTAAAAAAGAACCTTCTTCTGACCATACCAAACCACACCCATCAGTGATGCTGGCTACGTTAAGATGCGACATATTGCTTCAAAAAAAAAGAGTTCAAAAACACAGCGTTGAAATATATTTGTTCAGTTAGTAACCCTCACTAGCATCAAGTAAAATAGCAACATGCTAATTACATAGAACTAGGACAGAATCACAAGTATGGCACTGGTATCGCCATAGCACTATTGTAAAAATCCACGCCCCCTTTTATCTATTGTTATAAGACAATGCAGAGATCATAAAGGCGTTTACTATTTTTTTTAAGTTTAGAGTCATATTGTTTAAACTACAGGGACTATCATGTGCCTGCTTTTAACACTGAGGGTTTGATCCTACATTTGCAGTATTGTGTACCATGGAAGCTTCTTTCAGCATATTTCTTTCTAAAATCCCTTTGAATCTTCACGTTCTAAGTCAGCAGTCTGAAAATATATCCTCCCTCTCGCTCTCCTTCTCTCTCTCTCTCAGTGCAGCAGCCTGCAGAGAAATCGAATGGACAGGCCACAGCTTCTCACTGCTCTCACCTAAACTTGAATTCTTGCTCTTAGTTATGAGCTCTCGCACTAACACATACACTGTAGCTTACACTTAAATCCCCCTGGCAACAGGAAGTGTTAATGGTTTGGATTTAGAAGATAATTACGATGACACTGAAAAGCCTGGTTCTTCACTAATAATCGGTTGTGCAATATTTGATGTTGTTAATGATTTTGTCCAGAAACTAGAGAAACAATATGACATACTTCAGTGCTGATTCAAGGTCGCAGTTACTTTTATAAATACCTTTCTTTTCTCTGGATTATTATTCTTTTTGTGTATCTATTATTAGGTATCTGAATTTTTCCCTTGTAATTCACCAGGCTATACACTACATGAAGTGAACCTAAAGTGATGTGTGTATGCTATTAGACTACTTGGATAAGTGTACCTGGTTTTAAAAAACTGTTATAAAGATCATACATAAAGACAATACTTGCTGTAGCTGTGGTGGATAATGATCTGCAGTGGGGCTGAACAAAGATTATGTGTTGATGGTGGTGGAAGACTTTCAGTTTAATAAAGTCATAAACGTGGTGACCCATACATTTCTTTTGTAGTTGACATAAGTTATTAAAAGATGAAGTTATTTGTGGTAGTGATATTTTTTCAGTATAACCCCCGTCATGTGTATGGTGAAGCAGTAGTTCATTCTATTCATGGTCCTATGTTGTCTAGGTAGCACTACACCACTCCTATTCACCATCATCTATCTCATTTCAGCTTCCTCTTAAAACCGACCTCTGTTGGCTTTTGATGTGGTAAGTCAAGTCAAGTCAAAGTTTATTCACATAGCACATTTAAAACAACCTCAGATGTCCAAAGTGCTGTACAGGTATTAAACACAATATAACAGGACGAATATGAAGGCAGCGGTTGTCACACAATAAGTGGAATCATTCCAAAGTACAGGACTACAGCAGGCTGGATGATCACCACATGGTTTCATTTTCAGATATACATGTTGTGAATTTTTTCATTGCTACAGATCACCAATTTGCAGATCACAAATCACAAGTACAATTAAATGATTGCTACTCAATCAAAGTATGCAAGTTGATCCTAGTTCATTCTCTACATATGTTGTCTTCATTTTATAACTACAGTGCAGTGTTATTCCGAAAAACTTCAACCAAGATCAGCAAAATCAAACATGTCTGTTCAGACAACGAAACTAGCTGCTTCAACAGGCAGTAGATTATAATCAGTTTTAACCCCAAATCTCCAATCTTAGAATGGAGCCACAGAAGACTTTTTAAATTAGATTTAAGTGGTACAAGCTACAGTACATTCTTTCTGTATGTGTGTTTAAGAGCATCAGCTTTCTTCCCAGCAGAAGATATCATTTTCTAAAACAAATGTTATTTGGGCCATCACGTTTGTCTAATTTCCTACCCTTATGAAGATGACGTTTTAGAAATCAGATCACTTCAGAATGCTAAAAGTAAGCATGTATCTGAAGTGCATGTAAACAAACTAGCTGTAACTGAGTTATCCATTTCAAGTGACCATCAACTTGACAGGTGAACTGGCTAAAACCTTTGATCATTTGTTCTTCAGACGACTTTAAACAGATTTGAACTTCAATAGCATTACAGCTGACGCATCCAGACACAATATAACAAAGCTCACAGGCCCTCTGGAGCAGGACTCCGCTCTTAAGGGTTCTTTGATTTGGCTGTGAAGATTACATAACAACTATCGAAATAATCATTTGTTTTACAGATATCTTTTTCAATTATTGTATCACTGTCCTCTCTCTTCTTCTTCTTTTTTCCATTTTGTGATTTTGTGCTTCATGTACACACTTGTAAAACAGGACACCCTTACCTCAATGAATAACACACATAAGTAGCCCATCCATCTCCCTAATCACACTCTAATGACCAGATGCCGTGTGGGTGGCTTGTAACTGTGTACTGTCCTTGCATACCTGAGTGTTGGTGGAAACTAGACTACATGCATGTAATGCTGATCACAGAGCAAGGTGATACCACCTTCACTCAGGACTAAGGCTAAATGAGCTGAGGGATTATTTTCTTTTCCTCTGTTGAACCTCCTCCAAACCGGAGACTGAGAGACATGGATGGAAGCAAGTAGGGTTGAAGAGATTCACTGATCCAAATCAACCAATTTTATCGTTAGAGATGCAAGTGCATCAATCTGCTGAGCTCTGGATCGGAAGAATGTAATTGCTTTGTTGAAAAGTGATTGATGTCTGATGATGTCTTGAATTGATTTCACTATTATTTTTACACAACAGTAATGCTCTCCTTATTTAGCCAGACAAACAGAACCCTGTCATACATTTTTCCCCATCTCCCTTAAAGTTAAAATGGCTTGAATCGGTGTCTCCCTGTGCAATTCAATCATGTTTTAAGTGTTAGCTGGGCTTTGCATAAGCCATCAAGAGAGATGTACAGAAGATTTCTGAACTAATAATAACATGTTTTCATATCTCTCTCTCTCTCTCTCTCTCTCTCTAATAAGCTGTCAAAACGAGACACCTGGAGATGGTTGAGCGATAATGACTTCAGTTCAAATACATAATGTCAAAATATTTGTTTGTACAGCACGCCTAGTGTTTTGTCACTTGGAAAAGAAAGAAACATAAGGACATGTTATTTTGAAATGACACATTGTTATCATACATTGTCACATTACTTGGGATAAAATTGTCATAAAGTATTGGAACAGATCAGATTGCAACGCATCAAACCAAATCCCATGAATACATAAATAAGAAACATGATATAAATATGTCCTTAGAGAGTTTCATCTGAAGTGTTTATTTGAAGCAATATCTAATCGTGAAGACGCCGTTGTCGACTGTTGTGTAAAGTAGCAAGGTGTTAGCATTATATTCGCACTGACTCACACACCTTCTCCTTTATTACTGAGTTAAGACAAATTAGCTTTTATTTACCGAACCTTATGAAAGAAACTGGCCATAATTAGAAAACAGCTTTTTTAGTATATTCTAAATATTTTTTGTTATAATATAGTGCTGACAAAATGTTGTAATGTTTTAAATGCTGTATCAACACTTACCTTACTCTTTACACCTTTTGTGAAAGCATGTCAGTTATGTGATATATATAATCATAATCATAAGCTGTGCTTAATGGTACACAACACCTGGCTCAGCCCAGGGTATGTCCTTTTTAAAAGCCTGTTTTTTGGTCTTTTACACCTCTCGCTTTTAGCACTATAGCATCTGTACATGGGGTGCAGGACCTAAATGCTAGGCCAACCGATGTCCAATAGGAGACATCCTTTAGACTGTTCGGGATTTCTAAGACATTGGTATGGTTCAACCAAATCCACTGAACAGGAAATAATGGCCATCGCCAGCTAGACAGACAGGCGGAGCTACTTGCTGTCCAATGTTTGCACTCTGTGGCATTACTAAACCATGTTGTTCGTAGCTTTAAAGAAATTAAGGACTGGGACATGACCGCAAATGTTAAAGGCTCTGGGAAATAACATGCCAGTTACAGCACTGAATGTGAAGTATCAATTTGAAGGTATAATATGTAGAATTTGGTTGCTAATGTTTTGTTTACATTAAAATATGTAGATTAATTAAAAATGGACTAAACCCATGTTATATATATTTTATTGTTGAGTACTTGCATTATGTCAAATATTTCCAACAGTTATCAAAGCCAGAGAAATCCCTAATTTTATAGTTGTCACGGTCCGTGTCTTGTCGGCAGCAGCCATGATGAGCTGCCACGATAGACACGAAATGTTGATCGTTGCCAAGGAAACACAGGATGTTACGTAAAAGACCACTGCATAAGCTAGCGGGAGCTGCTACTGAAAGCTGCCGTTCTGTTGCTGTATGTGCTGCTTTGATAAAAACGTCATGTAAATTAGACTTGGATACATCGTCGGTAAACGTGTTTTCTTTCCCAGGTCGGTTTCGCAAGGTTCGCATTGACTACGGTCAACACAGAGTTCGTTTTCACCGGGGGGGGGGAGTAGCAGAGAGAATCACTCCCATGATTCCCCGTGAGCCTCGACGTCATCTTTTGTGATTGTTTTGATTGAGAGTCCCCTGGCGGTGGATTTTTCATACTGTGTGTTTAAGTCCAGCAATTGATATGTTAGTTGAGTTTTAGTCACTGCAAGGGCGAAAGTCCCAGTTGAAAAGAACACTCTGCACATTATAATAAGTTTTGAGAGCATTTAAAGAGAGTAAGAGATAAGATCAGCTTAATGTCAG
Source organism: Tautogolabrus adspersus (assembly GCA_020745685.1). Classification (NCBI taxonomy): domain Eukaryota; kingdom Metazoa; phylum Chordata; class Actinopteri; order Labriformes; family Labridae; genus Tautogolabrus; species Tautogolabrus adspersus. Next base: position 9,356,521 of record CM036541.1, on the reverse strand, counting down.
TTAACATGTATGTGGTGACAAAAGGGAAGTTAAACATTGAAGAGAAAGAGAGAGATACAAACTAGAAGTTGAGGATAAATCTGTTGATAGTTTTTAATCTTACTAATCAAAGCACTTTACACCACTTCTCAAAAACTCACACGTTCACATACATATTCTTCCACATAAGGTGCCTGTTCATCGGGATCTAATTTGAATGTGCACTCTCTCACACACCGTGCTACGCCTTTGAGAGATATATCAAGCCTTTAGTGTCTTGCTAAGGGACGCCTTCGCATGCAGCTGAGGACAAACCTGCTTTATCCCCTGTGCCATAGGGTCAGAGAACGGTTATTTTATTGGGCAGGCTTTTTAATCATTTTCATTATTCAAAATGTGTATGCATTAAACATGAAATATATTTCTATCTGGAACAGAAAGTTACAAGTTCTGGTTTCACTTTGGGCCTCTTGGTTGTCAATTATCCATCATGTGCCAAAATAATGCTTTCCATACATCAAATTATTCAGTGGGAGTAGTTGAGGTAAACTACATCTAACTTAAGACTGATCATTTACTGACTTGTCTTGTAAATGTTATGGCAGAGCCAATGAATTGTATAGGAAGTTTATACTTAGCCTGTTTTTTTTAATACAAGCATAACAAAACTAAACAGGTTCAGTAAAAAAGAGAAGTGACAAAAACTGTGTGTGCTGACAAATCATACCATTTCTAAACCAAACATCCTGGAGTGAAGTAAAAGAAATAGCCAAAGTTGAAAGCAATTTCATCACCTCACTTTAATTCACTACCCTGGCTGACACTAACATTTAATGGAAAATGGAGTGAATGGAACCTGTGATTTTTAAGATAATACATACAGTACATATTTGACAGAAAGTTTGGATAGATAATGAAACTAGCTGAATCAAATCCTCAATGGATTAGTCAAATTACTTCAAAATACAAAAGGAGTATTTGGGTCTCTCTTAACTGATAGCTTTAGACTTTCTCCAAACGCAAAAATAAACTCAGATTCAATGGCAGCAACATGGTCTATTCTATCACTGACATACAATCAGAGATTCAAAATGATCCAGAAAATAAGAAGCTGTAGAAAGCAGTTTTGTTTTTCGAATTGCCTAGTGAGCATTCATTTTGATCTTAATTAGTTGCCAAGAGGGACCTGTATTATTTCAAGACATTAACCATTACAACCACAAACAGTTGTTGCACAGTTGTCCCCCAATAACAAAGATTACCGCTATGAGCAAATATGCAATATAAGAAAGCTGTGATGAGATTATATTTGTATGTAAATCATAAAGCATTTCTCTTGTAAAAATTAACAACTTACATGCGATGCATGCAGAACAATTACTTGTGAAACATCATGGCAACATGTACAAATCAGGTATGTGCAGTGCAACACATGCTTTTGGCCACAACACTTTTCCAAACTTAAAACGGAAGCTGTGGTTTGACCTGTTGTGCCTTTTGGTGTGCCATTGGGCTGGTACTCATACGCTTCTATGTGTTCTGAAGTCTAAAGACTTAACTGTGAGATTGGAATCCTGCAGCCACACCTGAATCTAAATGTATTATTATTATTATTATTATTATTATTATTATTATTATTATGTACAAATTAAAGCTAAGGTAGTAAACTTACATAAAAAACAGGAAGATTATGCTAGGTTTGTAATTATCCAACTGTAGAATTGCCAAACACGTGAACATACACTTCCTCATCACTATTACGACATGAGTGATCTTGTGAGAGAAATGCAGCTAATGAGGTCAGCAATTACTATATCTGACAACTTTTTTGTGCAGGACTCAACTCATGAGCAATCTATGCAGTGCAGAATGCATTAAGGGAGTTTGTAGAGACTGTAATTGTTACTATTATCTAATTTCATACACAATAAATAGCATGCTTGACTTATCACAGGTCACCACAGCCACTGATATGAGATTGTTTTATATGCTGACATACAATAATTGACAATATAAAAGTGAGATTTATTTCTGTTTTTTTAAACAAAATTTTAATTAGCCTAATATATTTGAATTACCAGTATATTAATAATTGAACATCAGGAAACCATCTTAGTTGTAATCGAAAATGTGTAATTATTTTTGTTTTGAAAAAGGGAGCTTTGATAGCCAACATCTTATATGTGATGATCGGTGCTGACCATAGGTGCTGACATTAAGGACCTGTAGAGCGTGACAGCCAGCTAGGGGATGTTGGTCACTGACACAATGACACGGATGCGCGCACACGCACGCGGTCGCTAGTGATGCTCTGCTGCAGGGTAACGTCGTTAGATAACATTTTTTGCGCTCCTTACCCTCCGTCCTGCTCCGTACTGGTTGGCACTCCACCGGGCCCGGTTGTCTACAGATGACTCCCCGTTGCCGGTCAGCGAGCCGGTGTCCGAATCCTCCCCCTCCTCCAGCTCCTCCTCCCCCTCCTCTCTCTCCTCCGTCTCCCTCTCCTCTGTTTTCAGCCGCTTCGCCGCCCTTCCGTAGTCCCCTTCCTCCCGCTGCCTGGCTCCTTCTACCGTCGACATGCTCGCGGCTGCGGTGAACCTGTTGTAGAACGCGACAGTGGTTGTCTGGTCAAACAGACACGTCCATGTCCAGAAGTTATCCCTTAGAGCTTCCTCATGAAACGTCCACCTTATACCTGTGTCTGCTTGCTCGCTTGTCCTTGTCACAGTCTGTGTCTGTCTCTTTATCGTTCTTCGATACCAGTGATTTTTTTGTGGAAGTGTGAGTGGACTGGACACAACCCGCCCCATACTGTTCTCTTATTGGTAAATGTGGTCCTGCAGCTTGGAAATACGGCGTATGATTGGCCGTTGTCGGTACGTCAACAAGCAGCTCTCTACACGCTGCAGAGGAGTGCGCAGAGAGGGGGAATAGAGGGGAATGGTGGGTTAGCTAAAACAGAAGAAGACTGGTTTAAAATTGCAGATCACAGGAAAAGAGAACAAGACACTGCCTGCCTTAGTTTATGTGCTGCATCATTCACAGAATACTTGCTATCCATGATGTCTTCATTATTTTTTCACAAGAACCACTAAACCTTAGCCTACAACTGTATGAAGCCAATGTAGATCCTGGCTGAAGCTCTGTAGGCCTAGGACCACATTTTTATTAGTTCGCTTAAAAATCCCCAAAATGTCAAGCCTAGTTTATTTTGGCATCTGTAGCCTTGCAGCAATTCACACTCCCAACTTTAAAAACGTGAATATTATAACTTCCTTATTTGAGGCACAGAAAAAAAACCAAGACATTTTACATCAGTCTTTGTGTGTTGTTTTGGTGTTGGAGTCTGTTTAACAGTCCCAACAACAGGTTGAACTGGGATTAGAAGGGGGAGCCTTGGCACCTGAAGGTTGGGTGTTCCCATTGGTGGAGTGAGGTGGGTAAAGCAGGTTAATCATGAATATGAACCAACTAGCCTAATTTAACACAATAGAATATTTTCGGTGGAAAGCATTATCAAGCAATTCTGAAACTTCACCTATTGGTCCAGTTTTCAGCTATAAGTGAGCTGTGAAACTGAATTTTACTGATTAAAACATCATGTCAACAGGATTTGGTTAGTATCCTTTTTCCTGTTAATTCATAAGAATGTATCCAGCATTTACAATTTATTTCAGTCATAATTTTACAGAGTATGTGCAGTACTAAATGTGTGCAGCTGGTGCCACCCCAAAATCCAAGATGGGCTGATTGCATGTTAGGGAGGGACTTACTGTATGTTCTAATCAACTGTTTAGACTGTGTTGTAACAGGTTGCTATTTGCTCTTGTGGTGTTTCAATGCAAAACAGTGTATCTGTTCTTCTGTACATCTTTTGGTTTCCTTAAAGAATTTAGAATGAGAGACTTTTAATTTGCCCCTCTGTTTTGTTATTTTTTTACTTGAAAAACCTATAAACAAATATGTCATATGTGTATGATGTATTAATGTTAAAAGTTTAAGTGCTTAGTAGAGACAGAAATGGTAAATACATTATATTCAGACATATGTGTGTGCACATGACTTCATGCCATCCCTGCAAAATGGGCCATCAAAGTTTGAAAAGTCTGGACATACCTCTTCACATACGTAAGGTTATCAAAGACTCACAGAGTTAAAAACGTTAAATCAATAGTCAATCAATTTGCTTATTTAAAGTAATTTTTCTCTCTGGCAGAACCATGATGGTCACTATAAGGGAGGAAAAAATGTGTGGATAAATCTACATGTGGCTCAGCTGGTAGAGTCGTCGTCTCTCAACTGGAAGGTCGAGGGTTCGATCCCCAGCTCCTGCAACAACATGTCTGATGTGTCCTTGGGCAAGACACCTAACTCCGAATTGCTCCCGCTGCTTCGTCGGTGGCATATGAATGCATATGATTTGGATTAGTTACTTCAGATGGTCTCACTACATAGAATCCTATACCATCAGTGTGTGAATGGATAGGTGTGACATGCTGTGTAAAAGCGCTTTGAGTAGTCAGAAGACTAGAAAAGCGCTTTACAAGCTCAAGTCCATTTACCATTTACCATGTGCTGTCCTGTATGGTTTCGACCTCTTTTGTCACTCAGGTTGTGTTTTTATGCTCTCAGTGCAAGTCAATAAAGGCTTGATTTATTTATTCAAATTAATACCTGCAAATTTTAAGGGCCATCATTTCATCATTTAACCATCAGGTCGAGATTTTTATTTGTCCTATACTTTGGTCAATGGCCAAATACCTGCAAACTGACACACATTAACATCAGCTTTCTTGTTGTCAACGTATCCCATCTGCAGACCCAATCCAACATTCAGATGATTCTATTAAAAGGGGCCATAAAGTAATTGTAACAACAAAAAGTCTTTGAAAGACATCAGCTGGGGGCGCAGATGGCCTAGCGGTTAGGTTGCGCCCCAGTTAGAGGCTATAGTCCTCTATGTGGTGGTCCTGGTTCAAGACGAACCTGAGTCTCCTTCCCCACATGTCAGTCCCCACTCTCTCCCTGATTTCCTTCTCTATCCACTGTCCTATCCAAATATAGGCTAAAAGCCCCAAAATAAAAATCTTTAAAAAGACGTCATGAGCCGCACTGCTTCATGCGAATTGTTCTATCTCCACAGTAAACACACACAGTTTTGTTTTTTAAACTCAGAATCAGAATCAGAATCAGCTTTATTGGCGGTATGTTTAACAAACTAAATGCAATATTTCCCTATGTTTGACATTTATTAAACTATATGGGCTAGCTGTTTGAACTTAGTAATTTAAACAATATAATACTTTTAATATAGATGATTTAATAGATGTTTTTTCAAAGATCTATTACATTAGTAGAAACAAAAGGGCTATTTTACCTCTTGTTTTAAATTTGAATAAAAGAGCATGCTAAGTGGAATTTTCAATGATGAGTGAACTGTGCAGAATATAAAAAAACAACAACTTTGACATGACCCTTGCATGCATTGCAGTGTCACAAGCTTGCAGCCAAAGAACAAACCTGTTGTCTTGTGTAATGCATATACTGTATGTGGTTTTAACATGTTTAGGTGTGTATCTTGTTTGTGCTCTTGTGGCGATGCTTTTGCTGACTGGGAGTGAGGTAACTAAGAGAATAATGCAATATCACAGCCTGTTTCTCCCTGTCAAACACCATAGATGTAGTCTACTTAATCCTACTCTGTATCTTACTTTCCCACGCTGCATGTTTTCACAAGAACGCTGTGATTCGGAACAACTTTCAGGTAGCTTGGCCTGTTGGACAAGACTGCACCTGATACGTACTCTCACGTACTCTCTCACATACACACACGCACACACACACACACACACACACACACACACACACACAACACACACACACACACACACACACACACACACACATAATGGGTGGGAAGTGGTGGAGAGGGCATACGAGTCAGTACCAAAATCAGCATGCATTTGTATATGTTACGTATATAACATATACACTATGCAAAACTAAAAGCATTGCATTTTTAAAGAGTTGATTAATTAGATGGCAAAAAGTTGCAGAGGGCATGACTGTAGCGTGCTATTGTGTCCTCAATGATTGATTTGAAAAATTTCAATAATTCAGAGAGATTGTGATTTAGAACTCTTAACTATCTCCTATAGCCTATATCATTTACAGTTAAATGAGCTTGGCGTTTCACATATCATATACACCAGTCATAACGACCTGTCCTCATCTTGACAGTGTAATGTGAAAATGTAGAAAACCACACACAGTGCAGTGACCACACACAGACCAGCTCATCAATGTTGATCATCAAGCCTGCTGTCTGTCATATAGGCCTCTAAATTAAGAGGTGAAATTAGACGCAGTATCCAGTTTTCTACCTTACCAATTGCCTTCTGATATCGCTTTCATTTTTTTACGGCAATATTCAAAAACAAACAAACAGAGGAACCAATGGCAGATGGTACTGCGCAGAAATAACTGTATAACTCTGAATGAAATACTGTGCTTTTAAAATGTAATACCAAGCAAAAAGAGCAGAGAACTGGCTGATAATGTGAATCTTGTCAGCGTTTCCTCCTTTTGCTGTTGAACTGACACACAAGTTAATATAAGTTATCGTCATATTCAGAATGAAATGTCATAACGTTAACTTCACAGATTTTTGAGTCAAAGGACTGTAATGAACAAAATTGCCTTCTTTTATGAAATAGTGGAAAACTGAGATTTCATAGGCTAAACTATATTTTTTGAGAATATTAAAACTAAGTGGAATAAATAAACAACCACAATGCTTTAATAAGGCAGCCAGTTACCTACATCACCCTGGCCAATGACACTCTGGCTGTGTCAATTTTACAATCTATGAAAACAACATAGCATGAATTTGAGTCACATTTCTGTACCGAACTAGGCTTGGCTCCTAGATGCTCACCATCTGCCCAATAGTATCATTGGTCTGCTCAAATTAGCAATTTGAACTAATGAGCCCAACAAAAAGGTTTAAAATTAAATATATAACAGAGTTGTATGAAGCTCTGTTTGCATGCACACAGACCATTTTATTCCAAAGAGCTGACTATAATTCATCAGAGCGGATTACAAGCATCTGTCGTTAAAGAGATAGTACTTTTTAATAGTCAAAATAACAAACAGCAGAATTTAAAAGCAAAGTATTTTTTTAAAACAGCCAAAGCGATAATAAATTATGAAATTATTTGTCAGTTCATGGAATGAAATTCAGCCCAGTGTGACCATTGGAAATGCTGCATCTTTCCCTTATGTAACAATATATTTTTTGGGAATGCAAAATCTCACTTCCAACGCAGTTTGTTCCCAAGTGCAGCTTCACATGGTTCACGCACGGCTCCACTCTCTTTCTCTTACTGTTACAGAGTGAAGCTACGTGCCAGGTTCTCCCTCCCACTCACCACCTCATCAGTTTTCTGTTCCTGTAGCAGGCTCTCTCTCACCACTCATTGTTATGTCTTTTCAACATCCTCTTCTAAGGCACGTTGTTCTTTGGAAAGATTTACATATTACACATTTTTGTCTGACTTGTGTAAGATCACATGAAATTTTGAGAGACTTAACAGAATCAAGAATCATGTTTTATTTACTTTCTTTATGACCATAAGGGGCAGATGGTGGGGAGAGTTGCTGGGTCAGGATGGTAGAATGCAGTATTGGACAAAAACACAGACAGACTCAGATGTTTTGATTACAGTCACACTCTCTCAGGACTGTTTTTTAACACAGCACTTTTAATTCCATACCTGTCCATGGTTAAACATCCATATTTTTCATGGAAGACTAAATAATGCTTTCATATTTCCATTTGCCTTGTGTTTTACAAATAAGCCAAGTAATTAAAAGATAATCAATATAGCTTGGCACGTGTTCTGTGGAAAATAAGGGGAGCCAACTTTAAATGAAATTGTAAAACAAGATAATCAATTTCATTTCAGTTTTTAAACATTTTCTCTACACCGAACAAAGAAAATGACAGCTTCACTGTCAATTCATCTTCATTTTGTACTTCTTAAGCTACCACTGGTAATATGTTTTAAAACAGTTTATTGAATTAGTAGACCATTTCAAAATTGCCATTATTAAATCAAAAGAGAATATGTAAACTGTGATATTAAAAAAGTGTGTTACTTCAGTTGAACTGAAATCACAGTGAGTCACATTTCGTCAAATAATGTAAACGTGTTTCAATAATGAACAGGTAAAAAAAACCCAGAAAAACAGACTCTGGGTGAATATCGAGGATGCATGGCGAAAGTGTTACACTGAAGGACATAAAACAGAAAAACAAAAACCTGTGACGACATTGCGGACAGAGTGCCAGAGATTTTTTAGAGTTTGTTAGAGTGGTCAAAGAAGCCTTACTCCCTTTTAGCTTTTGTACTGATCATGTTATTTGAAAATATATTTGGGTAAAATGTTGTGGAATTCATTTCAGTGATTAGAGGTACAATATCTGAGGGTGCATTAATGTCATACACAGGGTGGATGTGGATCAGTGGTAGAATCAGTCTTCTCACAATCTGAAGGTTGGAAGTTCCATCCCAGCACCTGCAGTCCACATTCTTGTTTTATAGCGAGACAATATAAAATTGCTATGGACACAATACATAGAATCCTCTGCCATCAGTGAATGTGTGTGTGTGAATGGTTGAATGTGACCTGAAGTGTAAAAGCATTATGAGTGGAGAAGACTGGAGAAGTTCTGTGTAAATTAACTGTAGGAACCCAAGCCCTCTTGCATGAAATGCCGCTGCTGTTTCATGTCACTGACAAATAAAAGCTGTCTCGCTATAAAACAAGAATGTCAGAAAGCTACAGGGCTTTACTAAGCTCCATTTTCTGTTCGTTTCTCCAGCTCTGTGGCAGCAAGGCACACAAGTTCTATCACGTTCTATGATATCTCAGATTTTGAAAGCCTCTGTGAGTGCAGATAAGAGGTTGCCATGGCAACATGTGCCTCTTGGCAGAGTAGTAGGTTGCCCTTTCACCGAAACTTACCTCCTCACCTAATGTTCTAGAAATAGCTTAGCCTTTGCAAAACTGTTGAACACGCATGTGAATTATGTCACATAAAAGTTAACAATGTTGACAACCTGACTACTCTCTGATTCCTTTAACTGTTACATAAATGGGATTGATGGACCATAACCAATCAATGAACAATGACCCATATAATACTGAAGAAACAAAATGCAATAGTCAAATTAAGTGATAGACTCGTCGTTTCATTTTATAATTTAATTTTAATAAAGAATTTCATTGCACAGGATTTAACTTGAACAATTGTTTTTATTCATATTATAAGCATATTTTTTACTGCCCCGCACCTGACATACCCACACTAATTATTCTGCCTGCAAAGACTGCTATAGCAGTGGTCTTCACTTTAAAAGAAAAATCTTTATCGGGGCGCCAGTAGCCTAGTGGTTAGTGCACGCTGCCCATGTGCGGAGGCTGCGGTGCTCCATGCTCCCGCATGTCATTCCCCACTCTCTCTGTCCCCAATTTCTGACTCTATCCACCTGTCCTGTCTCTAAAATAAAGGCAAAATACGCCCGGAAATGAAACTTAAAAAAAGGATCTTTATCAAATTACACAGGTACACAGTCAGGAGCTGGTACATGATTATAGTACACAGTTTGAATAATACAATGTTATAATGCAATTCATTTTCCACTTAATAACACCGAGATTTCTACTCTGCTGTCTTGCAGTTAGTTAAGTTCAGATCAGGCAGTGGTGAAAGTGTAACGGGTGATATGGTGGTAGACCTCACCAGCACGCAGAAGACAATCAGGAAACGAAGCCTAAAGACAGGCAAAGGCAAAGAAGGCTAGTCAGACAAACAGCAATACAGAGAGAATGAAAGGCAACAAATAATGCTGATCTTAATGTAGCTGTTACAAGATACTTTCCATGTGGCATTCATACCATTTCATATTTGGTTGTAATGGGGTATCTATATAATAATTCCCAATCGCTTATGTGATTCATATTTTACCCCAATGTGAGAGACAGACATCTGAGTCTGGAAAACTAAACTTTAATGGCTTAAATGAAGAATAAGATGTGATAAGATGAGTCCTTTCTTCTTTGATTGACTTTCTATACCTCTAGGTCCTGTTCAAAGTGTACAAGCCAACATTAAAACATGTTTACATATCAAATGTGAATGTGTTTACGATGGAGTTATATTATTCCAATTTTTTGCTTTGCTTAACCTGCTGGCAGCTGATGGCATGTGTTTGTGACCAAACCCAAGATCGTTGACTTGGCACACCAGTATGAGTCCCCCACTTATAGAATGAATCATTATGCACATCACATTTTACATGGAGTAAAGTCCAACATGGACTGAATCATTTGTATCATTACTGTCAGCCAAGCAATGTATTAAATAGATATAATGGAATCCAGACCCTCATCTGAATTCTTGTTGTGTTCTGTGCGTGTGAGTAGTCCCCTCAAACATCGGCTTTGTATGAGAGAAGCTCTAACTATTATCCCCCTACCTGATTGACAGCGTCAGGCCAATTCTGTGTCTCAAGACAGAAGGAGCTGTGCTTCCCATATCGAGACCCGGCCTTTCCTGTCATAGAGCCATCCAGATAGTTGGCAGTGTAAAACTGCATCCCTGGTTGGTTGGTAGAGACCTCCAGGACACGCCCACTGGCTGGGTGACACACTCTGAGATAAATGGAGAAATTTCATGGCAAAATATAATAAACACAATGGCACAAGTGTTGTTGTGTTGTCGTGTGTGTGTGGTGGTATGACAAAAAAACAAACATGATACAGCAAACCTGGCAGCATGCCTCTCCGTCCAGGCATCTCTGGGTGATGACAGACAAAAGTTGTGGTCAAAACCTGGGCCTGGAACTTCCTTCAGCCGAGCGCCAATCAAAACAGGCATTTTGAGGTCAAAGGGCGTGCCTTCCACTCCTCGGACCTCTCCTGTGAATAGTTTAGGTTGTTATTGAATGATTCTTCAACCCCTGAGGGTCATATTATCATATTGTGGAAAGAATATCAAAAGGGCCTGGTTTTCTAAACCAGTCATACAACTGAGAGGACATCAAGAAGAAAGCATCCGACATGTGGATCTGGCATTCAAAATGTAAGTGCACAATGTAAACTAAACATATGCTTTGTATTGTATTTTAAAGAGAAGATGACACTGTTTACAGTTTTGAATAAATGTTTCATATTTTCAAATAATACAACATAGAAAAGGTAGAGACCTGCTCTTTTTGTAAAGTTTAATGACATAACTGTTGTATTTGGTGCAATAAAAGTAAAAGATAATTTAGGGATTGCCACAAAGTTAAAAACAACATAAATTTGCCTTGTGAACTTCACTCACACAATCCCCTGACTGTTATTTGGACACACTCACAGCCTGTTAGTCTCCCAAGTGTAATGTCATAACACACCCTATGTTAAGCCTCCTCTTGCTGAAATGTTCTTTTTTTTGTGTTAACTGTTGTTGTGCTGCTTCAGTGTTGTGATAAAATGTATACTTTTATGATTGCTGCCTCTTATGACAAAATAAAACACAGATACAGGCTAACGACAACAGCTCTGTTGCGTATTTACTTTCTCCTTTTAAAATTAATGATCACAAATAGAGTAAGACGTAAAGGAAAAACTTAACCTTACTGCCAAACAGCCCACCAGAGGGCAGACTGGGTCATTGTTTAAGAAAAAAAGGCCCCACAATGCCAGCATTTTCACTTGTATACCCCTTCTAAGAGGCATCATTTTTTGTTGAGAAAAAAAGGTCAGATCCTTGTCATTTTTGAGGCATAACATGATGTAGTATTAAAACATGTAGATGCAATTTCTTTTTACCTGTGGGAATCGATGTGTCATCCACAGGCAGGTAGGACTGAGCATTTATGGACACTTGGTGGTCATAGATATCAGTCTCCCCCTGTTCATGCATGTACACACACACACACACACACACACACACACACACACCAAACAAAGTTTCTAATAAACTCTTGGCTCTTCATTATGAAGGAATACATTTTATTATTTTTGTATGCACAGTAGTGCAGAGTAGTATGGATGTATGATGTATACAAGTATAGATGATGTTACTTCCTGTTGGTGCGGTCATTGTTTTCAAATTACAAAACCATCGGATATTCAAATTGTTTCAAAGGCATTACTATCTCTGTGTATTCATGTATGAGGCTTGTGTTACTTAACCTTGTTGATGCTACAGTTTAATTATCCTTAGGTTACTGCAGGGCTAATATTCATACATCCATGAGACAAGATCAAAAGGGAGATTGGCGATAGAGGTTCCTCCAAACATCTCTTAACTTGGACAACATGTTTCAGGTACAAAAGGTAGAAACAGCTCACTACAACAGAGACCATCAATACAGCTCGAAGGTAGAGACACTGTGGGTTGTGTGTGTGTGTGTGTGTGTGTGTGTGTGTGTGTGTGTGTGTGTGTGTGTGTGTGTGTGTTTGTGTATGTGTGTGTGTGTGTGTGTGTGTGTGTGTGTGTGTGTGTGTGTGTGTGTTTGTGTGTGTGTGTGTGTGTGTGTGCATGTGTGTGTGTGTGTTAGTGCGAGGA